>JAUBNY010000216.1:652375-663863 GCA_032275445.1 Crypturellus soui
GAACTTGAAATAGTAAATAAAAAAAAAATCATTGCATTTAATTTGCCTTATAGTACCCCAAAATATTTATTAATTTTGTTTAACTAATCCTTTTGCAGGAAACAGAATTGTCTTTTTACTAAGAAACATTAGAGCATAAAACTTAAATGCTTTCAATGCACTATTACAAGGCATCTGCTTTTCAAACAATGCCCCATTTCTTTACATTGTTGGCACTTACAATCTAACAGTCCCAGTATCCTGATTTATTTTGGCCTTTGCCAGTTTCTAAGTAAAGGATTAGAATGTATCTAAAATAATCTAATTTATTTTACATATGTCTTCTTTCAGTAATTTTTATGAGGATCCCTTATTTATGTCTTGATTAACAGTCTGATTACTCTCAAACTCCACTGAAGTAAGCAGGAATTGGAAGTGTTTATCAACTGGTAAAATCAAGTTGTTTCTGAAGAAAAAGCAGAAGATGTAACCTCTAACCACAACTTTACAAAATAGACTTTCCTCAGTGGAACTCCTGTTTATATGAAGCTCACTTCTCACGAAGAACAGCTACTACTTCTGTTACAGAAAAAAATAAGCTGCTTTTATAATATAAATTGCCAACTAATTAGATCAGTTCTTAATAAAATAAAGTCTTACAGTGTATATTTATTTTTACAAGAAAATAAACAGAGCAGAGTGTTTTTAAGCATCAAGAGAGCAAGAGGATCTATTTTTGCTATTTTGCAAAAAGTAAGATACTTTTCCTATATCGTTATATATCTGATGCCCTTGAAATACAAACAGTATGAAAATATTAAATATAGTTTATTGTAACATTTTGTAATGAGCCCACACAAATAATGACATTGTAAAAATAACATTGTGTGCAGCTGAAACACCGAAGTTTGCAAGGAAAGTAAAACAGTGAGTCAACTAAGCAATGGAAAAATATCTATGCTACATTTTTATTTATTATTTCTGTTATGGTTTGGCAAGTATGAATTTTAGCCTGTATGTATTTTTAAGGACTGTTTTACTTCAATTTTTAATAACTCTCCAATACCTGGCTATGCATTTATCCAATGATATTTATCCAATGCAATATTGGCAGTAGAGCTTGAGAGCCCCACAAAGTGAGGCATCATTATGTTTATGCAGTCACGGAGCTAGACGAGACATTAATCTAATTTTTCCTCTGTGTAAGGACTCTGCTAAAAGAGTCTGATTATATTTGCTCTCCTTCACCAACAAGACGTTGTTTCTCTTACCAAACGCTAGTGTCTGAATGAAATAACATGCTTCTGCTCTGTTTAACTGGTGAGTGTACTCTCAGGATAGAGGTTTTCAGAAATCTGTTGTCCAGGTGGTATGTGAACTGATAAGTGAGGTGAGCCCTATGCCTATTTCCTCCCAGTTCATCTTGGCTCCAGTCAGCCAGACTCTTTCCACATGGCGTTTGGAACCAGTTTGTGGTCTGTGTGATTCTGGCAGGAGATGACTGTGGCAATAGCAGCAATGCCATGCTTGTATTTACCTTGGTGGAAACCAATGTCATGTTCCCATGACACTGAAAGGGAAAAATAACAGGAGAAAGATGCCATAGTTAAGGTAAAACTCGACCTCCATTCCATCATCTGAAACGATGGAATGAGTACCATTGCCTTGTAACCTGAAAGCTTGGCCGATTTCCAGCTGTAGCTGGAAGGCCCAAATGTATTTGAAACCTGTGTGTGAATTCCATGGCCTGCAGCTGTGGAAGTTGACTTAAAATAGTTCTTAAAGAGTACACTACTATCTATGCTTAAGTCCACAGCAATGAGAGAGAGAAGTGTCGAATCAACAAAGCCTCTCAGCAGACGATCCTACTTGATTTTGTCCTTCTCTTCTTACTATAGGAAACTACCTTAGTGCTATTAAAGATAGCCTTACTTTGTTCTTGTTTCTGCTTTTGTCACTGCTTCCATAATTGTATTTCTTCTCCCTCTGTGTTTTTTTCATCTCCTAGGCTGTCATCCCAGCTATTTAGTATCTTTGTGATATCTTGTCTTTGTAAAATTATCTTTGTGCAAGTTGCATTGCAGCCTGAAGATAGTCTCTTCACAGCTAATTGCTCAGCTGTTTTCATCTAAGTATCTTGGGGGCTTTTCCTTATCTAGGTTACTGCATTATCTGCCTGCTGGTTTCCTCAATAGTCAACTTTTAAACAATACCAGCATAATTACATATTCAGATAACCTATTGTACCGTATGTGATATACCTCCACGGCTAGGTCACATAACTACAGAATTGTTACTGCTAAATTTCATGTGTGCTCCAAGAAGCATTTCTTTGGCACACAGTAGAGGAGAACTGTAATGCTGCCCTGGTATCCTCTGTACAGCAGCCAGAGAGGCATGGAGAGCTCTGTTTTCCAAAGGCTTCAGTCCCATCAAGAACCAGTGGGCACTGAGCAAGTATCAGTGAATTAAAAGAAAATCTAACTGAGGGATGAGGAACCATACAGGGGGTCTGGAAAATCTCAGTGCTTTTCCAAAACTGGTTCAAGTTAATAAGCAGACAGATGGAGATAAAATATTTTGAGAGAGGAGTGTCTGGCTGAGGACCAGATTTCCAGAGGAGACAAAACTTATCAGGCATCAGATCAGTCGAAGAAAATGCTGCCAAGTCATACGAGATTCAGTTAAACTTTTCCATCCTAATATGAATGACATGTAGAGAGCAGCTTCTGTGAAGTCCTCCGGAGACTTCATTAATGTTTTACTGAAGGACTCCAGTGTGCCTTAGGAATGCCAAAAGAGAGCATCCTCTTGTCCTAAGCTTTAGGATTAGTAAAATGTATTTTTTCTCTTGGAATATAAGCATATTTGTTTAGGGTGGCAATTTACAGTGAGGTGGAATGCACCACCTTGTATTCATCTCTGTTGTTATAAGTGAAGGAATGTCAACAAAACTAAAGAGGAATTTGTTAGAAAATGCAGCATTTGAGAGATGTCATTTGGAGATATACATAGAAAAATAGCCATTTCCACTCTGGTTTGCCTTTCTGTGTTTCACTGAGCTAGGAAGCTCTGAAGTTTTGTTTTCAGGACAGTTGCTAGATACAGGATCCAGTGTTTTGGAAAACTCTGTCCTTAGGCTTTCTATTCCTTGATATAGAACTCAAATAAAGATGTGTAACAGCTGGAACCTCTGGTACTGCTCTTACCTTTCTTAAACTGCTTTTCTGTTTCTGCTTGTTTGTGCATTTCTACATTTTTTTTACAGAGATGCAATGAAATGAAGAATGGTTCCATGTTAAGTCATTCAGTTCATCCCTTCTGCAGTTTGTTAACTTAAATTTATTTCATACTTTTGGTGCAGAAGGCTTTAGTTTTCTAAACCTATTGCCTGTTTGGCTCTTCACACGCTGAAGGTCACAGTCTGGTTTAATTGAAACAAGTATAAAAATATTATAGCGAATTTTAGGGAGGTCCATTGCAGCTTATTTTTTATTCTCCTTTCTGTTCATTAATTTATGAATCTTGTGTAATATCTTCTATATAAATACACATATACCCACAGAATTTGAACTTTGTTCTGTGAGTAAAACAGGATACAGAATAAATGTGTTAATTCTGTATAAAGTACATAGAAAATTTAAAGATCACTTGACCTCTGAACCATACTTGGTTGTTAAATATCCTGACAAATCACAAATTCAGTTTCCTTTTCATCATTCTGTTAGCCAGGACATATACTTCATATACACATATGTTGTTGTTGTTGTTATTGTTGTTGTTCTCTCACATTGAACTAGACTGGCATCCGGAAATACCCTGCAGGCAAAAATCATTGGCAGCTTCAAATCAGTCACTTTTTCAGCTGGTTGGTGGATTCTGCTGCTAGTTCAAGATGTTATGTGCTATTAGCTTTTCAACTTCTTCTTTTTATGTTTGAAAATGAGAGTTTTTCATTCAAAGAAGCAAAATATCAAGTGCTGCCTGCATAAAGACATTCACCTGTTGTTGCAAATAAAGCAAATGCAGATATAAAAGTATGGTGATGAAGAGGTCTCAGAAGCTAGGGAGAAAACTGTCTCTGACAAAAAAACAAACAAAAACAGCAACAACAAAAGAGAATTTGCATTATATTTCAAATTATGTTTCATTAAAATATTTTTTATATACTATATAAAGTGACTTCTAACACAGAAAATATGAGATAAAACTATCTTTTTATTTTTTTCAAGTTTGAATTAAGCTCAGTAGCTGATTCAGAATTTTGGCTGCTCCAAGTTAATAGGTCAGAGTGAAATATTGGAAACAAGTTTCACTGAGGTCTGGGAAAAATTCAGGTTCAATTTATGTCTGACTTTTGCAGTATAATCCAACTCTGTGTGCTTAAAATGTGAAAAAAACATAGTTAGAGTCTGACTTTGTGCAAAAGAAAATGAGGAGGAGAAAGAAACCTTAGCATAAGGGAGTCTATCAGACCTTAATGTTCATTTGTAATCATAAGCATCAACATTCTTTTACACTGTGTATCCTGCAATAGCTCTTTATGTGCAGTTAGAAATGTACAAATTTTTCTTGTCAGCAAGAAAATCAATACAGTGTTGTCTAAACAATGTGGGCATCCATTACCTGGCCTTTCCAGTGACAGCATTACTGTCAGCTTTGGTTATAGAATTTCATTTAATTATGATTTCATTCAATGGAGACAGGACCGGGAAGTGAATCATGACCCAATGCTGGAAACCTATAAGGGTAAAACTGTCACTGTATCTGTATTGGAGAAAATAACCACAGTATACTTGGTCATTTCCAGGTTTACATTATGGTACAAGCTTTGCCCCAGATAACTCTTTCTGGGATTGTATGGCCAAAGGTGTCAAAGTCTTAACAAAATTAATGATCATTACCTGAATATTTAATAGTTTGAAAACAGCATTTGTATTACACAGAAGGCTTATCTAGCTGTTCTCCCATATCCTATGCTCTTTATATAACAACTTATTTATTAACTATCTCCAGAAAAGTTTATCTAATCTATGGCAGGAATTTTAAAGGAAAAAAAAATTTGAAAGAAGTCTAGTTTTGGGAGAAACACGTGGTTGAAAAAAAAAAACCACACAAGTCTTCAATTTCCTGTGGATAGGGCATTGTTTTCTGAAATTATCATTTTGCATAATTATCATTTATAACAGTAATACGACTGAAACACCACGACACCCATTGTGTGAAGTATCGTAGAAGCGCATGAAAATCCTCTCCTCTGGTTCTTTCCATGGCTAGGAACAACAGAGCGATAGTAGGAAGATGGACAACAAAATTGAATGAGCAAATTATAGTCTTCATCAATTCAAATATCAAAATTCAGAACTGAGATGGCTATTGTTTGGTATAGACTGCTCTCTTGGAGAAGAGATGAATGACTAATTTATGTGATTAACTTCTGTTCAGTCCAATAGGGAACATAAAATGCTGCTATGAGATAAGGCCCTGGCTATCTCTAATATCTCTCGATTGCTCTAGATACTGCCTTGGCTTTGGAAATGCTGAAACACACATGTACATCAAGGGTTCTTTAGCTGGGCAGAACCCCAAGAGCTTTCTGCCACATACCATGTCTGTCAGTGTTCAATTAAGCTCTTGCTGAGTGTTTAGTAACTGATGACTCTTTGCATTCAGTTTCGCCTCGATTGGCCTGTCTGCTGGTCATTCAAACACATACTAACAACCTCAAAGATTAAGATTAGCATTTTCTGGCTACAGAGGTGAGGGATTTTCTGATGAAATAGCAGTCATAGAGACTGTGAATCCCAAGGAGGTGTTCCTTCTCCTTGTGATTGGCATTAGAGAGAGTGATGTAAGTTTTTTGCTGCAGTTGAAGGCACCTTGTGGTAGTGTCACAAATCTGGCCCATAGGGTCTTTTGACATCAAGGCGGTGTCTTGAAATACCTGCTAGAGTTCACTTTTAGCATATTTACTCCTTCATTTCTGTAATATCCCTGATGAATTTGGCGTCTACACTGAAGACTCACATGAGGGAAATTTGGGCTGCCAGTAGTAATTATAGCTGGTGAGCAGGAGTGTTTTAGAAGCATTTTAGTTAAATTTAGAAATTTAACTAGCCTTTATTGGTCATATGTATATGCTGACAAAATTTTGAAATCAAAATGCCATTTTACGTAAATTCTAAAGGTGAGCTTATGTGTGTCAGGTTTTTGTTTGTTTTTACCATTTACAGCATTTGCCACTTTGAGTAGCATCGGTTGTCAAACCCCACTTCCTCATTGCTGCCCTCCATCACTGCCCTCGCAGTTGTGCCCATCCAACTATTTGTAAGGCATGTGGTGAACTGCCTTTGGGAACTGAATTTTTAAAAATACACTCTTTATCAGGTTATTTTTAACTTGCATCAGTTCTGCTATCTAATATTCTGCTAATATTTTTTTACCATGCCTCCACAAACTGTTGTTTCAGTCAAAGTGAGGGAAGGAGTGGAGGCTGCATCACTTGGCTTTCCTGCCAAAATATATGTGTGCACAATTTCTCCCCTTGTCAGAGAAGAACCGCATGACTGGTCATCTTCCTAACTGGAGTACATAAAGCCATTACGCATTTTTTCAGCCTCTACCAATAAACCGTTGTTAGCTTATCTCTCTTCTTTAGCAGATTCTGTTTCAATGATTTTCTTGAAGCTTTTTTCAGGGAGTTCATTGTTAACAATTTATAAGGTGTGGAGGAGGCTCATCGTTGTCTTATGCATTTTTCACAGCTAAATTGACACATTCACTTCTGAAGGGCATTCAGTTAAAGAGTTGCATACAAATATCCTCTTTCTCCCTGTCTTTTAGCCTGAGTCAAGACTGGAATTCCTTCTCCTCTCTTGTAAAGGGCCTTCAGAAGGATGGTTAAATGAAGACAATCACTGCAGAAACAAAAATACTGCAGAATGTCCTCAGATTTCCTACAAGCAGACCAGGAAATTAGATTTCAGGCCTCATTTTAAGTTTGCAGAAAGTTTCCAGTGCTGGTTTTTATTGTACAGGGGTTGTAATTCCAGCTGAAGCTGAACTGGATTACATGGAAGGCATACCGTAAAAAAATATCTGAGAAATGGGAAAGTAACTCTTAAAATATAGCAAGGAGATGAATCTTTCACCTATTCAACTAATATCTGTATAAAGAGAAAAGTAATAAGGACCAGCGACAGGCAGTAGGAGGAGAAGATGGCTTACTGAAAGCCTCTGTCCAGTTGACAAAAATCAATGGAAGAATCATCACCTGTACTGAATAAATTTTTGCTCATAGTTCCCAGTGGCTTAAGTCAGTAACACTTAATGCAATGTAACCTAATAACTATTAATATGTCCTTCTCACCTAGTCTTTTCTTCTCCTGTCTAGAAAACACATCTTTTGCTGTGAAAAAATGCTAGTTTGAGTAATAGAATGGGACATTAATAATATTGTTTTTTCTCCTGCTCTCCAGGGTTTCCTGTGCAGATGAATGACTCCGATCACTCGCTATTTCAGCCTTCGTTTCAAGGATGCATGCAGTTTCTTCACGTGGACGATCAGCTGGTGGACTTACAAGCAGTGGAGCAAGGCAAGCTGGGAAGCTTTGCCAATGTCACCATTGACATGTGTGCTATTATTGACAGGTAAGTTAGACATCACTGATGTTATTTAGATACCTTCATAGCTGAACATCCTTCTTAAAATACACATATGATGGTTCTGACCCACCAATGATACAGTCAGGATAATCACAACTTTTTAGTGAGGGGGGGGGACCATGCTTATAGGATGGAGATGATGGCTTTGAGTTCTGATTGTGCGGGGCGCATTGGAAAGCATGAAGACTGGAAACCTTTCCACCCTCATGCAGAGGCAGAGATGAAAAGATACCATAAGTTAAATTCTGTCCGCAAGTCAATAACATGGTTGCCTTGAAAAGATCAAGCTCCCTAAGAAAATATATTTTGTCCTTTTCTTAAATGGCTGCTCTGGAGGTGTTTTTGCAACTAGTGAGGTAGAGTGTGGTAATGTCAGCAACTTAGAATACTGGTCCTATGCATATGTAAGGAATATCACTGTACAATTGGCAGACTCTCCCTTTTTTTATTGTGTCCAAGGGCTGTTCTCATGTTTGCAAAATATAAACACTCTTAGATTACTGCTGCTGTTTTGTTTGTAGGTGGAATTATTTATGAGGCTTAAAAGACCTGTTTGTAAGAGTATATCCTAGGCATAGCATGAAGCCATTTGTGATATTTAGAGGCTAAACTTAGAAATGGGCATTATTTCTGTCTTACAGTGTGCTTTTTCAACTTGCCTCTGTGCAACTCATATTAATCTTAATAATTATCTTAGTTTATTTTTATAATATTTCTATAAGGAGAGGGTACCTTTTCATAAAGTAGAGGCATCACTTTCGGAGACACAGCTCATCTGCTTTTCTCACCTTGAGAGTCTGAGATGAGGAAGAGTGAAAATAGAATCTTAAGTGATTTAATTTGGACATTAGTCATAAAGTATTTACATTGTTTTTAAATTTCTTTTTTATATGTAAGATTCCCTTTCTATAAAATAATAATAATTAAAAAATAGAAACTAGGAATTCAGCTTCTTGTGTAAACACAACCTCAAGTACCCTTGCGGTTCAATGCACTAGAAAAGCGTAAGTGGGGATCGTTGAGAGAGGTTTATTCCTATTTCCTAAACCACCCCTCGCCCCCCATCCCCCCTAAAAAAGTGTCAGGCCACAAAAGAAAAAATACATGAAAAACACATGTTATGTGATTCAGAGGAACTAAACCAGTACTAGTTGTTTAGTATATTGTCTCCTTAGAGAAGAAAGCAGTGTCACCTCCAAGGAGGTTAAATTGAACCTTGAGATCCACCAAACTGTAGAAAAGCAGTCTCCTGGATCTGCGCTGTAATTTCAGATTTCCTGACAGCACAGAATTCCACAAACAAAGAGCATGAATAGGTGTGTATGCCTGTACAACAATGTATAACTGCATAAACTTTATTAAAATAATACTTAGATTTTGCTAAACCTAAAAGAGAAATTCAGAATTATGGCAGACCTCTCCAGCCACTTACCTTTGTTCATTTTTCTTGTTTCTGCTTAATAGTGTGTTATATTCTTTGTCAAACAATTAAACCAAAAAACACTAGGAAACATTGGGAAGGAGCAAGTGGCACAGTTCCTGAACACAGGCATCTTGACTTCTTGTGAAAATTACATGTTTTAAACCAATTGCCAGCTATCTGGGAAGTTGCAAATATCTTTTTGTCATTCTGCTTTGAGGAAAAAAAAAAGATTATAGGATCGTAGAATCATAGATCATAATCTATCTTAGAAGCAACATTGGAGGTCATTTGGCCCAACCCTTGCTCAAAGCAGTACCAACTTCAAAGTAAATTTGTCTGAACAGAGCCTTGTCCAGTCAAATCTTGAATACCTCCAAGGATGGAGATTCTGCAATCTGTATTTCTCTTTAAAAATCTGCATAGTTGTAGTGGATATATGTAGGTGCTTTTTGTTGCTTGTTGTAAGCTCAAAGAGGCTCAAAAAGATAAAAGCTATTTTGTAAAAATGAAAGAAGACCTAACACTTTGGCCTCCAAAATGCCTTTTCTTCCCGAAATGTAGACTTAAGTTTACAGTAAACCATTTTAGTAATGTCAGTGTGCTTGCTTTGGTGGGGGCCCTACCTCCTTCCATACTACTGAAATTAGTAGCTCTCCTATGGTTATCATTTGGTAGTTTGTTTTTTTTTTTAGCAATACTTGGTTTAGCAAATGTATACTAATTTGGAAGACAGGATATGAATATATATCTAGTTAAGTCTCTGTTTCTACATGGTGAATAAATCTAGGCTTATGTGACAGTTTGTATTGGTCCTACTTATGCCTACTTATCTATTAGAAATAATTATATAATCCCCAAAAGACATTCCTTTGTGATGTCTTTTTGAAAAACATGACTTAAAGCTTCCTATGTGTCAAACAGTTTATTTCTGAAGGCTTCTCTGTCTTTAATATGATCACAGATCTAAATCATTTTAATAGATACATGTAAGTAAAAGAATATAGTGTTCTCACTCTGTTTCCCTTTTGAAACTTGGAACCCTGAATTTTCTTCCTTTCATTTCTTTTTAAGGATTAAGATGTCATGTAGTTTGTCATTTTTTAATGATCAAGTATACCTTTTTTGTAGTTTACACTTTAAAAGAAAGAGACCCATTAACTAAGAAGTGATAGTGTCAAGCTTTAGACCTGACTGGATTCTAAAAAGACATTTTCTTATTAACATCTGCAAATAAGGGTTCACAAGTAGTTCTGTTAGGGAATGTCAGTATATAGAGCATTTCTATTTGTGAGATTTTTTAAAAAAATGTATGCTGTGTATTAGCTTAATTTCATTTTCTTTAAAAGGGAAAGAGTTGTGTGCCTGTGATAGCAAGATCCTCCTGTTCTGTTTTGTTTTTTGTTTTGCTTTGTTTTGTTTTGTTCAGCAGTCATTTACCTGTTTGAATCATAAAAGCTTTGTCTTCATCAGCATGGAAATTTCTTTCACGGGCACACTTCAGTGAAGACCCCCACTGGGCAAAAAGATAAGCCATCAAATTGAATTATTCTTACTGCAGATTTGCGTCATTTGGTTAAAAAAAATATAAAAAACTTTATGTTATAAACAGTGGCCTTTTTGTTTGTTTGTTTGCTTTTGGGTTTTTTTTTTGTTGTTGTTGTTGTTAGCCAGTATGGATGGTAAGGAGGGGACAATTTTCTAAATACAAAGATAAAAGGTCCAGAACATGATGAGTTTTCATATTCCACTTGACCTGGAAGCAGCCACATCTTGACCTTCAAATTGAGATGTTATTTACAGGCAGACACCAAAGCTTTCTACTAGTGGCTGAATAGTGTAAGTGCGTATAATTTCGTTGCATACAGGTGTATATACAATTATACTTACAAGCAGGAAAAAAACTACTGAGAAAAATAATGGCCCCACTTCTGTGTCTTAATTATCTCTAATTGTATTAGCAATGGAAGTCACACTGTTGTCACTGAGGAACATGATGTACGCGTAGTGACAGCACAAGTCCCTATATACCTCCTTTACTTATCATTAGCAAATGAAGCTGTTGTTACAGCCCATATGGTACAGCTGTACTTTAGGATTTTAACATAGGACACTGAGCAGGAATTATTATTCACAACTAATTTATCCCAGCAGCTCAGAGAATTCTTAAGTTCTCCTGACTTTTCTGTGGCAAAAATTATGGATTTTCTTCACTGAATCACAATAAGGAGATGCTAAATTGATTTCAAAATACAGAGATCAATATGTTGTTGTTGATTATGCAGTATGCATGTCAATTTTAAAGAAATCCTTCCAGAGTACCATAAGATACGAAGTGACAGAAATGGAGAACAAAATGCAGTGACAAGAATCTTCATATAGATACTTCCTTTGTTTTATGAATGTGTAAACAGTATGATTTTC
>JAUBNY010000216.1:679235-690403 GCA_032275445.1 Crypturellus soui
TCCTTTGAGGGTCTTTTCAGTTGGTCACAGCCCTATGCAGCCCAAGGTCATATCAGCACTAGCTCTTAATGAAAGTATCCCAGGAGGACCCCCTTTCCTTGTCTCCCAGCCTCCATTAAGTGATGGCTTTGTCTCTGACCTGCCAGCTGAGCAGCACTTCTGACAGGACTAGGCCGCCTTTGCCTGAGAGATGAAGAGCGCTGACGATGAAAAGGCAAAACCCTCCATCGCCACTTCTTCCTGAGATTGCAGCCTTCTCTGTCCAATGAAGAATCACAGTGAAAGGCATTGGATCTCCTGGAGAGCAAAGGCTAGTGCGGTGGGAAACCCCTTTCCTCACCCCACTCCCAAATGGTCTAGGAGAGTCATACTACTTCAGTGTTGTTATTGGACACTTCTGTTGATGCAGGTGTCCCAAAAGATGCCAGTAGAACTGCCATATTCAAACAGAATTTACAGAAGCAGTCTTCGCTAATATGGATTACAAGGCTTCGAAAGAGCAGGAAACCGAGCCACAGGAACCATGGCTCCTAACCACCATGTTCAGTTTCCATGTACGTGTAACATATAGCAGTGTTCATCTTCAGGCTGTTAACTTAAGAAAACACAAATTTTATGTTACTAGGCTGATGCATATCTAAATTGTATATTGTTGATTATTCTTTTCAGATATTCTTTGTTATAAATTTCTGATGAAATTTTTGTTGATCTATTCAGATCTCTCATAGAAGCGCATGCGCCACATCATATTCACCATATAGTCTGTTTACAGGTACTTCTGTACTTACTTTCATTAACTTACACAAATTAACTTACACTTACATAAATGCGGTTACATTCTATCATGTGTTATTCAAGTTCTATGTTATATGAAAAATGATTACAACTCACATCCAGTCACTAAGTAATTTGCAGTTATAGATGATACATAAATACATTCTCACCTTAATTGTTGCGGCATTGTGGGGCAGAGGGGATACTCTCTCTGTCTTCCATCTGTTTTGCTGCAAGAGCCCAAGGAATTTGGGCAGTTGAACTCACAGAGTTCAAAGCTGTCTTCTTGTCATATACTGTGATGAATGCATTTTCTCCATTTCTTATAGTGAGGATTATGGTAGCGTTCAGTAATGATCCAAAAAACTCAGAGGCAGAGATTTGTAGGTATATTGCAAGTAAAAAGAATACCACTCACAGTGCAACTGGTGGTAACTGGCTTTACTTTTAAGAAGTGCTTTTGACTTGGTTTTAAGCCCTTGCTGTTCATCTTTGTTACATTTCTGAGTTATCCTATCCATTCAAAACTGTTTTCCTACTCTACTAGACATAAGCAAATTGGATTCATCTTAAATTTTAATATTAAACATTTTAGTAATGGATAAGGTTTCTTTCAAATATGTATTTTAACTAATAGAGTGGTGAGAGCCACCTTGTTCAAATGCACTGAGTAGTTATAATCCTACCTGAAGTCAAGAAGAACTGTAAATGTTCAGTATGTTTTAAAATCAAGGTCTAATTCTCTTCATCTGCATTCTGTAACTATGGTGTACACTTTTGTAACCTAAGAGTCATATGAGAAAATTAAGGTTTTGGAAGTGTGAAATAACTAGTCTCTGGCCACAAGTAAGATTTTTCAATTTGTTTATAAATGATTCCTTATCCTGAATGGAATTTCTGTTTTAAATCTTTTCAGAAGCTTCATAGCAGTTGCATCTGAGGAAGAACAAATACTACTTTGCTGCTTGTTTAACTTGAAATTAGAAAATTTTTGCCAGTGTCTGGTGTAAAAACATTGATATAAACATGAGAAATGGATTCTCTTCTCAAATAATGTGGAATATCATGGGATAACTCCATTCAAGTCAGTAGTATAATACAAGCAAAAATGAGGAGAAAATCTTTTCTGATTAGAAAGATCTGAGATTACCTTCAATGGATGTGATCCTGCAGTTTTGCTATATAGAGCTGTCAGGAAATTGGGAGGGAAGGAAACAAACGAGCAAGAAGACATCTTTTCTAGAAAATTTACAAAAGTATGTATGGCAATGGCTGCAGTTTTTGTGCATTACCCTTTCTAGGGCATTGCTTGAATTATCGTCTAGGTCCATGAGTTTCAGACTGTTTCACTGCTCTTCACAGAAGAGCCGTGATGGTGGTGGTAGTAGGGATTTTTGCTTTTGGTTTTGTTTTAAATCACATATTTTACAGAGCAATTCTTTTTATCCCTATCTGACACAGTCAAGAAAATATAGCCAAAGGCAAGGGCATCCACCACCTTTTTGAAGGTGTTATAAATGGACAAATCCTCTGAGATAATTGATTTACCAGTATGCTTTATTGTAAATTTGTTGTAAATATTGTAAAATTGCAAGCAGCGCTGGGCAGCCAGGGAGTCTCTGCTCAGAGGATTTGTCTGTTTATAACAAAGGTCTCTGGTAAACTATTATTTGTATGACTTCGGAGATTCTGCTCCATATTTCAAAGGGCAGTATTACCAGGCTCAAAAACATGCTTAGAAAAATACATCACCTATTAGCCTTATCTGTTTTTCTGACAGATATGAGATATCTGTTTTTCTGACATGGGGATGAAAAAAGGCTTCTTGAAACCTGAAGGGGTGCTGGCAGAACTGTTGGCATGGCTGCGTTACACCAAGCAGTGTTTTCTTGCCCCTGCTGTTTTATATCGGACAAACTTCCTTTTAAAGTCAAAACGATGAAAATGTTGTCCAGTAACTGCATAATGTCATGTATTTGATTGTTAAAGTGAATATTTGAGTGTTAAAGTAACACTTTCAAAAATTCTTATGACTTTGCATTTTTTTGTGAGTGTGTCCATCTTGAGTTTTTCATGTTAATGCTCTAGTATCTGCAGTGGCTGAAGACTGCCTTCAATGATGAAAGTGTCAGTTGTTAGAAAAGGGCCAGAGAGGTCAAGGAAGGGGTAACTCTACTCTATGCCTTTCCTGTCATATCTGGTAGAGCAGTGCAACCTGCAGAAGACAGGATTATGTGTGGAAACATTATGTTTCAAGTTATATTTGCAAATATAAGTAAAGGTAGGGAAGCAAGTAAGTGTAATTAGATGGAAAGCAGCAGCAAGGAAATGGAAATTTACGTGTTCTGGTAGCTAGAATTCAGTGTCATCTTTCCTGAAGATAATTGCTAAGCATATTGTCTGGCAAAATTTATCATGAACAGAGCAGTTCTGTCCCTCATTTTTAATCTTAATGGAAATTCAGCCCGATTTTGAAACATCTTTCCCTATTGTTTTCACATTTGCTATCACAAAGCCTGTTTAAAGGCCGGATTCTAGTGCCTGAGTTAAGAGATGTATGTGCTAGGGGATTACAAATGCATGCAGCATTTCCTAAAAGTAACATGAAAAAGAATGGGTGGTTAACAACATTTTAAAGCCATTTGTTAGTTAGAGCAAGTAGAAATAGTAACTCATTCAGTAATGTGGCTAGCTAATCTAATTAAATGTGCCCTCAGCCCAGCATCTGTCTTCATAATGATCTTGGTGCCGTTAGGCACCAAGCGCATCATAACTTTATGTTCAAATTAATGCTGATATGCTGTGGATTACATTTGTAATGTTGATGATAAAATATCCAGATTTCATCATCTTCAGTTCTACTGGAAGACATATAATCTTCTATTTCTGTTGTTATTATTTAAAAATTGTATGTATCACATCTGCACTGCATGATCTCTTTTGTTCTACACAGCCTATTCTATATTCACATATGAGAAATATATAATGTACATATTCTGTTTTGCTCAGTGGTAAAATCTACCTGATCCTCTGAATTTCACAACTGCCCATATTTTATTTCTAAATGTCATTAACAGAGTAATACCTTCTGTGTTCTACCCTTGGGATAATACATACTGTCCATATACAAGGCTCTTTCTCACTTTTTAGAACTTCTTTTAATCTCTTGAGTCATTTTGAACACTACTAGTATTGAGCACACTGGCACTTGCTAATATGTATTGATTTTCAGTGACTGAAATTTCTGAAAGACCGTCTTCTAGATGAGAGAAGAAGATATTAAATTCTTATGAACTTATATTTCGGCATTTGTCAGGCAGGCTGTGTGTAATAAGGGAAGTTTTACAAAACTTGCCTGTAATTCCTCCTCCACAGTTCCATTGTGGTCTCTTTCTATTCAGCTAAAGCTTTTAACAATCCATGCAGAGTGAGGTATATTTTTACACCACAGAATTATAAACACCTGGTTTCCCTAGATTTTCAGTGCAGTCGGTATAAACAGTGTCTAGACTCCTGCTCTAAATTTCCGTCGTCTTACATGCGTCATTGAAGGCAAAGGGAATCCAGAACATCCAAAAGACAACAATAAATGGTAAAAAAGAGCGGCCGGGGACAGGGAGTTATATCACATTGAGTCTTTTCCAAGGCCTTTAATTCCTTCATTTAGTCAAATCTGATAGTTAGACTTTATTCTCTCCCTCTTTGACCTGGCAGCTATCTCCAGTACAATGAAATACTGCTTTTATTCCCTCAGCCTTGTACTTGTTTTCTGTTACTATGCTGTCTTTTCCATCACACCTTGGGTGAGTTATGTGAGGCACTCGTTTATTCTTGTCTCACCTTCCTGTGATGAGGAGAAGGTACAGGGTCTTGTTAGAGGCTCTCTTTCCATGGGAAAAAAACAATTTGGTGTTTGGGAGGTGAAGGTTAGGTACAAATAATGCACTTTTACTCTGTTTTCAGTGGGAAGTGCTCAATGTATTTTTTAAAAAGTGTGCCAACTGCCAAGTGAATTATTGTGGCATAGAACATTTAAAGAACCAAGCAATTTTCACATGTTAAAACTCTGCCGACAGTTCTATTAAGGGGAATTTGAAAGCATTTTGGCAGCTGATAGTGTGCTTGCTGAGCCATAAAAACTCAAGGAGAGTTCTAAGAAATATAAGTACTTAATGAACCATAAACTTCTTCAAACTCTAGTTATAGGCTTTCTTTGTAGAGGACAGTTACTAATAAACGAGCTGGTTAGTAGTGAAATCAGAATGTGAGACTGTTGCCATATATTTGGGATCTGAAGGCAAAAATGAATGTAATTGCAAATGTAAAGCTTTGCAGAGGCACCCATCATCTCAGTAACAGATCTCTTTCTACCAATTAGCATGTAATTAAAACAAACTACATCCCTCAGAAAGGTTTGGAAAATAACCAGCCACTTGGGTTTGCTGTTTATTTTTGTTGTTGTTTTTTAAATTATCTAATGGTTAATTAAGTGTTTGACCAATAAAAAAAAAAAGTCATATTCCATGATCTGAAGTTTGCTATGGTCAATTCTGGCAGTTTGCTCAAAGAGTATTTCTGAGGCTGTGCCCACCAAGAACAGAGCAGGTCATAACAAGAGTCTACAACAGTGGTATCCAACAGATGATTAGGAAAAAACATTCAAGCAGGAGGATAGTATTTCCCTGACCTACTTTGATGTCATCAATAACTTCAAAAATTCATGAACTAGAATCTGCATCTGAGTTTATCTTCTCTGATCTTTTTTACTCTATTTGGAACCTTCTACTTTTTATCCCCTTGAAATCCAATATTAGTGATCTCTACAACTGAGTAGTGTGATAAGGACTTCTTTTTGTCTGCCTGACAGTTGTACTGGGTTCTCTTTACTTGTAGTATGGTGAGTCTGGTGTGTATTCTTTCCTAGTTTCAATTTGCCAGGCCATTTATTTTATGGGCTTGCACTGTGCTATCGTTTAGCTGTCTTTTTCTGAGTCCTTTTAACCGCTAATTATTCTTTGAGATGAGGTAGCTAGAAATGCTTGCTGTATTCAAAATGCGGGGCACCATAGGTATCTTCACTGGCATAATGTTGCTTTCAATGTCAAGAATTCTCAGCTTGTTCTATAGTAAGTCTAAGCTGATACTTTCAGAAAGTCTTTCAAAGATCATTTTTTAGAGAGAGAATAACTAATTTGTTGCCCCCTGTTTTACAGAAATGGAGCTTTTTGTTTTCTCTTCGTAACATCTCCCACTTCCCAAATAAGCTCCCGCATTCTATACTAAGCAACTTTTACAAATACTTTTCCAGGATGCCCTCTTGGCAGCATACTGAAATATTTAGTTTGGTTGTGAAGATTGGTTGTAGGGAAAGCACAAATCCGCAGATTCTCATAGTAAAGGAAGTAAAATGGCCATAGTAAAGTGGCATCCAGCCATAGGTAGAAGAAATGCATTATAGCTAAGATTCCTGTCACTAGGAAATTGAAAATGGTGTAATTCCAAAATTACACTGAGGATACAAAGTATGACACAGAAGTCTCCTAAGATATCAATAGAAAGCACTGCTAGGACCTCGTATTGCTTTCTTAATTTCCTAATTGCCTTTTTATAGCATACCAGTGTATTTTGTTTGTTCCTAAGTTCGTTTGATCATCTAGTTTCCAGTCAGCCAGGGAGTGCATTTTTAAAGGAAGATATACAGCTAATCAATCACATTCACCCTTATTTTTATTTGTTCAGTAAACCAAAAGTTGACACGAGAGATCGCTCAGATAATATTTTTTTTGGCACAAGGAATATTCTAGTCTTCTAAAATTGAAGGCATTTATCAACATTAATGTTGGCCTCAAAATTCCCCTGCTGATTTTCAGCCAAAGAGGCCAAGGTCTATCTGATATACACTGAGAAGCAACTTCCCAGCACTCTTCAGATCTGAATGAAAGAGCATGAAATTTAACTAGAGGTGGTACCATCTGTTGTCCTGATATGTGTTCTCACAATACCATCCAAATCAGCTTGGATCTAATCTCCATCAAAGGAGAAGAAAATCCCTCATGATGAGAGTAACCAGCATCCATGAGAGCTATGGTCTGTCTACCTGCTACAGAAGGTGGGAGCTAGGTGGATGATTGATTGTGTAGATATATGTACTGATAGCTTGCTGGCCCAACTTCACCCTACAGAAAAGCACCTGCAGGTAAGCAGCTTCTTTTTTGCCTCTTCCTCATCCAGAGCTGCAGATGGTACCAAGGCCCATCAATTTTGCCATCATATTGTTTCCTCAATGTGTCTGAACTAATCATCCTCTTGGAGAGAAGTTATCTGAGATTGCTCCTTGCTGCAAGGTCTTGTGTGTAATACACTCCTGAGCTGTCACAGAAATGGCTCCACCACATTATGATTTCTTTTGTAATTAACAGGGGAATTTTTAAGGAGCTACATTATTTTTCCCTACTGAGTACAATATTTTCAATGACTTAAAGTAATTATAGGCACAGTGCATCTTCAGCTTCTTACTTTTAAAATGATAGAAATCAGTGCAAAGAATTAGAATTAGAATTTAATTAGAATTTAATTAGAATTAGAATAAGTCTCAAATCCTGCATTTCACTGTCTTATCCTAAATCTAGAAAATGTTGCAAAGGAGTTGTGATAAATGGGAATGCTCAAAATAATTTAAAAAAAGAGATGTGGTCTTAGGATACTCATTTATTTCTGTTCTTTATATTCCATGTGGTGTGCTCAAATGTAATGATCTCAGTATTTTTCAAAGCAGACGTTAGCCAGGAGAACTGTTTCTTTCCTTGTGGAAAGGTGGAATAGAAGTAGTAGAATTTCTTTTTCTGAGGTCTTCCTGTTGTTATGCACAAAAAAAAAAAAAAAGCCTTCCAGTAGCAATACTTTGGGTTTATATACCAAAGCTAACCATATTTTTATGTATGCAGAAAAATGCAAGTCTTTTGGAGCAAAAGGAGGAAGGTGGAGCATGGGCAGGCAGTATAGAGCTTAAAATACGCCAAAGGTGGAATGGATGTGGCCTGCCCTTTGCGCAGGACATGTGGCAGATGGTAGTGGTGCACATGGCGCAGCCTTCCTGTGGTTGTTTGGGGGTGGCGTGTGTAAGTTAGGTGACAAGAGGAGGCCCTGTCCGGGGTGCTGCCATGGGGAGTGGGGCCATGCAAGAGCTTTGAGTGGAAGCCCTCCCTCTTGGGACTCCTGCCCCACAGGACCAGGAGGAGGAACACGTGGAGCACCAGGACCATGCTGGAGGAGCACCAGCATTGGCCAGGAAACATCCTCAGGCTAGAGAATCTCGTAAGAATGTAGAGGAAAATGAAGCCACTGTCCATGAATTAGGCTCTGGGCCCACATTTTAGTAGGATGGCATATTTGAAAACTAATCCAAGATGCTTTGATTTTGTCTATTCTGTAACTCTCTATTGTGAGTTTGGGTTGTAGAAAGTTTCCTGAATGTGGAAGAAATTAAAATGCATTAGAATCTAAAGGTAACAAAATATAACAACCTAAGAAGAGGTCAGAATGACACACTGACATTTTAAAGCATATGCTCACTTATCTTTAATGTTTCTTGTGAGTAATCATCTGAGTAATCAACTCAGGTAGTCATCTCTGCTGGCTGCTAATGATCTTGTGGTGTTTGTTGTAAGGAGAGCATAGTTAAGCTGTGCGTCCTACCTCCAGTATCTGCCGGACTTATTTCCCCAAGTGCCTTTCACTTGTCTACAGCCCTCCCTGTCTCTGAAATTTTTGTTATCTGCAGTTCCAGTTGAAGATAAAATTAATTGTGCAACCTGGGTTTGACTAAAAACATTTGACATTGTTTTCATTGAATTAAATCACAGGGTTAAGATCAGAGTCCTTGTGTAAACTCTTGCATCTCATGGCTGACCATTGGGTAGCCCCAGGACTACCAAATACTAGCTGTTTAGTGATTGTGCGGATAATTGTTTTAGGAAAAATAATTCTAATCTAACAGGAATCTTGGTCCACAAGAGACCCATCCATTGCTAACAGGTTCACATATTCCATCAGCTTGGAAGACTCTCTGTTTGAGTGCCTACCTGCAGAGAGAAATAACCTCTTTTCTAGTCTGGGAGGAAAATAAGTACAACTACTAATAATTACTACATCTTAAAATTCATCAGCGAATAACTCAAGGAAAAACATGCAGAAGGGACAAATTTCACTTACGCTGTGAAACCAGTAACTTCTTGTGACCATCTTGACATCTGTAGGAATGATTTTGAAGGTCTCATTCAAATTCTTGCATTAACTTTATTTCCCACTTTTGCTTCCCCCTCTGTTTGAGCTGCCAGTTCTTGTGCTGCAAACAGGCAGCCGAACATATTTGCTGAAAAGGAACAACTAATCTCTTATTATGAAGTTTGCCATTTTTAGTATCACAATTCAAAAAAAAAACATGTACAGATACATTTCATGTTCAATGAGAATCAATCATAGCAAGAAAAGCAGTGGGGTAATGTTTGTCCAGCAACTTGGGAATATTACTGGATCTGAGATACAATATCATTCAATATAAATACTTGTATCCTCATGTTTTTTTTTTTAAGTGAACCTGAAAAAAATACCTCTTGTCTATTTGCTTGCCTATTCCTGGGGTCCATTTTGAAGAAGACAGTTATCTCTTTAGGGCAAGTAGGATTGGAAAGATCTCCTGTGCATCCCACTATGCACCGCGACTGTGTTCCCTATATTTTAAACCAGATAAACACACACTGCATGTGCCTCAAATGGGGGAAATGTGAATAGAATCTCAGTATAAGTTTCACTGAAAAAAACATTATTTTAAAGCAAAATTCTTTATTTAATTTTGTCATCTGCCTTTTTCTAAATTATATGTTTGCTAGTATTCTTACTCTTCCTAAGTCATAGATTTCCAATTTAAACCTGGTAATATCTAGTGTTTCTTTTATGTGTTTTTATGGACCTTTCTTTACTTCATAATTCTAGTAGTAAGTTTTGTCAATGAAGCTTTTGGCTTAAACTGTAGTTTGTATCCTACTGGGAACCATGCATTCTTCTGTCTGTAAGAACTGTCATTACCTTGTAAACCACACTTTTTCACTGTAATTTGTAGCATTTTCTGCTGTTCCCCTATAATTCAGGGATAGTTTATTTGTGGAACACCACTATTTATGCTATATATTGCTCCAAAATAATTTATCTTTGTAGCTGAGAAAATTGCAGTATAATTTCTGTGCTCTTGCACAGACCTTTTTCCTGTTTGTAGCTGTGATTTCTGAGTTACAGTCGCTCCAATATACATAATGTATTAGTTCATAATTTAAATGTGACCTATCTTTGCAACTCTGGTGACTCACTATAAATATCCTTTTCAGTAGCTTACAAACTTCAAGTAGGTTTTGGTAACTGATATATCTCCTCTGATCTGTAACATGTTGTGAAGTTTCAGCTTTAATGTGTTTGACAATGCTGGGAGGATCCGGAACTGCTAAGAAGCTGTTGGTATAATAAAAGCAGGTGGCTCACAAGAGAATCAGACTAACATGGTTTATGCCAGATTATCATATTTGAAAATCAGGAACCTAATAGTGTAGTTACAAGATATGTCTTCTTTGGTGGCAAAGTTGATTTTCACGGTTTCTACAACTCATTTCTACTCCTGCGGTTCTGGGCTTCCTTAGCGATAGGACTCTTTGTAAAGGATTGAATTTTAAATAAGAACACTGAAATACAATAGACTTTAAAATAATGATATATTAAAAAAAAAAGGTAGGGTGAAACCCATAGCAGGGGAGAAAGAATAAAAGGCACTCATTTCTTGAGCTGGCTTTTCCACCAAAGAATGCCAGTTTGTTCCCCGCAGTTCTCTACTGTCGCTTAAGAGGTATTTTGCACAGATGCACTGCACTACACAAAGGGCAAAATGGACGGTAATCATGTCCTCCGGATCCACGTGATAGCTCTAAATGGGATAGTGATTCTGTACTGCTTCAACATACTGTATGGAGCAGTAGTTTTCTGGTTCCAATGAGAATACCCGCTCCCCACCACCACCAGTACCAAAATGTAATGAAATTTATGGAAAGGAGAAAGAATTCTTCTGAAGGAAGAACGAAATTTAGGGCAAACGGTCTTTTGGAAGATCACAAGACTTTTATCTTTACAATAATATAAATCCAATAAATCCTCAACATGGATGATAGCAGTTTCAGCATGGACCCGTTGCCATTTCACACTGCTACAAAGCTCTCTCTGAACTGATTTTTGTTTTGATATTCTCACATTTAAGCTTTTCAAAATAAGCTTTCATTTGTGTAATAGGAACCCATTCGGCTTGCCTTCACAAAGGACTTGAGGTCCCAGCTCGTCACCTCTCTTTCAACCTGTAG
>JAUBNY010000216.1:702274-715670 GCA_032275445.1 Crypturellus soui
TGGAACAGGCTGCCCAGAGAGGTTGTGGAGTCTCCTTCTCTGGAGATCTTCAAGACCCACTTGGATGCAGTCCTGTGTCAGGTGCTCTAGGTGGCCCTACGTGTGCAGGGGGGTTGGACCAGATGACCTCTAGAGGTCCCTTCCAACCTTAGTCATTCTATGATTCTATGATTTGAAAAGCAGACAGTGCTCACTCATGCTGAATATAACCTCAGATTTGTTCATGAGTGTTACATAAGACTCTCCTCCTTATACTCACAGTATGGCATTCATTTTATTCCTATTACTTCTTTTGTTCTTGATGTTGTTGGCAATAGGATGATGAGATGACTCAGAATATGGAAGTCTCCAGATGCCTTTTTGCAGAATCACTTTTCTTAAGTTTAAGACCCAGTAAGATAGTGTGCCAGTTCCAAGTGCTATTCTTGGTTGCTCCAAAGATGTCTTTGGATAAAAATAAATAAATAAAATGAAAAAGATGTTTGCTCTGGCTGCATGAGTATCCTATCCCCAGTTTTCTTTTTTAGCAGTCTATGGCTGGGGAGAAACTTGGTAGTGGTGCTGGATCTGTGAGCATAAAGTCTCAGAGGAAATGTTGAACCTTCTGCATGCTTACAGGGCCTTAGCTGTTGATCTTCTTGGTCAAGTTTAATTTTAATGGAAATATAGCCTCATTCCTAAAAGGAGATTAAAGGATGGGATTGCCTACAAACATACTTTCAGCATAAATTGGGGAGAAATAGAGCATGAATTGATTTTGAGTATCTATCTCATAAGTAGCATGCATTAAGTTAGATAAGGTTCCTAATAGCATATGTTCAAAAAATTTCAAAAACAGAAAAATCTTAGCAAGTTTTACAGTAAAATACATGGGCGAGATATTTTTTAGCATATCGGCAATGAAATAACATCCGTGTATGGCAAGAAAAATATTTGAAAGATAATGGGATTTACATTTTGAAATTTTATTCCTCTCAATATCTCTGCTGAATTCCAAAGACTGTGGGATTTTTTTCTGTATTTTTTAAATCTTGCTTAACAAAATTTCCAGTAGTCCCAAATGCAATGAGGATGGGATGTCCAAAAATTTGATCTATAAGGGTCATTTGGGGGTTATTTACTTTTTATCTTTAACAACATAATCTTTAGTACAGGGAAAAAATGATGATTTAAGAAAAAAAATTCCGGAGGCGCAAACTAAGTTATTTCGGCCATCTTACTAGAAGTATAAAACAAGAAGTTTGTTGAGTATCTCTGTCTTTTAGACTAAACTAAATGTTACTTTGTTTTTCCTATCTCCCTACATTAAGTCAGTCAGTTACATCAATTGGACAGTTAATATAGCAATATCTTTTATGCTACCGTAAAAGTAAGTTATATAGTACTGAAATGTGAAACAAGTTGCTGGCATTACTGAGACTTCTTATAAAAATTGGGCCAAATTCATATGGAAAAATGTTTTGTTTGGTCGCTGGAAAAGTACTTCTAAAGTAATACATGTTCAAATGTAAATAAAGAAGGAGATACATGGAAAACAAGTGTTTTTGAAAGGCTCAAAAAGACAAGAAACTATATTCAGATTTATGAACTTTTCTAGATGTTTGTATCTTTGAATAAAAATTACTTTAGTGAGATTTTTCTTGAAGTGTCACGGCTGTCTGCTTTCCTTAATTTTGTACCCATCATCAATGGATTCAAGGAAATTGTTAGTGATTCATAAGTTTAGAAATATTCCATTATACGTTACTGTTTTGTCCTTGTATGGAGCTGGGAACACAATAGAAACTCATGGACTATCCATGTGATAAAATCTAGCTGAGTGTTTAGCTCACCACAATAACAAGACTAAATGAACTCAGGCAAACCATGTTTAAACCATAATTTGTTGAACTGGTGATAATTGCCTCAGTGATACTGTATTTTTAATGTGATTTTTTTTTCACATTAAAAAAGCATTTCCTTAAGCATTATTTTAAACAATCCCAGTATTTTCTGAACTTTTTTTAAAAAGTTAATGAATGGTTACCCCCTCTTGAAAATGGCAGTCTGATATACAATATGAGCTATCTATATTGTGTGTGTATATATATATACATATATATATATGTATGAGATGTTTTTTCTGGCATGCTTAAAAAACAATCTTTGAATACACAATACGCAAGTATCTTAACACATATCATGCCAGAGTTTTATTAGCATAGTTGAGACATCTATCAATCATTAATTGGAATGTGAAGAGATACAAATACTTAATTTGTAATGCATTTCTAAAAATATTTTCATTTGTTTCTCTAATAGGTGGTCTCTTCATCTTTATTTTGAATGTAATAATAAAAATATGTATTTTATAAATTGCATTTGGCCAGCTCAACATGAAAGGAAAATTCCTTTAGATCTTGATCAAAAATGCAGAGCCTGTACTGAGTCTGACTATAACCAATTTAATAAAGAGGAAAAATAGGTTTTTTGAAATAAGATTTCAAAGCTGCTCTCCAAGAAAGGAAATTTAATAGTTTCAAAGGTGAAAATATATGGTACTTCCCATTTTTGACAATCTTAGATAGAGAAGAAACTGGTCAAACTCAAATCCTTAAAATCACATTTAGATGATATATCAAACAATAAATATGTGTTAGACGTTTGCTTTTTGCTGTTCATTTTTTCTAACTCTCCAGCAACAGTGTGTGGGGTCCTCTGAAAAAAAACCTACTAGAGCTTTTATACTGAAGCGTATAGTATCTTGCTAGTTTTAATAATGCAGTATTAGTAATTGCCATGCTAACCAGCAGGCAATCTGCCTCTGCAAAAAGACAAAAGAGAGCTGGCTGACATTCAGTCCCTCTTTTGGAGTCGCTGGTGGGACTGGAGCCCATGAGGCATGAGGCCACCTGCGTAACAGAAGGAGGGGTGACTTGTCATGTTCTTTTGGTTTTGCCAGATAAGAACCAGTCATAGGTAGCTTAAAAACTTAATTTATGATGGGTGGATGTATTCCACCTCTTTTGTCCTGTTTTACTATTTGTAAATGGGCTGCAACAGAGCCTTAATGAATCGTCTTTTGTGCAGTTCGGCATTCTGATATAAATTCTACTAAGCTGCCTAAAATAGCAAAGATTAATTACCAGGCAAGGATATGATATACTGCCTGGGCAGCTCACAGTTTGGCCCCATGTAAATCTTGTTGCTTATTGGGGTTTTTCTCTCTGTCTTTGCATCTCATCCTGACAGGTGCGTGCCCAATCATTGCGAACACGGTGGCAAATGCACCCAGACGTGGGACAGCTTCAAGTGCACTTGCGATGGAACTGGATACAGTGGCGCTACTTGTCACAACTGTAAGCAATGCGGCAGTTTAAAAATCGTGCTTCAATCTAGTGCATCCTGTCTACGTAGGGGTGGGTTTATGTAGCACTGTGCAGCACTGTGCAAAGGGACAAGACCTGCACAGGTGTCTTAGCTGGGTGGCCTGACCAATGTCATTCTCAGCAATTGCACATGGTGTTTCGTACAGTTACACTGAATCTGTCCTAAACTGCTGGGGAGAGTTGCTGAACAGTTTGAAGTACTGGTTTGGATTTCTAACCCTGGAACATGTTTTGGTCATTTTAAAATCAAAATATTTGCTCATGTTGTAAGTGTTGCATATAAGAATTTGCTATGAGCTCCTGTCCTAGAGTGTTAAAGCAAAGAAAGAGGAGAAAAAGGTTCAGTTACTCCTCTTTACAGGTTCTGAACGATGTGTGATGGTGACACATGTCTTCAGTTCATACATTTAAAGTGACACTTTCATCTGCAATGTATATTCTAAAACGTCTAGAAGATTCAGAAAATATATTCAGTCGTTCCCTTCTCCATTTTTTTTCACTTAATATTAAAGAGAAAGCAAAGATACTTCTAAACAGGTGAAAACATAAATAAATTTGAAGCATGTTTGTGTGTATGTACACACATATGTGTACAGGAAATGTATGTATATGTGTGTACCTACATACATAGATATATATCACAGAATCACAGAATGGTTGAGGTTGGAAGGGACCTTTAGAGATCATCTATTCCAACCCCTCCTGCTCAAGCAAGGACACCCAGAGCATGTGGCACAGGGTCACATCCAAGTGGATTTTGGAGATCTCCAAGGAGGAGACTCCACAACTCCTCTGGGCAGCATGTTCCTGCATAGCTGTCAGAGCTGTGCAGGGCTCTGTCACCTGTACACTAAAGAATTTTTTCCTCATATAGCACAGACACTGTTGTGGGCTTTGCTATTAAAGATCTGGTAATGATTGGTATATGGTAACATATTCATTCTCCTGGGCCTTGTTTTCAAGCAGTCAAAGTCTGTCTCAGCCTGCCCACCTGCAGATGCTGACATCAATTCTGACTGGGCTGGACCAGGTGTACAGAAGGAAACTGGCATCAGTAATTCAGGCTTCCTCCTAAACTTTTTAACCAGCAAGGCCACCAGCTGCCTGACAGTGGTTTGGATAAGAGGGCAGGAGATAAGGCACTCAGGCCTTCCAGGCCGTGCTCAGGGATGGCACTACAGCATGAAAAGGATACGGCCATTCCAGTACTGAACATGGCTGTTACAGCTGATATCAGTCAAGGCATTGGAATACTGTCCAGAAAGAGCTTAAAATAGTGAAAAGAACTAAATTTGAGGCCTCTCTATTCTGCAGTCTTAGAGCTGTATTTCTCGGGCCGGACAAGGCCTCTTCCTCATCCCCCTGCCACCAGCCATTTTTCTGCTGAGAGCAGGAAAGCAACTTCCAGTGCAGCATGGAGATGGCAGCAAAACAGGCACCATTCTGCCCTCACTTTGCCTAAATCTCTCACTCCAATAGCTAGCAGGAAGACAATGCCCTCTCCATTTGCTTTCCTTTTTGCTCCTCCCCTTCACACAAAGATTTTGCGGGCAGGACAAGGTTATTCCCAGCAGGAGGAGGACGGAAAGATATTGTGTCCTTCGCTGACACATTCATTGATGGTTTTAACCTTCCTAGGATTTTCTCAATTTAAGGATGATTTTCCCCTTCCTGTTTTTTTTCCTCCAAATATTACAATATTCCTCCCTCCCCGGTTCCATCTCAAGCCCATCTGTCTCAGCACCTTGAACTTGAACTCCCTGCACAGACTAAACACTACATCTCTTTGGCTTTTAAAGTACTCCTAGCAAAATATTGGCACTTTGTCCCTATCTTCTAAAAGGAAGGCAAACACCAGCAAGTTTGAGACATTACCAGATTTCACCTACAGACCCTGGAGCAAACTGGATGGTGCAGCAAGTACCTGGAGCCTTGGATTCGGGGGGCCCATCTCAGCTAGCGATACAGGTTTGCATGTGCCCTTGCATCAAAGACAAGACAGATTCATTTAGATTGGGGGTATGAGCAGCGATGCAGCTTGCCCCCATGCAGAGACCCATTAAAAATAGATACATGCAATTAGAATCATGTCATCTTTGAAACTATGATCTTGCTTGTACTTTCCCACTTCCATTCTCTAATCAGAGAGATGACACTGTACTCAGATGCACAACAGCCCTGTTTGGTGGGAGCTGGGGGCAAAGGGAGCCAGTGCTTGTTGGTTTTCTTTTCTAGCTCACATGCATTTATATCAACACTGTTCCTTCCATACCTCATGATGCCTCCTAGTGACAGAAAACACTCTCCCTTGACCCTGGCTCTTGAGAGCAGATTGCAGTCCTCTCTCCACTCCAAAGTGATAAAGTCTCCTTCTTTCAGTTTTCTTAAGAGGAACTACGAGGTCTCCAAGAGTCATTTCCCCAGCACTAACCCAAGAAAGACAAATTATTCATGATTGCAAGAAGAAACGAAAAGAACTAAGTTACACTGGTTTGAAAATGACCCTCAGGAATATTTCAGGAGCACTTTGTTGCCCAATTCTCAGCCATTCAATAAGGCTGGATGATCCTGTTGCACAGTGAGCCGGTATCCCATGCCCTTACCCAAAGGTCAGCCAGAAGGACACACTGACATACAGCACAGATGCTACTGCACCAGACTGTGGGGATGGATTTTATTTGGGTCTGAACTGAAAGACTTGCACATGCTAAGACCCCAATCAGGCTTCCTCCTTTTGCTCTTCTGTCTGTGCCTAAAAAGAGCAAAGGGAATGTATGAGGCCCAGAAAACTGTACTGACTTTAATCTTGCTTGACATATTTGTAACCAGTCATAACTCGAGTAAGTAACTGATGGAGTAGTGGCAGCAGGTAACACCCATGTGGAATTCAACTGCCTTTTCCTGACGCTTGTGTCCCATGTTAGCAAGAGCACAGCTGAAGAGGAGGAGCTTTGCTCTGCTTCAGTCCTGCTCTCCTTCGGCTGCACACGCTGAGGTGCCTGGGTGGCTTCCAGGAAGGAGCACTGTCTGTTTCCCTTACAGTTTATACCCAGGGTGTTTTCTCTCTAACTGAAAGCTATGAGTTTGATATAGAATTCATTTCCGTCAATTAAATGCCCTGCCCGGAAGGTAATGGTTAAACTACCCGCAGCCCCTTAGAAATTGCCAGTCGTAACTTTTAATCCTTCAGTAGAGGGGCAGATTGGCCTTTCAAAACAAAACACAGCAGAGAGCAACCTCCATTCCACTGGACCTGCTACTGCTCAGGGATGACATGTCACAAAGCCACCGCACCAATGCCTCTGTGATTATGACACCCAGGGGCCAAAATCCTCCTAGGCCCCGCAGCCAGTGGCCACCGGTGCTGCCGGAGTGTTTGCTCTGGAAGCTGCAGCTTCCCTGCAGTGCTGGGATGAGGCGGGTGCTTCTAAACCATTGACTCCCGAAGCTCGATCGTCTTGACTTCACACTCGCCTCTTTAAAGGATAACTACTGTTTTTTTCTTAACATTTTTATTCATCAAGACCCTCCTATGGGCCAAGTGGGTTGCATAGGCCAAGGGTCAACCACATGGAGCAGACAGGCCCAGGCCTGGCAGGCGACCGTGGATGTGTGTGCCTTGAGAAGCAGGGGCAAGAGCCATGTGAGGCCTCTGCTGCTCCCCAGCTGGCAGCCAGCCAGCCCCGCAGAGGCACCTTGGCCCAAGAGCCGCAGCCAGCGTCTGCGCCGGCACCTCCTTCCCTTGAGGACAAGCGGCAGCCGCCCAGCTGCAGCTCCATGGAAAGGGCTGGCGATGGCCTAGAAGGCCCAGAGGAGGTGCCTGTGCCAGAAGAGCACTCAGATCCTGCACCCATGTCTGCTTCAGCAGCACAGGAATTTCCCAAGAACACAGGTGGGACGTCTGGACCCTGTTCTGACGAGCAGTGACCTCATGAACATCCCTTTTGACTGCAAAAAGTTTTGGGAGGACCTCTCGGATGAAGAATTAGGAAAGCTCTCAAAAAATGAGGAGTTTTTCCAAATCTGTGTAACTGACTTACTGCTTACTATTTATGCCAAAAAGAGATTGGGACTTTTACAACACAGCAGGAAGAAGTGCATTGAGGTACTGTGCGAAAAATAAACCTCCAAGAGGTGAAATACAACAGCCCAGTGCCCCCACAGCATAGCCGTCTTGTTCATGTCACATCCATGATGGATGGAACCTGCTTGCATTTCTACGGCAGAGCCCTTTGATGGGAGATTTTCTCCCTTGCAAGAGGGACGAGACAGCGGCTACAGCACCAGTGATATCTCTGCTCAAACAGAGAATGTGGCATCGACCCAGGTCATCAAAGACACCAACCATCCTCAGCCTGACCTCAGAGAAGGAGCTGGCAGCGGCTATGAGCAGAAACCCAAAGTAAAGTGCAAGAGATGTCTGACTTCCACGTCTTCCCCTACCATAACTGCTGAAGAGTCTGAAGATGCAAATTTACTCCCACCACAGAAGCGGCATCAGCCCTACAAGCAGCAGGAAAACACAGGTTTCCAGCAGGTAGTTACAGCAAGCTGTGGCATTCTGCAACAACCCTTTTTAAGATGGTCTATTATGTGTTCTAAATAAAATTTGTGATGTTGTTTTTAAGTTACTGTGTGGTGTGTGTGCATTATAGGCAATAGGATAATTAAAACATGCTCCTGAGCTCTTGGGGAAAGGAGGAGGAGGATACAGGGAGGTTACAGAGGACCTAGAAGAATGTTGGGCTCTGAAGCTTGGACAGATCTCTGTCAAGGGCAGAGTATCCAATAAAGGAACAAGAGAAGCTTTAGTGTGATGTTGGGCTACTCATGTGAGTATATGCCCTGTAAAATATATATGTTATATATAAATGATACATACATATCTAACTGTGACTGTATAAAATAAAATAATTGAAGAACTCTATTATTTTTAATCAAAGTGAACTTACAAAGAAGCGACAATCCACAGGTGCTTGAATTTTAACTAAAAACTATTCTATTTTTAATCACAGTATTAATGTAAGAGGGAATGCATTTTATATAGTCACTATGTTTAGAAATATACTGTACTGAATGTACTGAGTAGTAGTGAATTCATTACTGAATTCATACTGAATTATTTGATTAAATTACTTTATTGAATACTTAGTGTATAGTACTGAATGGCAAAATCTTCCATGAAGGACCCTCTCCTCCTATGTTACTTTTTCTCTGAGTTGGTGTTTAACTAAGACCTTGCTGGCAAAAGCATAGAAGGAGACTATAAACTGCTTAGTTTACTGTCTGCAATCAGGTAGACAAAGGAGGCATTATTAGAAAGTTCGTGCTTCTGGACTCTCTATTTTATAGGAGTACAAAGTACTGGAATGTTATTTATATTCTCTCTCTTGAACAAATAGTTCAAGAATTTAGATCTTTGTGAATATAGGAGTGTCTCATATTTATAACAAATTGATCTGGTTACTGAACTATAAAAACTAAAAGAACACAATGGTTAATGAAAGCTTATGATAGAGGGATACTTAAGAGACCAATACTGCAGGAGACAGTTTTTGGACATCCCTTTACTTGTTCTACCAAGAGTGGATGTACATGGTGATGGCAGCATCGCATCTGATCTTAGGAAAGAAAATACAGAATTTAGAGCAAAGTAGTATTTTGCTGAAGCAGAGAGAAATAATTTTTGCGTATCTGCTTTTCTGCTCTAATATTTGTAGAGCTTTTGCTGATTTAGTACAGCCATCTGGCAAAATATGCTTCTTGTGCATATGAGAGGCTATTGAGATGTTTAATTTCACTGAAGAAATGAAAGAATGGAAGTTCAGTTAATTAAGTGTATTTTATCTAGTGAGTCCCTGAAAATAAGTATAATCTACGTTTCCTTCTTGAGTCGAAAGAGAAATAATAAGGGCAGAGGATGGCATCACTTTCCTCATTTCTCATTCATTACAAAGGACAGAAATAATAATCCAAGGAGCTGTGAACACTTCTCTTAATAGTATTTTCACCTACTTTTTATGAGTAAAATAGTGCAATAAGGCAAGAAAATGATACTGCTGGACTGCAGCATCAAAAGGAGCATTTAAAGCCTATTGTACTGTCATCCAGCTATAGGATGGATAAAGCATATAGGATTACAGCTGTCCAGGTTGTTTGGAAACACACTGTCCAAGAAGCTTTACTGTTCTAATTCAACCAAAGTTTCTAACTAATCCTATATTGCTTTGGGGGAAAAAAAAGAATTTTTATTTTTGATTAAAGGACTTTATTACTGTTTTTAGCTTATGTGTTGCTATAGTTTTAAAAGTCTTTTCTTCTCAGCAAGAAATTAATACACTCACCAGTGTGTCTGTCCTCTCAGAATACCTGAAGTTTTGTGCCTTTCTAGAATATAATGGCATACAAAAGAACAGAACCTCAAAATTATAGCATTGAAGCACAGATTGAAACAGCCTTAACTCTCCCCTTATTGAACATACAGTAGCTACCAGGATTTATTAGAATAAGTCCCAACTATGTTTACAGTATTAGTGATTGATAGCTGCCAATAATGAGGGGATTTGCTGAGGCTTGCCAAGGGTTGTAGATATCCTGCCAGGAGACCTTGGGCCTTGGCTCTGCTGTGGTGATACTGGTCCCATCTGTCCTTGCTAACTTGTGCAGGGTCCGTGTCTCCTTACACATATTTGGTGTGCTGTCTTGCAGCTTTGACTTTGTCACAGTAGCAGTACAAAAGAGAGATTTGGGAGAAGGAGGGAGATTGGAATGTGACACATGGTGTAAAAATAACTGAAGGCAATTTTAAGGAGTATAAGAGGTTGCGTGAAAAGGTTGTAAAGTTTAGCAGATTTCATTATTCCACGAAGTAAGGAAGTGTTTAAGTGCAGGGAGCACTTTTTCAGTACCACTTTACTTAAATATAAGATCATGTTAGAAAACAAATGATATTCTATAGTAAAATATTTGTTTCCTTTCTCAGACTTTACAGAGTGTGTGCTATGGGTATAACGAGGTACTTCTCAAAGACCTTGGAGTCAAAACTACATTAATGGGTATCTTAACTTAACCTTATAATTTTCATGGCTTTGAGCTTTGCTGAACTTAGAGGAACAAGGTAATTCTATGTTAGTGAAGTTTTTTGTCAGTGAATTGATTTTTGCTTTGGTCAGGGAATTCAGCACTTTCCTGAGCTTTTGACCTGACACAAGGCAAGGCTTTGCTGCCTTGGCTGAATTTCAGATTGGGTTTTAGGTTCCTTTGAAGCTGAAATTCAAAGACAAACTGAAGGGATGACCTCCTTGAAATGAAACAGAAAATGTTTGCATGAAACCCTTGTGAATCAAAATGGATTTGTTTCACAAAGGTCCAATCATAATATTTTTATCATATGGTAGTGAAAATAATAATTAGTGTACTGAGATGAGAAAATGTATATTCTGGCGCTTAAGCATCGTCAAAGTTATAAAACAATTCCCCCCCCCCCCAAAATAGTTACAGAGTTAAAACTTCCAAATAAATAAGTAAATCTGATATAACTAATATCTAATTATGTAAATCAGTTAAGCACATTTCTCATTTTAAGGTCACAAAATAATATGCTTTTCAGAATATAACACTTCAGCAGGAAGGCTTTTTATATTTCAGGGATGCACCAAAATCTTAGGACGCTTTATCTGTTATCTTATTTGCCAAAGAGGCTTAAGATGTCTTTTGCTGAAAGAGCCATCTCCGCTGTCTAGCAATTTGTTTAGTTCAGCCCTCTGTGGTTCAGTGGTGAATTAACCAAGAAGTTCTGGAAAGTCCTGCTTCTCAGGGCATGCTGAACACCCTAGAAATCTGCCAGCTTCCTCTTGGCTAACAAATGTTCAGTGCCCAAAGGAACGCAGTGGCCTGGCAAGTATGAAACCAGAGGATAAGCTTTAACCCCAGGCAAAACTGTAAGGTAAAAGAATACATTCACTTAAAAAACATGTTTTACTGTGATGAAACAAAGGTTCATGATAATTTAAAAATGAATGATTAAAGTTATAATTAACAGGAAGTGTAATCCTTACTAACTTTATTATATCAGTTACGTTTTAATCTCTAATTAACCTTTATAGCCTACGTACAGCTGCCCTGCCATGCTGCATTCTTACAGCTATGTTTTTTCAGCATCTCTTGCAAGATGGCTGGTGTATCCACTGAGAACAGGAGCTCACTTTCCTTCTTCCGTTTCCCCAGCTCCACCCTGCTTTTTCGCTAACACCCCTCTGCTGCCCCACCTTGCGTGCCTTATACGGCTGCCTTTAGCTTCCTAGATCCTTCCTGCTCACATAATTTACAATTTTATGTATCAGGATAAATACTAATAATTCACGTTTCTCTGAGTTGTTTAATACTTAGCTCATTGCATGCTTTCTCTGTAATCTATGTGTAAGAAAAACATGGAAATGGACTTACTGATAGGATTTATTAAAATGTGATCCATCCATCTGCTACCTCCTGCACAACCTTTGAGAGATTTAGATGAAATCTAGAAACAATTGACTATATTTGACTTCTCTTTATGATTTCCAATAGTAGTCTAATGTACACTTAAAATATCCATCTTAATTCTGTCCATATTTATTCACATGAAACACAAGTTGTATTCTTCTTACATTTCATTTTAAACAAACATTTTCTGTATTTTTACAGATGTAAAACCCCTTTCCTTCAAGAATATTTTACTGAAAAGGGCTTGACTCTAAATGTTTAGTTGATCCACAGGATGGACTAACCTCCAGTTCTCAATTCTTTATCTGCCAGCTCTATAAAAGCCATGGCAAAAAGTTCAGTACTTTTGTCACTATACAAGGAAAATGTAGATAGAATATACAGAAAATACACAACTGAGAGAAAGAACATGGACAACTTTTACCTTTTTAAGTGGAAAACATGCTGTAAGTTTTTTTCAAAATGAGTCTTTGTAGCAATGCAATGATTCCCATAATTCCAGTGTGACAGAACCTGACCTCTGAATTATTTAGCTTTGCCTCCTTGTGGCTTGTTTTGAACAAACATCATATTGCATATTTTGGAATCCCTATTTTGGATTCAAAATTAATGGCGAGTATAACACTGATCTTCTCTTGACATGATGAACCCATTAAATTTCACTGGAAGTCTAATGAGCATTGATATTTCTTTTTCCAACGAAATGTACTTCTTCCTGAAATGTAATATTGCTTTAATAGGGGGTTTAATAGGATCTAGAAACAAATTCCGGGTAAGAAATGTTAGCACAAAGAGTTGTATGAGCTGTGTACAGGTAGTGAACTAATTTCAACTCCTGAGTATGATTTTTGCTAAAATACAGAAGTAATAAGTAATAGGAAAGGCAAATGTAATCTGCACAGTTGGATAATTTAACCTTCAGGAAGATCTTTACTGATTAGCTGTTAACAACAGTGATTCGTGTATTTCCATAAATGAGGAAACACCTGAAACATTGGACCTTTTACATCTATGACAAGATAAGTCAGATAAGAAAGGATGCTGTGATAAAGATTTTTCTTTGTCAGCAGTTCAATATGTATTTTTATAGCAAAAAAACAAATCTATAATTTGTAAAAAATACATTTTGAAATGTATAATAGAAAAGAGAAACACTGTACAGATATATTATGTGACTATGATTGTGAATATATATGATTGTGAATAAGCAAAGGATGTTTTCCCTCTTCAGTAAAAACTGGGAGAGTTCTGAGAACAACATGACTATTTTCTGTGATCTCAAACAAGCTTGTTAAGAAATAATATTCTTGTAGAAAGAATCACTTAATGTCTCACAGTTCTGCCATGCATATTATGTATTATTCGATGGGCAAACATATCTATTTTAACAAAAAGTCACCAAAATAAAATAATTGTATGAAAGGTTTTTTTTTCTTACTGTTTAATAAAGGGAAGGGGGAAAATTGAGCAAAGAATAGAAGAGGTCTTTTATAAAAAATGTTATCTAGTGAGACTAGTAACAAGCAATGCTATTTTACTTACTTGGA
>JAUBNY010000216.1:720820-749077 GCA_032275445.1 Crypturellus soui
AAAATCGATCATTATTCATACTAAAAACTTAATGAAAGCAGTTGATCAGTGTTAAATCAGACCTTCATTTATCATTTACCAAACTAGTAACATGTTAAATGTTGGTGAGCTAGTTTTTAATGAACTAATGAACTTTGAAAATGCGAATTATTCAATAAAATTATGAAATCAATTCTACCCTTGCCTGGCCCCAGTAAAACACCCAATTTTTACTGGAAAGGAAGTGATCTTTCAAAAGACAAGTTGGCTGCCAACATGTTATTGCTTATACTAGGATTATTTTTGTGTTTTGTATTATTTTAAGATATTTCTATTGTGGATAGAGGTACAAACTAAGGAGCAAAGGTCCTTCTGGACCTAACTGCTAAAAGCATGTTACTGCTTTAAGTGTTTCTCCAGTCTTTCTATTTTCATAATATCACTGGAAGGAAGGCAATAAGTTGAAGTAAAAGACAAAAAATAGGGCACAAACAGTAGCAAGAGGGTATGGGGAAAAGTGTTTTTTTTGAAAAAAAAATCAAATTGATGCAACAGTGTAATTGGTGCTAACACCAAGAAGAAAAAAGGAAAAACAGGTTAAGTGGAAGTTTAGTAGTCTGTTATTTTTACAATAGTAGATGTGTGGTTCTAGTAGCAAATAACCAGAGAAAATAATTAGTCTATGTGTCAAATATATATTTTAAATGTGTTGGGCTTTTTGGTACAGCTCGTTTATGGGGACTTTTCAATCATTCATTGTATTCATTTCCCAGTATTCTCAAGCCTGTTTATAGTGGAAGCTTATGGCAGTTTTACAAGTCTTTCAGTGATTAAGCATTCCTGTGGACCCTTCTAAATCAGAGCAAGAGCTGTGCTGCACTTAGACATTTGTGTGGTTTTATTTTTTTTTATTACATTCCTTCCATGTTGTAATTTAAATGAGAGACAAACCAGACAAAATCCATTAGCAAGAGTAGGTGGTGTTTGGTGTCAGTCATACTTCGTAACAGTTGCTTTATAATTTCACCTTGGCTTAGACATCTATAAATTTCCATTTTAGAGAAGTCTTTTTGGCAGGAGCAATGGTGGAGTAACAGGTGAAAAGCAGTCAAAATGCTCAGATATGTTAGTGAGGCCTGCGGAATCCTTTAGATAAATTTGCTTTTGGCTAACATGACTGAAACATGGAAGACATGAGTGTTTCCTAAATAGAGTTTGTGCTCGTATTAGGAGTACTTAAATGTGTTGACTTAGACTATTGGCTTGTTTGAAGTTCCTGGTAGAAGGGTCAGCTGTACTGCTTGTCTAATACTACTCACTTATTTTACCAAATTCAAAATCTTTCTTTAAATCTTACTGCAAAATTTTAGGTATATGTACTCCTGTGTAGCTGTTAGATTAACTCATTTAGCACTTGATTTCCCTAATCATTTGTTTAGGAAAGTTTAGATTATGTATTTTCTGTAGCTGTGGTTACTCTGTTTTATATAGGTATGTTTTCAATATGCCTATAGTTTTTAGGTTCAGAAGGTGCTGATGTGTGCTGTAAAATATCAAGAAAATATAATGTATGATTTCACACTTCTTTTTTTGATTGACTTATCTGCCCCAACTGCTTTAAGACACTATGGAAATCACTTTGTTCTTCATGCTTAGACTACCTAGGCTCAACAGGTTCCATGTAATAGCTGAGAATTTCAGAAATATGATTCTCGCTTTCAAAATAATTTGTTCTTCATATTTCCAAGATTCTGAATTTCTTTGTGTCCGTTAACTTCAGTAGTTTGTACATGTACCTCCCTTTTAGGTTTTTTTTTCCTAACCATGGGCTTTTTTTTTTTTAATTCCCACCACCTACTCTGTATATTTTCTTTCTTCCATATGCTTAAGTGATGATCGTGAAATGATCACTTCCTGATCACCTGAGCTACTTGACAGGCAGGATGTTACCAATCACAGAGAAGGGAGACAGTTTTTTTAGCCACTTAGCTGAGAAATTTAATGGCAGCAATAGTCTTTTTCTCCTCAGACATTCTATACAAATGCAGTGCTGCTCTTGGAGATCTCGGTGAAGGAGACCATGCCAGGCAACACAACCTCCAAGCTTATATGATGCTGATTCCACGGGTCATCCATATATGTGAATGAGATGTGAAAACAATTCCCAGTAAGTTGCCAGGGTACAGTTATCAGGATACAGTCTTTCCCACTTGAATATAGTGAAGAGAAAACATGAAAAACAAGGAACACAGATGTTTCTGCTGATGTGTTTAGGTTTGCTTAAAAATGTGGAGTTCTACTGGCATTGCAAGTTACTATGTGACTAACTGAAAAGGATGATATGAGTTCTTTGCAAATTATCATGTTGTTAGAGGACATTTTGGCTAAAGTAATATAAATGCTGACAAGAATGTTCGATTTTGTAGTGTTTTAGTTCTTTTCTGTAGATGAATATGAGTACTCAGCTCCTCTGGAAAACACAGGGTTTATTAATTGTCTATGAATCTGTGGAGAGCAATGCTATGCCCAGTTACACTTTACAGCTACACACGTGGCAGATTATCCAGCTTTAAAATGACAGCATGCCTTACGTGGAGTTATTGGGAATGGCTTGCCGTCCCTTTCCCTTGAAATGTTGCGTCTCGATTAGTGCTTATTTCAGCCATAGAGAACCACATTAGAATGTAATTTTAAAAGTTTATATATCTTCAAATGACTTAATTCTCCAAGGCATCTTGTTAAAAATTGGTATCTCATTAGATTAGTGTGTGATGTCTATAAGCTAACACTGTAACAACGATCCTAATTGCCTAATCTATGGCTTCTAATTTGGGATCACCCCTAAATTTGTTGTTTTAAAAACTCATCTTTGATCAGATTTTGTTTCATTAAATTCATCTTTCTTCTTTCCTCTATTTCTTCCCCCTTCCTCCTCCCAAAGAGAACCCTGTTGGCAGAGAGCCAGATGCACCTTTGTTTTTGCTATAGATGGGGTGTTTTTTTTCCCCTCTGTGTTCACAGGAAACTACAGTTTTCACCCACATAGTAATGGCAAAAACACGTACTCCCTCTATCATTCTGTTGACACCCTCCTCCTTTCTTCCTGATGCTACCGCAATGCTAATGGTCTTGTTTGGTCACTGACAGAACTGAGCCTAGACTCAACCTGACACAAATTTGGCAAGTTTCCACCCATCTTATTTTTATATTTTCTCTGTATTTTAATTTCCTTTCTGTTTCTCTGGGGCATATTTGAATACTGCACTAATAATGAGAACCCTGTATAAGTTCATTAACTCGCAGTGGGAGGGCGCGCAGGCCCCGGGGCAGCTGGGAGGGTGACAATCCATAACTCGGGAGCGTGGAGTGCAGCAGCTCCATCGGCAGTGCCAGGAGGACGGCTGCTGCTCACCACCAAGGAGCCCAGCTGAGGGATGATTTTCACTATGTGACAGTCAATGCTGCCTGGCCAGGAAAGTTTACAAGTCCAGACATAATGGTGATAATTTCTCCTCTCGGTTTACTTTCCCCATCCACTGCAGGAGAGGAAGGAGGAGGAAAACCTCCAAAACAGACTGTGGAAGAGGACTGTTAACCCTAATGGCCGGCTTTCTTAACTTGTAGGCCACTACTAATGTGGAAAGGGAAAATACTGTTCTCATGAATAACAAGAAAGGATGTTGAATGAGTTCAGGTTTCTGCCAAGCACATGGTCTGGTGGAAAGAGCGGAAGGTCTGCATGGAAGGGCTGGGGAAGCTCTTTACTGTATTTTCCCTTGGTGTTGATTGCTCTAAAAATACTTTGGACCTGCGTGAACACTGAAATGTGTTGTAGAATGAGTAGCCCTAGTTTGGTGTGGTGGCAGAACTATGCCCTTAAGAAACAGCAGTTCATCAGCAAGACGATTTAAGCAACTCTTTTTTAATTTTAATAAGACAAAACAAAAATCTCTCCAAAGGTGTTATAGGTGCTTATTAATCTTAGGGGTCACAGTGTAAAGAAGTTTTTTGCTCTCTCAATTTGTACATTTGAACCAGCCAACAGTGAGATAATGAGAGTTAAGCAAGGGCTGTATCACGGGGATTGTATCCCTGGGTGTGCAGTTGGAGCCGAATTTCAAACTAAAAAGTGCAGGGAGGTACCAGGAGATGTGCTTGCTCGTGTTGTTTGGACTGAAATGCCTTGATTCAGCTTCTGACTGGGAAGGTCAGCATGACCATGGTAGGGAGTCTACAGTGTTAGTTTTATTAAAACTATAAAAACCATCAGCTAAGATAGCTGCCATATATGCAGCGTATACTAATGACCATGTGCTGTGTGCTGGGGGACTTGTTTACAGAACTTTGCTCTCCAATTCCCTTAAATGTGAATTAATATTGTTTAAAAGTGAAGTAAAATTCTTTTTAAAAAAAAATGTTTAATTGCATTTATATGTGAAAATTGCTTTTTTTGCCAAAAGTGGCTTTTTATATCTAGTAGCTTCTCTTCAAAAATAAGGAAGGAATTATTCTTGTGGGGATGCCATGAGCAACCGGATTATTAATGATCACAGGACATTGGCAGGTTTTTGTTTCCTCTGATTTTCAGTCGCATGTTAAGGCAGGGAACACAGGTCTTCTGTTTCCTCTTGATATTTCATTGATAAAAATGGGCCCTTTGGGCCCTTTCTTATTTCCTGGCTTTTCCTGAGTGTAAATCATTCAACTGTAATGAAATCTAGCAATTTGCTGTATTACTTCAGAATTTTTAGAATTGCAGTAGATGCACTTTCCAAAAAAGCATCTACCTATTCTTTCCCAATAAGAACAGTAAATATCGGAGTGAATCTCTTATGCACGTCTTCCATGCATAAACCTGATGGGCTGCAACGTCGCCTTCTTCCTGCTGCTCCTCAAGAAGCTGTCATGTTGCTTCCTACACGTGGACTTCACTGCAGTTCCTGACACATTTGCGGGAGGATTTCTGAGTGCCTGTCACGGAGGCTCGAGCAACTGGTGTCGCCGGCGGCGCGGAATGCTGGTGCGTTCCTGCTCTAGTGTGTCACAGTGCGCACAGAACTAGCGTGTCCTGCTGGCTACCTCCTTGATTTCGAGCATAAGGTGATAAACTTTGAAGATTTATATAGCATATATATTAGAGGCTTATCTCTTTTTTAAAATGTTTCTCCCTGTTCTTTGACTCATTGTGGCAGCTTCATTCTACGCAGGTATTTGAGCTGTCAGTAGCTGAAATGCAGCTCTGTGGCTTGCAGTGAGTTGCTCTTGGCTGAAGATCTTCCTTCTTCTCATGCAGAAACTGTCATCTCACTGGAAGTTCATTGAAGTTTAGTTTGAAGAGCTATTAGTTGTGCTGCAAGACAGTTTTTGACTATTTTTTAATTTTTGCCCTCTCTTGTTTGCAGGGAGAGAATATTTGAGCAACCATTTTAAAAGGATTTTTAAATCAAGCAGGATTTTTGAGAAGGGTTTTTAGCTGCATGAACACACTTTTTTGATGTTTATGAATCAAAATGATTAGTAAAATAAAATTGCAAGAAAATCTGGAAGTGCATTTTACTTTAGAAACTGCTATGCAGTTTTTGGTGGTTTTTTTGAATTGGATTTTAATGTTCTGGTGCTCTTTCTAAGGGAGTGTGCCTACACTTAGTGTAAATAAGTTGAAACCTACTGAATCGGCCTGCACCATGTAGAACTGCACGTGCACCTCAAATTATGGTGGTGGTGATTTCCTTCTATCCCTATTCTCTTTAGTTTTTGACTCCAAAGTTTAATTCTGATTTCAGCTCTCATAATTGAATGTGTTTAGTGCTACTCAAAGCTGACAGCCTAGAGGGGTGGAATCAGAGGAACCTGGCCATGTTCAGCAGCAATTTTCAAGTTCATCTGCTTTGCCACCAGCAGCTGATAAAGAAGGACATGATTTTCATCTGGTAGCTTGGCAAAAGTTTCTTTTAAAACCATTTTTAGCTGCAGGTAATTGCTATCAATTTAACTTACTGGTCTGCTAAGGAATGAAGTCTCAGGCGAGTTCAAGTTTTTGTTCTTGATGAAAAGACTTATCTTGCAGGGAGTGTGCATGCCTACATGTGCAGGGGAAGCTATGCAAGGGTTCACATACCAAAAATATATTAACTTGGTTAAACATAGTCATACATATATTTAACAAATTTATATTTCCCCGGCAGTAATCTTTTTTTAAAAACAGCATTAGTGTCATTAAAAGGAATTGAATTGCAAGCATGACAAACATTATCAACTTGGTTACAACCAAACTACTGTGATGCGTGTTTTGGGGAGCACCTTGGGAGTATGTATCGATACAGCGTATTGATTTCTTGAAGCAATGCTTCCCTCTCATTATTGTATCCAATACATGTTAATGCTTGGTTTTGACAAACTTCTACAATGATTTTGTACTCTTAAATTCTAAAATTCAGTTACCAGTTATAGTTATTTAACTTGGCACTTATTAAGGATTATAAGGATAGACTTCCAAATTCCGAATTTCCATATCCAAACTTCAAACATCATTGACCATAAGAGTTTTTGACTCTTGTGGTTATTCTCCTATGGAATAATGCAATGACAACATTGGAATAATGTTGCTTGAATGTGGTGGTTTTTGTTGTTGTTTGGTTGTTTTTCTTCCTCCACTTTATAGTGAAAACCAAGTAGGAGAGCCAATTGGCAGCTTGCAGCTTCATGTATTTTTAAGGTGAAAGTTATCTCATGAGTAACGCATTAATGTTAGGCACCCTATTTGGGACTCAGAGTTTTCTTTTCTAGTAGGTAACTTGCTTTGTGCCCTGGTGAGGCTTCTGGTTCACTTACTTAATCTACAGTAAAAATTCTCTGGCACAGTTTCTCCACCAGCATAGCTTTAGGATGAGTATGGGTGGGATAGATGTATATTTGTACTGAACAGAGAGGGGCTTCTGTTGACAGGGCAGAAACTATCAGTGGATATAAACATGTGTTTTTTTTTTTTTTTTAATACTTTTGTTTTCTGCATTTGACCTTCTGAATATATATTGTAATAAAGCTAAGGAACTCATTTCTTGTTTTGAAATAAACTCAAGGGTTTGGGAGAGTATGTGAACAAACAGAACAGTTTTTCCTTACGAACTCCAGAAGTGTAGGACTGTGGCTTCATAACAGGGAGTGGAGAAAACACCTGATGCAGAAATGATGCTGGGGGTCTTTTAGTACAGTGGCCTGTCTTGGCCAAGATGTTGTTGCAATCTTGCTGTAGTGCAGTAACTAATATGCAATCTGTCTTCAAAAAATCCTAAATCTTGTGATGCAGGACTCTTGTCTCTTTACTAACCCATTGCATAAGCATAATTACAAGAATTACATTACATAATTACCAAAGATTCATCTGTGTCTGCTAACAAGATAACTTTGTGAATATATTTATTTGGAAGTGCGCATCTCAAGAAATCCCTGAAAAGGCTTGGGACATACAAGCTTCATGGTTAGGTAGTAATGGTAACTCAAATATGTTGAGAATTTTCACTGTCCTAATTAAAAATGGAATAGAGAAATACTCTAATGAATAATAATAATAAAAATTATTTCTGTGAACAGTGTTGAAACATTATGGAGTTTCTATGTTACCGGGAGTAATACCTGTCTCTCCTAAACCTGAAGTGCCATTTTCTGTTTTGCTGGTGCATCATTTCTGGTGGCTCAACCATTCTAGCCATAAATGTCAAGTAGAAAAGAATTTACCACTAGGATTAATTTCTACTGCAGGTATTGCATTTCACTATTCTCCTGTTTTTCAAATAAGTTACTTCCCCTTTCTTACCTTTGTTCTCTAACCTCTTTCAAGAGGATCAAGACTTGGCTTTATGTCCTACAGGATGGTATTAAGCACCTCACTGACCATTTAGTTTTGGGTATTTTTTCTGGTTAATGTCATGGAGTTTATGGATTAGGTGGATCTGATGTACTTCCTACTTTTGTCACTCTTGCTTCACTTTTCCCTTTGCTTTGTTCAATCAATTAATATGGATCTACATCTTTCTTATGCTGCTGTAAAACTGGGACTTAACTGTTATGTTAGTAGTGCTTTAAGGAAGTTGATCCCCTGAAGCTGTTGCTTTCAATGGAAAAAGACTTTTGAGTATTTTAACATATTCATAGTGTCAGCTTGACAATTTATAGTGAACTTACTACTTAAAGAGGCTATTTTTCAGCTCTAAAATAGAAGCTGTTCTTTTACATGCACTGGGAAAGCTGTCATTTGCCAAGGTGCTATTGAAGCTCTAGGAGAACCTCATGTAGGGTGACAAGGTTGCTAAATCCTTCTTGTCATTTGGATAATCTTCTCTAAAGATCTGTCCCACCTGCCACTGCTAACTGGCTACCTCTCTTTTGATCTTTATTTTTCTACGCAAGTCAAAGTACAAACAGGCTTAAGAGCATCTGCTGCCCTCAATGAGCACACAGCAATTGAAATGTAAGCTAAGGTGACTGTTTCTGACTTCCAGCCAACAACTGGGAGCTGGAAAAAGCTCTTTTTGTAAATTGGTTTTCTGAATCAGTCGGTTCTTCCCAGCTGTTTAAAAATGAGAAACCTGAAACCAGGAAATGTGTTGTCTTTTCCATCCACCAATGCCTCCCTACAGTCCAGGGAGCTGACTCCTCAGCAAAGGATGGAACTGAGAGGGCAATGCCACAGGGAAAATGCTGCTAACTTCTGTGGTAATACAACTTTTTGTTGTTGTTGTATTTCCTTCTTATTCTGCTTTGCTAGTCTCCTTAACTTTTCTCATAAGGGAAACTTTTCCCATCGAGCTGTGGTCAGACCCCACTGGGCAGTGATGGGCTTCAGAAAGCCCTGGCAGCTGCTTTTGTGAGATGATTAAAATGCCTGGATTTTCTGCCCAGGCTCCTACAGTTAAAGCAGCTTTGCGCTTCACTCCAGAAGTTGAAATGAGACTCTCTTTGGGTATTTCTTTTCATTGCACATTAGAACACCACCAAGGCCTTTCAAATTTTAGCATGAAATGGATTTAGTGGTCTTCTTTTGATCTGTATTATTCAAGTTACTGAGCATTAAAAAGCCTGTACCATCATTTTGATGCTCTTATTCTCCTATTTTTGATTTCTTTTTTCTGTACTTTCTACCTGACCTTCAGAACTTGGATTCTGTTCTATCTAGATTTTCATCTCATATCTCTCACTGACAGTACTTGACATGGTATGAATGAGTGTGACATTCTTAGATTTTGAGTGTGTAGGACTGATTTATTTTTGTGGGTGTTTTTTTGTCTCTATCCTCTGCCCCTTCTGTGCTTCCCTCTCCACCCCCAATCTTTTCTCTTGGACGCAAAAATTCTTCTAATGTATTATTAGTATTAATATTTTAGTATTAATGTATTTTTAGTATTTTTAGTAATTTTTTTAGTATTAATGTATTTTAATGTATTTTTGACGCCTGGATATTGTATGCTAGAAATTGCTTCACTGGACAGCAAGACAATGAGTTTGTCCGCAGCCTGAAAGGTTTTGGAGCTTAATATTATTCTGAACAAGAACATACATCGTACATATTCCTAATGTATGCATATTTGAATGATGTACCAAGAAAACAAAAGCACATTTTTGGCATTGTAATTTCAAGGTCCTGAAAAACCCAAACTATTGACCATCTTTGTGTCATGTCTTGCTCTTCCCCTTCATCAATATTGCCCTGTGTGCCTAGTGTTTGTAACTTCTGTTGTGTCATTTGTTAGTGGCTTCCCTTTGCTATATGAATCCAATACAAAAGTGTTTTTTCTGTCATCAAGGCTATCCATGCATTAGAATATAGTTGTTTGCTGTTTCCTATTGCTTCTTAATGAACAGCTCTTTTATCAGTAGGCACCCTTATTCCTTATGTTGTGTTCCTGTATTGCTGTTACATAACTAGTATGCTACAGTTTGGTGTGCCAGTCTGCCCTTTTTTTGGTTTATTCCTGATGAAGCATTTTTAAGGTCTTCAAGTGTGCATCTACATGTATATGTCAGCCAAGAACCTACACACCCTCATAAAACTTATTTTTCATATCTTGAATTAATTTGGAAAATCCCAATGTCTTGTCTTCTTTTATAGACCTAGGTTTTAATTTCCAGTGTGCAGTGTTCAACAGCCTGAACAAATGTTGACCTAATAAAAAAGCATCCTGGTCTTCACTGTTTAAATAACTACCTACCATACGCTGTGTTCCACTATTCCTGAAAAGCAGAAGAAAGGTGGTGTGTGGTAGCATATGGATCCTTTAAGTGTTTGCTATGTATTTTTAAATCTGGGAGTGTCTGATGAAATAATGCAAGTTATTCATTTTTAAAACACTCTCAATGTAGCTAATACTACAATTAAAAAAAAAAATCATTAAAGAATGTGGAATGGCATAAGCTGGTCGTCTTTGAAAAGGTGCAGTGTTGGAAAAAGAAGCCATATGGCCCTACATAAGGATCTGCATACTACAAAGCTCTCAATTTTCCAACTGTTCAGAAAGAAAAAAATAGAAAACTTCTGGGAGATTGGAAATAGTATTTGTAATCTTCTCTGCTTGTGCTTGAATGTGCCTATTAAAATTTGTTACTCAGTATCATAACAATTAATGCAGTTGGTGTTTCATGACTTCGTTGGGATGGCATGTAGAGAAATCTTTCAGAAGAAAACAAGTTGTGACTTCCCAGCAATACTTCGCACCTGAAAATTGGCATGCAGTGCCTTAAACAGGCACAGAGTCTGCTCAGACTCCTGAGATCAGCATATACTTCTCATTTACTTGTTCATTAAAGGTCCAAAGTCAAACTTCTCAGAAAAAAAAAAATTACTTCTCAATAGCACAGACCAAGAGCTTCTCTTTGCACCCTTGTGCAACATCTTTGATCCTGTGGTCTTGCCAAATGAGGACTGAGGATACTTTCCATGCGTCGCTCTCCTTTCCTTCCTGTGTCTTGATAGTTGATGGGGGTCTTGACTTATCCAGAGCTCCGCAGGACAGCTCTTCCGTATGGATGCCTGAAACAAAGCCAGTCTGAGCCAAGAGATCACTTGTAGGAACTGCTAACAGATTAGCTGAATTTGTAGAGTGGATATGAAGTCTGGTTGAACAGACATTTAATTTTTTTTAGTGGTTGATTGATTTCAAACAAAAAAAGAGCTGTACCATCTGGTCCTTGGACAACAGAGAAGCATTAGATGTTATTGAAACTGTTATGTTCATTTCTTTGTTTCAAATTCCAGAGAAAATTAGTTATATAAATCACAGAATATTTAAGGTTGGAAGAGACCTTTGGAGATAACCTTGTCCAGATTTTTTTTTAAATGATGTACCTCTTCTATGAAAAACTTATCTGTATATAAATATCTACATAAGTAGAAAAGTGTCTCGACAGTGCTTATTATGTTGGGATGACCACCAGTTTTATAACTGCTTCCAAATGAAAAATGGTACAGAGTGGTCTATGTATTTATTTTTTACTAAATCAACTATACTTAAGAAACCTCCTCTAGTAAATATTGAAAACACTCTGTATCCTGCTGGAACAGAGTATTAGTTACATAGCTACATAGTGTAGTAACTGCAGAGCTGTGCAGAGGGCAAGTATTAAACACAGTGAGAAATGTCACTGTTTTGAAACTCGTTTTTACTCTGAACTGTAATAAAACAGAAAAAAATCCTGAGTTGGTATGCTGAGAGACGATTCAAAGCTTTTTGAACCTTTAAAAGTTGCTGTGAACCAAAGCCATTTCAGACAAGGTTTGAGGTTACTCTTGAAAATATCTGTGGGTTTTTTTGTTTACTTGGTTTTCAAAGTTGTTGGAATTGGCCTCTCATTACAACTTTCACCTGAGAAAGTAATTGAAAGTATATGCCTCAAGATTTCTTAATAACTTCATCTTTTGGAAAAGTAACGTTTTCTGTGAATATTAGTAGCATGGAAGCTGAGCCAAAGGTATAGTTCTTTATCCACTATTGAATCCAATGTCAATATATTGGCACTATGGATTCTCTGTTCTAGGATTTGAAGATCCTTATTGCTGTATCTTATTTTTTTCCAGCTATTCATGAACTCTCATGTGAAGCATACAAACACTTGGGGAAAACTTCAAATAACTACTGGATAGATCCAGATGGCAGCGGGGCACTGGGACCTCTGCAAGTTTACTGCAACATGACAGGTAATTGCATGGTATTCACTAACGGGATTGAATCCACAGTGGAGCATCAAAAAAAAAATGGCCAGTCACCAAAACTCTTAATTTTAAATATATTTATAGAAAACTGGTTTAGTAATATCTGGTTCATGGAGTGCTTCAGAAAGCAGCCTTTTAGGAATGTCATACCTTTGTTTCTGATCAGACCTTGCTAACTTTCCCGCACTGACCTGAATAGGCAAAAAATAATAAAAATCATTTATGAGCAAAATTTATTTTTTTATTCATCTGTTTTTTTCATTTTTCTTTTAAGTGGGGTTAGAACGATTTGTCTTGTTTAACTTCTGAAGCAGTATGTAGAACTGCAAGTAATTATTTTGATTTTTTTTCTAATTTCATCTGTTTTTAATACTATTTTTGCATGGGTCATTTTCCATCTGGACATTCTCATGGAAGGTGTCCTGTCTTAACCATCATTGTGGCCATCCTGAAGTAGAAAAATGTTGATGATAAAAAGTGGATGATAAAGCAGATAATAAAGACTAAGGTTTCCCGCATCCCTCAGTTGGACTGTATTTTGGACTGCTAATACATGACACAGTCATGTCATTTTTCTTTCTTTATGCACACATATTAGGCAGCTATTTTAAGAGATGTCTTTTGACTTTCCTAAAATGTCTGCATCATACGTTAAAGAGTTGCATTAGAAACTAGGTACGTGTCTGATTAATCTGACGTCAGGGTCTGCAACAAGAAGGTGCTATGGCAAGATGAAACAATTCTGCTTTTGTAGAGATCACAGTGCTTGAATCCTATAGAATGTTCCCTGGACACAGAGATCTATGTGGGTTTTTTTGCAGCTGGATGTGGGCTTTGTGCTTTATCTGACATGGCTGGGATGGATGTAAGACCCCCAAAATCCCCAAAAGGGTGCCTGGGAACAGACCCCAGAGCGAGTGATCCTAGGCTGATGGCTCCTGGGAGAACAGTTTTTAATACTGTCATTAAGCTCTGTGTCTGAATAATAAACATAGGTCTGGAAATGGAGCCTGATCCAAGCTCCTGGAGCTACCCCAGTCTTTCCTGGATCAGAAAGGCAGACCAGCAATCTGTACTGGCTCAGGTCTATAGGCAATCTTTCACATAAGTGGATCCTTACCCATTTAGGGCTTTTTAAATCATAACCAGCACCTTGAACTGTATCAGTAACTAATCCGGCAGGCACTTCAGGGAACAATGCCAGAAATTTGTGATATATTACAGCATTTTCTGCTATTCAAAAGAACTGCTGTGTTCAGCACTAGCTATAGCTTTTAGGCAGTCTTCAAGGGTAACTTGTAAAGTAAAAATATACTGCAGTAATGGTGTTAGGCATGGAAAAGTGCACCTTTCCAGGCCCGGGGCATCAGTCATTCTAAAACTAAATGCACAGCAGAATATCCAAGTAGTTTGTCCAAAACTAGAAAATAAACACTTAAGAAAATTAAAAGGAGTGCTCTTTCTCTTCTCATATTTCTTGTCTGCAACACAGTTTCTGTAATAGGTATGTACCTAACTTTCCTAGCCAGTGTAAGAAAATCGTGAACAGTAAGACGGATGATTTACTGCTCATTCTCTTCTGTGGTAGATCATATTGCACATGATATTGCACATTGCAAGTAGATCTGTAGATCATTTCTAAATGGAGTTTTAATGGTATCACTGTTGTCATCAGCCTCTTTTTACCTTAATATGAATATAATATTTTACTTAAGAATCTGATAGAACTATTTCTTCATTAAAATGCAAATGACTTCAAGAGTATGTGAAAACTGACGAGAAGTAATTTTAATCTCCACTTCCAAAAATGGAATGTCACTCTGACAATTATTATTCTCCCATGGTTTAGCAAAATATTATTTATAACACACCACCTATATATCTGTGAGTATAATTGGAATGTAAGCACCTATACTCTCCAATTGTTACAGAATTTATCTTCTAATTACCAGTCATCTTAGATGCTGAAGACTTTGGGAGGAAAAGAAAAGAATATTTTTCAGTAGAAAGTTCATAACACCTTAAGCCCTACTCTGAATTGATGTAAAATAGTATCAGTAATGTAGGAACCAGGAAAAAAAGAATGGAGACTTACGTCGGTGTCTTGAATAGTTCATTTCCCTAGCACTCTATAGCATTGCTATATCTCATAATATGACAAAAGGTACTATAATGCATTGGAATAAGAAGAAAATTATCAAATAGTTGTAGTATCAAAAATGTGTAGTTTTATGGCCTTAATTCTGTATTTGAGAAGGATTTTAACTGAATTACTGTTAATGTTTTAATGGAAATGTAGCAAAATAACCTATGGAGCTAGCTACAGTGAATACAATGTAGATTACAAAAAGCTCTTGGTCTCTGCATATGGCAGGATAATCCTTCTCTTTTAATGGAGACATCCTTAGGTGTTGACAACTGTACTTTGTTTTCTGAGAACACAATCTGAATGTTCACATGAATGCAGTACTCTAAGAAGCTTCTCTATATTAAAGCACCTCTTTAGCTGCTAATAGATTCCTTGCTTCTTTCAGGTAGAGTTGGCAAGGAAGAGCATCTTAGTGTCTTAAAGAGTGGTGAACTTAACAGTTTGGCTACTGAGGAGAACAAGTCCACAAGAAAGTAGGGTTTATTAGCAAAGAAGGTACCAGTTTTCCTGAAGACAAGATGGCTTTTCAATTATGTCTTTGTGTCACACTTATTCCAGCATAGTATTACCTCCTTAACCTGGAAGATAAGCTGCATGCTTATTTGTCCACAAACCTTTGGGAAGAGGGCTAATATCCTAAAAAGCTGTGGAAATTGATCTCTGCCTCTTGAATACAGTATCACAAATTTCCTGGATTCACCATTATGTCATCCTTTTATTTGCAGATTCTGCAGCCTCCATATGTTAGAGATTCTCAGTGTGTTCATAGTCTCCTTTTTAAAGCTGGAGATAAAATTACAGTTCAGGAGGCAGCTGTCTGGTCATATATGTGGGCATAATTCATGACAGTATCTTCAGTGTGTCTTGATTTAGTATACTGGCATATGTCATATTGATAAAGTCTGTTCTTCACAGATGTCCCTGTGGTAACCAACAAATGTTCTCATTTCTAGGCTCTCCTTGGCTATTCAAGAATGCAGGAAAAGTCTTAACTGCACGCATGCACCTGAATGCACATGCACACTTCCAGAATCTATATGTGGTGCCCACTAACTTTTGTATTTTGTACTACCAAAGAAACCCACCCACCACCGTATTCTAGTCCATATCTTCTCTCAAGCAAGTCTTACATTTACAGCTCTAGGTGTCAAAAATAGAGGAACTGAGCTCTTCTCAGACTTCGTCCTCATAGTTTGATATTTCATAGAATCATTAAGGTTGGAAGGGACCTTTAGAGGTCATCTAGTCCAACCCTCCTGCACACGCAGGGTCACCTAGAGCATGTTGCCCAGGCCTGCATCCAAGTGGGTTTTGAAGATCTCCAGAGAGGGAGATTCCATAATATTTCTGGGCAGCCTGTTCCAGTGCTCCATCATCCTCACTGTTAAGAAATTTTTCCTTAAGTTCCTGTGGGACTTCTGGTACTTCAGTTTGTGGTCATTTCCTCTAGTCCTATCAGTGGCCACCACTGAAAAGAGGCCTCTCACTCTTTTCCTTGATTTCCTTCATTTTAAGAAGTACTGGTGGGAGATCTTTCCTTGAGACTGTTACGTGTTATTCTGTGTAAAAATCAGACTGCTCTTTAGATGAGGCCAACTTGCGGTCCTAGCCGCCTTCCAAAACTGTCATCTTTAGTCTGGGTTCTTACCTTATTGCCCTGTTTTGTTGACAGATCCGCAGTGCAATGTTAGGCTCTGGATCAGGTAGGATTTCACCAAGATGGAAAGTACCCGTCTCAACAGCCAATTTAAAGATCTGAAATTGTAGTCTTTCTGCTCCTGTTTTTGCTTCATTATTTAAACTACTGATGCAAAGCAGAACTGAAAAGTTGCGTAATCTGTTTTATTAGGAGATATGACAGTTTGTTCTTTCTCTTGATCCTAAAGTCATTTTGTGTCTGTGATCTGGCTTTTATTTCAGTATCCAAATAGCTGCAAGTGTAACTGCTCTTTTTGAAAGGTTCTTGCCCTGTCCACTTCCTTGAACAGTTCTTTGCCTAAAGTTGCACATCTTCAAATGCTTTGAGAGATTGTTACGTGTATTCAGAGCTTGCCTCATTTAGGTCAGTTGTAGAGGGTCTTCTCTTTGCCCATGCTCCTTCCCTTGCATCTCTCTTTGCTTTTTCTAACAAACACAGGTGGAAAATGTAATAAATACTGCAATGACTTTGTGAACAATCATTAAACAAAAATAACTGTCGTATCCTGTGATTTTTCTTTCACCTTGTTGTAATTAGTGGGTCACTAGAGTGCATTTTGTGATCACATATGTAGAAACATATGGCATGAGTATAAAGGTGCCATTCATCATGATGTACTGACGAAAAGTGCCCCAACAGTGGTAAACGTTTAGTTCTGTAGTATTTATTTGTATAGTTTCTAAAATTAGGTGTTTTTCTTGAAAACTGATTGTTCAGAACTTCAAAGGTATCACAACTTTTTTATGCATATTATATATATTGTATAGGTGTAGGAAATGTAGAATTTTTGCTAAATAAGAATTAAATCACTCAAGAAAGCTCTGCCTCCTTTCCCACCTTGAGGAGGTTTTCAAATTAAACAGAGGAGGGAAAAATTTTCTTAATTCTTAAATAAAAAAGGTAACAACCTGATCAGTAAGCAATTGGCAATAAGCATAACTTTATCATTGGACTGTGTTAACTTAGTTGCATGATAATAGAAGTGCAGAGACCTTAGCTGTGCAATCTCATTGCAAAAACTTCCAATACAAGTATTTGAAGTTTTCCAGCTAGTATACAAAAGGAAGAACAGTTTAAGTATTTCTATGCCATACAAAGTGAAGTTATGATTCTTAACTCATTTTTATTTTAGTTGCAAAGCTTTGTTTTGGAAACTTTTTATTAGTCTGTCAGATTCTCTTGGAAATTAAAATGACTTTTAAGGGAGAGAAAGGAGAACAAGTGATTAAGACAGACTGAAACTGTTATTACTCTGGTTGTATCCAAGCCTACTTGCTTGAAGACAAAACAAGACCAGAAACAACAGAGAAAGAAAAAAAAATGCTGGGACTAGAAAGGCAGGTGGAGGTGATGCAAGCATTAAGCTGTTCAAGACATTTGGGTTTGGTCCCTTGACTAATCAGGGCAAAGAACATGCCAAGGAAGGAGGAGAAGGCTATTTATGGAAGCAGCAGGTGATCGTGTGGAATGCAGCATCTCTGACGGCACAACTTTAGGAAGACAGAGATAGACTCCTCATTGTAGCTTGAGTGACTTTACAGACTTGCAAGGACCCAGTAGACACGATGTTCATGTCTTTGCCTGAAGACAAAGGCCGGATTTCCTCCACCTCCATTTCATGTTATTGATTCTAGGGGAGTGAAGAGAAAAACCGTTTTTTACAAGACGTGTCCTCTCAATGCTAGTTTTCTAAATGCATCTTTTTGTTTTGCATTTTGCTTTTTATTGCTTTTAACTTATCATGAATTTAGCACTTCTGAGGATATGTTCTTTGCAGTACTGAGCTGTTTCTTAACAAGCTTGTTAGCACCTCTTGAGCAAGCCATATGTGATGTTGGTTGCCTCTTTTTACTACCACTGTCCTATCTTTTTGGCAAACAGTGGGAGTAGGAAGCAAACCACCTAACTGGTCAAATAATGGTTTCTTCTTTAAAATCAGAATCAATGGAATCAATGTAGCTAAAACTGCAGGACAGATTAATTTGAAGGAAATATGTTCAAAATCCTGCTAAAATGGCAAATGGTGAATTAAGTTTATGTATTATCAATATACATAATCAAAGGATGGAAGGAGTAGACACAAAAAAAGAGAACAGAGATTCACTATACTTAGAATCCCTAATCAGTGTTGCAGCGCTGCACACTGCTTCATTCTCTGAATTAATTTACTTGGAGAAGCAGTTTAGCTGTACTGTGACTACTACCATGAAAAATTCAGGACTTTTTGCTTCCTGCTGTTTGCTATGGCACAAATGCTTTTTTAGAAAGGACTGACTGAGCAATGGAGGAGCTCTAGTAAACGTCCATGCGCGCCTGCGTGTACAGAGGAGAGTACTGCCGGTGCAGCTGCCCTACGGAATTGGATATACTGAGTAACTTTCCCATAAATTCCCTCTAATGACCTGTAAGGAGGGAAGCTGGCACGGAGTAAGGATGAATGAGCTTACAATGTGTGCAAAGTGTGTGTGCAGTCTCTGTTTGGACACTACTAGTAAACACCAAGGCCACACGTGTATTTAGAAGTTAGCATGAGTCTTATTTAATGTCCACATGAGAAAACCAACGTGCAGTACCTATGATGTGAATTTACTGAAAATTTTAGCTTTTCCCCCCATCCCTCTTTTTAACTAATTGCCAGAATGGGCATGTAGTATAGGATTTACCTATGGTCTGTAGTATAGGATTTACCTGTGGTCTGTAGATCCACCTCCATCTCTTGACGATCTGGTAGAAGGTGAGAGACAGGTAGAAGTGGAGAAAAAGCCTGTATAGTGATACGAGAAAGGATGAAAAGGACTTATCCCGGCTCATCTAGAAAAGTGGCCATTTTTATGTGTAAGGCCTCAGAAAACATCTATTTTTCTGAAAGTATGGCAATCGATGAGAAGATGCTGTGAAGAAATGGTGTCTAATATCTTCGATAAGGAGGAAAGTCTTTTCCGGAAAGACCTAAAGTAGGCTGCAACCTACTGTGTTATCACTGTGTAGCATCAGCAGATGAGTGAAAGATGACATGTTCGTTTTGTTATAAGCTAAAAGCAAACTGCTGATAATAGCATGGTCTGTTGACCATAGACCAGGGGCAAAAGGGCAGTCTGGGAGATGTTTTGCTGTGAGTAAATAACTACAGCTGGATATGATATATATATATGTTAGGGTGGAGTTTTGCACTTTGTTATCATATTAGGTGTTGCTAGAGTTCCCATTCGTGATCTATTATTAACTTAAAAAAAAAAAACACGTCCTAGTTTTGGGATTTCCCATTTGCTAAATCCAAGTCCTTGCCTGAAAATATTGGTTTTATCTGGTATGTGGCTGTTCTGTTGTGTCAGGACATGCTTCCTTGAGTGGGAATTATTGAGCTAATCATCTTCCATTACCCCAGTATGGGATTTATGAGGCTAACTTCACACATACTGAAGCATTCAGTAGTAAGCAATTTGACAAAACTTGTGAGAATGAATTATGCACAGCTGCAGATCCAAATCATGACACTTCTTCCTTTTTTTTTTTTCCTCAGGAAAAAAAAAGAACCCGCCAGTTCCCTGATTTTTCTTATTAGTTTACCTATTATTACCAGTTTTTGAGAAGCACTATACTCCTGAGATATTTCTCCAAGGAGCTGGGGTTTCCTGAGTAGCTTTTTCTCCTCCTCTAATTTTAAAAGCATTTGTGGGTACCAAGTAAGAATCATTTCAGACTTTTCTTTTAGCCCAGAATTGTGTGACTGCAATGGAACTAGCCTTTAAGTAATCATTTCAAAAGAAGTTAAGAAAACACGATGCTTATTTCACAGCAGCATTTTGTACTATTAGTGCAGACAACCTAAAAATGGCAGTGTTTGGAGGTCTGTGGGCATCACTGCTCTGTTGAATTCACTGTTCATCAAAATTTGTGGCACTCCTTTGATAGCCTGTAGCCTTTTCTATAGAAACTATTTAACTGGAAGCCTGAGGTAGTTAAAAAAGACAAAACTCTCTTTGTTTTCCAAAGCCTGAACATAGAAACTTCTCTTCCTTGCACTTTGACTGTTCCTGAGTGTGGATCAAATACACTGTCACAAGCATTGGCATCTGCCTGAAGATGCTTCATTGCTATTATTGATGTAGGAATTAGCACAGAACTAAGCAGAAATGGTTACTTTTTTTTTTTTCCTTTTCACTGTTCAGTGACCATCTAACAAACAAATAGTTGAGCTAGGAAGCTGCTAACCCAAAGCTGTGCAAAGGCTTTTCCAGTGACTGATATGAGAGTGCATGCAAGTGGCTGCTATTAGTGGGGGCTTTATTCATTACCTTGCTTTGCGCACTGGCAGACAGTCACTGTTTGCTTGTCCATCTGTCTCCCTGTGCAAGCTTCATTATTTTGAAGTGATAGGCCTGGGGAAATTAAAAAAGCACAACCTACTTAATTAATTAATATTTAGAGGGGTGTTCCCATGTTTGTTTCAGCAGTCTTTACTAATCCCACCATGTGCTGCAATGATTAGTGGTTGCTTCTCTCTTGCCTCCGGCTTTTGCCACATGGGCCACCAATTTTGCTACACCTTTCATGTTAGCATTAAAATCACCCTACCTAATGCTCAGCTGTGTTCCAAATCTGGGCTGTCAAATGCTCCGCAGGGCTCTGTGGCATGTGCAGTGCAAGAGAAGTGTTGCAGAGGCCACAGACTAGCAACCAGCTCCAAGTCACTGACTTGGAGGCAGGGGAAGCGAATTTAAGTAACTGCCATTTCAACTTTCCTGCTAGGTTACTCATCAATCTTTGCACTGAACTCATCAAACTTTGCACTGAATGTCAAGCTTGGAGAATTTATTTTTGGGGATTGGATGTTAATTTCTTCAAAACAAGTATTGCTTCTTGAAGACAAAAAAAATAAAAAGTAAAAATAAAGGTCCTATCTGATCTTCCTTGCAGTCCTATTGAGCACCTTGTAGTCACATCGAGTGCCTCACTGCACAGGGTTACTTAAGTAGCACCAGTCTACGTAGGCCTGGGAGAATTCTACTTCAACTTTGTTGCTAACAGTCTGATTTAAATGTGTTCATGACTAGCAGTAATGCTGTTGTTGGTATAGGTCTCCTCACATTCTGTTTTTCTTTTTTGTTGTTGTTTTTTTCTAATTTATATACTCCCTTAAGTTATTTTTTCAAATTCAATTCATCACATCATGAGATGTGATAGGGAGCCATAGTCAGCATAACCTATGTTACTCTGAGCAAATAAAGAAAAAGTAAACTCAAATTTTTGATCCTACTCTGGATTTCTTTTCACATTTTTCTTGCAAAACCTAATTCTTACTGAGTTGTTTGTTCTTTTGTATCCTTAGAAAAGTTTTACTTTTTTTTGGTTTCTTCTGGGAAGAATAAAGTAGGAAAATCAAGGACCTTTCTTTTTGACTTGTTTTGAGAACAGCTTATGCTCCAGCAACTACCTACCAAGTGACTGGAATAAAACTGATTTTCAGTGCAATTCTTCAGAGAACTGGATAGTCCCTGTGGACAGTTTATCTCTGTTCTATCTATCACAAGGATTTTTCCATTATTAGAGAACACCTTTTATTTTTGGTGAATTTAATGTTCACAGAATTTATAGATTGACTATGCGTATGTCAATGTCAAAATCTTTTTGTGGGTGGTTTTCTTCTGTGGACTGATTTTTTTTTTTATGGACTGAAAAATAACTGTACATGACAGCTGGATTTGTATCTAGAAATACAGATTAATTTTAATCCTTGAGTTAATAGTAAGAGATTGTCAATCAATTTCCTGTCATTGATTTCCTGAAGTAGCCACACTGCATGTTTAATGATCTGAAATTTTAGTTAAATAGGTACTCAGTGGATTACATTATAATTTAAATTAAGTTCTATCAAAAGGTTTGAATTTCAACATCCGCTTCATTGTAATTGGGATGACGCATTGCTTTGAGACTGCCAAGATTTTTATAAAATTGTCAGCATGTTCTCCCTTTCATGTTTTTTTTTCTTTTATTTTTCTCTTGCCTTTTTTCATGCCTGTTATTGCCTTCTCTCCCCTGCTGACTGGCCTCCTCCCCAATGGAGTCCTTATTGGGGAAGTGGAGAAAAGGTTGGCACATTCAAGTCATCAGTGGAGACATGTGGGCCCATTTCTGGTTTCTTTCTGCACTGAAATAACAAGTGTGTGTGGGAATGGTTCCGTTGACATACAAGAAACAAACTGTGCACATCCCAACCTGTCTTTGGCAATATTCCAGCACGGTTTTCTGCATGGGACAGAGTCCAGCAGTCACTAGTCTTCACACAGTTTGTGTTTGGTTGGTAGGTCACACCTATAATCTTCTGTAGTACATATTATCCAAAGGTAATGAAATAAGGAAAATCTACCATGTAGCCTTTCAGTTTTTCAAAGTGAATATACTTTTAGTGATAAGTATAGGTAAGTGAAAAGTAAATGCCTATTTGTGCCTGATAGGCAAGAAAAACTTCATAGACTTCCTGGAAGCTACTATTTTAGTTGGAGTCCTAGGTAATTTAATGCATTTCTGATCATGCAGAACCCTGTAGAGATCAGAGGACTGTTTGAATATAAATTAGGATATAATTTGTCTTTATTACTCAAGGAAATCATCATTCCATTCATTAAATAAGGAGAAAACTAATAAAATAAATAAGGAAATTGTTCATAATTAGAGCAGGCAGTTGCAGTCCCTTAGGCAGTTGATTGCTAAATGGTTTCCATTAGTCAACACTTTTACTTTATTCTTATTTACTTTATCCCTGACATCACCTTTTTATATACTAGTTGAGAAATCCCTGAACTCCCTGTAATACAGATTCAAAGAAATATTGCAGATCTGCTTGCAGGAAGCCAGTAAGGTAGGCAGTTTAAAACCACATGAGTTTCTTAGAAGTGTTATTTCTCTACAGCACCGTCATTGGGATATATGTGACTTAGCCTGCCATTTCCACGGCTCACGTAACGCCGGGGCAGTTGGAGTCTCTGCAAATGCCATCCTGTGTTTCCGTCCCAGGAACCTGTCCCCTCGGGGCAGGCGGTCTGCCCTGGCTGAGCTGGGCCGCACAGAGGCGGCTGCTGGGGCAGGATGAGAGGCAGAGATAAGGTCATGCCCTTGGCTTAGGAAGGAATTAAAAATTTCATCTTCAAGAATTTCCTACTTCTGAGGCTTGAAAGTTTCTTGCTGGTTTAGCATAATCTCTATCCCTCATCCTGCAGTACTCTAAAGAATTTTTAATGTTTTCATTAAAATGATCCAACTTGTGACATTCACGATTCTTTTTTAATAAGTGTACATGTGTGTACAAGGTCTTTTCTTGGGACCACACCATGCCCTTGGCTTCTTTGTCAGTCTTAGTAGAGCTAGAGTAGAGCTGAGCTGAGCTGAGTAGAGCTCAGTCTTAGCTAAGTAGAGCTAGAAGTAGATCACAACATTCAAAGAGAATAATTTTTGACAGACTTTCCTTAAAGTTACTGACTTTAATTAGTAGCGTGATGAGCTTTTCCTTTTCTCTTAGTGGCCTTATGATGTGTCACATTTCAAACCACGGGTGTGCAAAAAAGCTTTGCATAGTGTGTCTTTTTAAACAATATGTGGCTGCTTTATGATAAATGAAATCAGCAAAGGGCTAGGACTTACTGGGGAGTTTTAAGTCGTGTTTCATTTGAGAGATGACGAGTAGGGACCTCTGAGGTTCTGTCAGTCACAGCAGACACTCAGCTTTATTCTCCTCTCGGTCCTGTGGCAACTAAGGGCAGTGTGTTTTGAATTTTTCTGATACCCAAGTGCTGACACATCACAACCCGAGAATCATGACACTATGCTAATATGTACCATGGTGGTTAGATATTTAGGTACTAATTAAAGCAAATGCATCCTTAACTCTAAGCAGTCAAATTTCTCATTTTTCAAATGGGATTTTTTTGCTCGAGTTTAACTCAGTTAAACTGTTTCAGAATAATAAGGAAGTTAATCACAGATTGACATGAATGTGCATTGAATGCATGAATGAATTATTTTTTCCCCTTGGTGTATAGTGGTAAATAGACAAGATATAACAGTTATCTTGGGGAAGATGCTGTGTTCCTGAAAGTGGAATCCAGTATTTTTGTAAGACTGTCTCTTTTTGAATTGCTCACTGTAGTCACTTCAGGAAGTTGCTTAACATCCAGCTTTTGATACTGCAGTTGGAGAGGCCACTTTCACTGCATTACATTCCTTTTTCTGAGGAAATGAGAAGAGTCCAATGAGAGTGTGAAGATTTGGCTGGATATGAGAGGGCATATGGAGGACACTCTTCTTGGGGATTAAGTTGCATCTGTGAAGAGTATATTGAGAATTCAAGCACTTAGAAATTGATAGGAGGGAGAAAGATGAAGAGCGTTTAGATGAAGAGCCCCAGGAGTCTGAATTTATTTTTCTTCTTCAACTGTGTAGAAACGAAGCCTATGTTCTCAGGCTACTGGTTAACAAAATCCAGGATAGGGTTTCTTGAAGTTCACGCTAATATAACAGACCCTTTGTTTTCAAGATATCCTTAGGAATAATCTTTTTAAGCTGAACCAAAATGAACTAAAAGAGCCTTTTAGGGAGATGCTTTTTTTTTTTTTTTTTTTTTTTTTTTTTAAATCAGGTTATTTCTAAGATCACTATCCAGAAGGCAGAAGTATCTGTCACCTCTCTGGGATTTGAACTTACAAGATCCTGCCCTTGTCTATATTTTTGTTCACTTCGCTGAAAACAATCCCACTGTTAATTCTTTCACATCCATTCTTTTTGACTTTAACGTTCCTTAATCTAAACTGAGCTCCAATTACCATCTGTTAGACTACACACTTAAATGACTGAAGTCCTCCTTCATATGACCATACTATGTTATCATAATTTATTGTTCCTTTCAATGTATGATCACTTTTGAAATTTTGTCTCTATTTCACCCATATAAGGTCATCTTCTACATTGTGTCCCAGAGATGATTTAAGCTTTGCCCTTATATGCACTTTTTTCAGTAGACTGAAGTTTCATGTTATGTCAGTCTCTCTTCCTTTCTCTCTCTCTCCCCCTAAGTGATGAGTGATCTTTATTCTGTTTCCTCAAGATACTCTTCACATCAGCTTTATACATGCAACTGTTTCAAATGGCTTGAAATACCATCTTTAGTGATCCAAATAAGATATCCCTTGTCTACCATTTCAATAATGTTCCTTAAAGCATTGGTCATTTCTTTCCACAGTATCTCATTAAGCAATTTATTTACTGCATACGGATTTAAAAGATTATACCCATAATATCATCCAACATTACCATAACAAAATTAGTAGGGGTTTTTGTCTTGTCAAACTTTTACAAAAGAGTCTGCATAATTGCAAGGGAAACTGCATAGTCTTTATTTTTCCTTGAGTATAAGAAATTAAAAGGAAAATATCCAGTAGGTAGCTGCTAATTAAACTTGAAGAGCTATTATTTTCATGAAGAAATCATGAAAGGAACAATAGAAATAAAAAATAACTGCAGGAATGGTTGACAAATGTTTTGGAATAGATCCCATTCCCATCTAAATATATTAAGAAACCCACTCATTCCATTAGATTTTGGTCCACAACAGCACTATTTACTCTTCTTGCTTCTGGATTGTGAAGTTTTCTGAATCTAAAACCCATTTGCTACATCAGTAAAATTAGAGCAGTATAATTCATATTGTCTCAGAAATTTTACTGCATAATTGACGTTTGCACATCTTGGACAAGATTGTCAAACCACTCTAACTTCACTGAAGTTTAAATGTTTAATTTTTATAAATCAACTGTAGCCCCTTTCTAATCTGTGTGAATTAGTTTTAAATTGCTTTACATATCTTTAAGCATACATTATGATATCTGTGGGAGAGAGAGATGGAAAAAAGGCAGGAGAGAGAGGGAAGAGAGCAGTGGATGACATAGACTTTTCCAGTGAATACTATGCTGCTGTTTTTTAAAAATAAATAAGCCTTGTTTTGATGATATTGCAAATGGCTATTGTGGTATTATCCTACACCATTTGACTGGAATTGGAATATCAAGTGTGTTCTTACTGCAAAATACGAGATCCCACATTGCTCTGTCCTCAGAGCAGATGATTACCACTGTAATGATTATCCCCCCTAGAAGGCAGCACTTAGAAAAGTGCTCTGTCTTGTATAGGTTCCTGAATGATTGGTAGTGTAGCATATTGTAAAGCACATTGTAGTAATCTAATTTGAAGTGACAAATGCACTGACGAGGGTGTAAAAATCACTGTCTAGTAGAGAGGCAGCTATCCCCAGGCTGACATGTGGGATGGAAAGGGATTCCTAAAAGTTGTCCAATAGTAGTTAGAAATCTAATAGGACTTGCAGGCATCAATTCTTAACTACAAATGGAAAGCACCCTGTGGCAGATGAAGATGGATATAATTTTCATTGCATCTTGAAGGGGCCTCCCCTGACTATGGTGTAGGTAGTGCTTTACATTTATATTCACTGAGCTTCCAGCTGAGAAATCCCATCCTTCCCTCTTACCTCAGTGCTGCTTTGCTGGTTTAAACAAGATACAGGTGAGGATTATCAGCAGCACAGTAATGGTCATCAACACAAACCACACATCCTCATTAGTCATCCTGCAAATGGACCTGTGTTAGACAACAAAAAAAGAGACTTTTGAATAAAACTCTTGGGTGAAAGGCAGTTAACCACCATTCATCTAGTAATAAAGAAGCAAACAGCCACCTGGAAGAAACACTATCAGCTTGAAGGTTAAAATTTCACCTATGACTGATGGGAAGAAAGCATAATAGTTGAAATAAGGCCTTATAATCTTAATGACAGTTCTCAAAGGAATATGAAATATTTCATAACCTTGTTTTTTTTTTCAAAACCATCTTCTATGAGGTTTTCAACCATGAACTGAGGTGCAGTTGAGTATGAGGAATGTCATTGCACTGGATGGAATTTATTGAGACTGTCAGACAAATTCTGGATCTTGAAAATGTGTCCACCAAAAAAGCCAGTGATCCATTTAACCCTAGAAAGAAATGATTTGTGAGAAAGGAAACTTGTTTTCTGATTTCTTGAGGCAAATTTTAATAAAACAATATCTTAATAAGAAGCGAAACCCAATTGCTCTAACTTTGAAGATTAAACTAAACAAGCAAAAACGAAGCATACCCCATAGAGGGTATTTTTTATGTTTTCCAAAGCTTTTTTTCTAAAGTTTTGACAAGTTAATCATTACCTAGTGGGAAGAGCAAGTTATCCTCTTTGAATGAACGCAGAGAAAATAAAGATAGAAAGGTCACTAATAGGAGAAATGGACTACTTGTAAAAAATACAGAACAGAGGTAAATGCTATCACTCTTGTAACAGAAATTTGTTAAGAATGAAGTGGGGGAAATTAATATCTGATTGCATCATTTGAAGTGCTTGGGATCAGAGAAGTTTTAAAATCCCTTTTACTTCTTATTAGTGAATCTGACAGGGCAGGATTGACGGTAAATCATTGTAGCTGAACTTCAGTTGTCCTGTTGTCCTCAGCAAGATAGTATCACATTGTCTTCTTTTGGAGGAAACAGATGGTCAGTAGTGTTGGTTTGGGTGAGGTTTTGTTTTTTTTGCTTTTTATAAAGCTTAAAGTTAATCTTTACCGAATTTCACAATATATCTGTCCGTGGGGGAGGAATTACTTCAACTCAGATCAGTGTACTAACTTAAAGAAAGCCTGTTTTCTCTGTGATTGTGTCAAAAGTTGAAGTGTTTTTTACCTAATGAGATTTTTTTTCCTATTGAAAGCTGTCAGGAAGTCTTTTAATAACTTCTTGATCTGCACAACAAATTTAGTAATTGGATATCATTAACCTGTGGCTTCCTGCTTTCTGTATTCTGTTCAAGGAAGATAAGGCTTCTCTTCCTCTTTCTTCTCTAAAAACCAAGGCAAAAGCATTTTTTCATAGTTCTTTCCTTTATGAATAGTGCCCTCTGTTGGGCACTAAATGAGAACTATGAAGGAACATGTTTGAATGAAGAAGTGGGCACCTAGAAGAGGGTTCACTCTCTGGTTTGGCTTATGCTGGCACTCTCTTCTTCAGCTGGCCTGCTAGCACAGTGAATGCAGTTACAAACTCTTATATGTCAGCGTCTTTGGGAAGCATCTAGTCTCTTCTGCTGCAGGCAAAAGTCATTTTGACTGCAAATATGGACAGTTAGAGGGGGACATAAAG
>JAUBNY010000216.1:750985-768525 GCA_032275445.1 Crypturellus soui
TTCTTGAACTCTTCTTGATTTTTGTGCAACACTCTGGCCAAAAGTCCTCACATGTTGCAGCTGGCTCCTTAGCATTACCAAGGCATTACCAAGGCATTTTCAACCTCTCCCAACATGTACCAGGGTGGGGTAGAAACAAACATTCAGCAGCTGAGGAGAGACCTGTCAATCCAGTCCCTGCTCAGTTCTTGCCTCAAGGCGTGGCTTTCTAGCTAAATGGGAAAAATATGTGAATCAGATAAAATCTAGACTTCTCTTTTAGACAGTAATGGTTGCCCGGTGCTGGCTATCAAATATAGGATGAAGTCAGGGATTATTCTGTTAAATATATTGTTCTCCCTGAGAAACCTAGGTGTAATTCTTCTCCATCCTATGCTTGAGGTTGCTGTACAACACTAATGTTTGTTATTAACAAATCATTTGTCAGAAAAAACTTTTTTTGTTTGGTTGGTTTTGTGCTAGCAACTTACTTCACTTCGTGAACTCTGTTATTGTAGTCCTAAATAAGCTGTTTTACTGAGTTTTGGAACCAGCAAATGTTGGCTTACGTCATTGAGAAATCCTCTAATTGATCTTCTATCGTTTTCTGGAGAGCAGGGAGAAATTGTTCTTCTATGCATTAGCTTTACTATAAATATAAATATATAATTATTCCTAAAAAGAAGCACCAAACTTGTATCATAGTAATACTTGTACTGCAGCACAAAGGTGCTCAGATGGTTCTGAGGATTCATTTGGATGAATTGACTGAATTTTATTTATTTATTTATTTTAAGTGATCAGGGTTTGGGGTATATGTACATTCACATACCATGTTCTGTCTATGTGGTGCTAATATCATCTGGAAGCTGCGATGGAAAAAGAGCTCCCTTGGGAGACATAGTGTCCCGTGCAGCTGCTGCTGTGGCTTTCTCCTCACTCCCCTAGGAGCCCCTCCAGGCTCGAGGTACCTACTGGGTTAGTAAGGCACGTATTAGGACACTTAAAGTTCTTATATGCAAGGTGCTTCCTGACAAAAATGAGACGTTCTTGTATAACCTAGTTTTCTACTTTCCTCAGAATAAAACTGTAACAGAATCCATCCCAGGCTTTCAACAAAACCCTGTTGTATTTTGTATGCAGCTTGGTAGGTGAGAGCTGAAATCCTTCCTCAGTACTTTGGAAGGGGATTAAAGCAATGCAGAAATAAAGATTCTTCCCTGCCATTGCCCCTTTTCTTTATTTATTTATTTAGTTATTTTTCCTAAGTAGAAGAACAGCATTGTTTCATACAGAGCTTTGGATGAAAGTTATGAATATTAAAATAATAACCGTCTTGCACCACCGCTGAATTCCATCTTATTTGGCTAGTGATGTGCACTCCCAGTGGAGGATCCATCTGCTTTGCTTACCTTATCTCTGAGTGTTTGATTAGCAAGACTTGCACCGTATCAGTTGCAAACACATGGGTCCACATGACTCCGTGTAATCGAAAGCAAACTGAAGCAATGTGCTGAAAATTAAGACTGCAAAAAAATTAAGAGACCAGAGTCCTGACTATAAGAATAATCATGACAGGGAAAGATAACTTGCCTGTGGAACACACCCGAAACTTTCATGCATGTAAAATTATTTCTGTGAATATTTTGGTGAAAAAATACCGAAGCACTTTTGAGGATGCCTGGTTTGTCCAAGTGTTTTCACAGAGTTAATATATTGAAGTGCAGGATTTGGCTGTAAGTTTTGGGATTATTTGGGATAAGACTTGCATAGATGAGTTGAGAACATACTGCTGTGCATCCCCTCACTGATCTCTCACTACTGTAAGGCACATCTGTTAGGTGAATTAGTATTCTTTGAAAGTGCTGCTGATGTCCCCAGAGAATGAAGTCAGTGTCTGTGATGGATACAGCAAAGGGAGCAGCATGACAAGTTTTCCTCTGTGTGCCTCTGAAAGGACAACTGTGGTCAGCAGTGCTGCTTTCCTGAAGTAGGTGAGGTGTCTGGGGCCGAGGCGCAGGTCACTCAGCCAGGAAAGTGAGGTCCTGTGCAAGCCAGGCAGGGCCTTGCAATAGACTCTTAAGCATTTCTAAGGTTTTGCCTTAAAGTACAGATCAAATAAAAGCTTGGTTTTAAGTAGGAGAGATATATAAAACAGCAGAAAGAGAATTAAATAATTAAAAATTACCTTTAAAAATATGGGAGGATTATACACACTAAATATTACTGACAATACATTATACATTTCTAGGAGCTCTAAGCTAGTGTGCTAAGGGACACGATCTGTACAGAATAGAAAATTCTCAGGTTTTATTTATTCTCAGCCCCTATTACTAGTACGGAGGAGGTTTGAGCAATTTGGCTATTTGAGATGAACCCTATGAAGTAGCCAGTTGATACTGGCTGGGATAGTGTTTTTACACTGTTAACTGATCATCTTGAGTTAAATGATACATTCATTATATCCAAGCCAGAGAATAATGTTCACAGAGAAAGGCAACATCATTAACAGTTACTGAATCTGCATAGCTTGACTCTAAAAGCATATGTCTCTTTTAAGTAATTATTTTTATATTTTAGTTCTGTGAAATGTCCATCTGAGGAAAGATAATGAATGGTCTAGCACAGGAAAATTTCTGTGTGCCTTTTCTTTATTTCCTTTCTAAACTGCATTCCAGCTTCCACAAATCTTCCAGCTACAGGGGTACATTGATTCATTATTATGGTCTCTCACTGTAAATCTCCTCTGGTAACTACCAACAAAGCGATCATAGTAAGGCTTTTTCAAGGGACATGCTATTTAATAGTTCAAAGCAGTATAACAAATACAGTCCCTGTTTTATGGTGGATGTTTATGCTCCTTTTGTATGTGCAATAAGTTGTACAAAGGGATGAGATTCAGCCTATCCTGCTTTATTTCTCATTACTAAAAGCAAGAACAACTTTCCCTCTTCTTATTTATTTTTAACACCTATACTGAAACTTTTATATTTCCATTGTCTCCAATTAAGTCGTGCCTTAAGATCCATATCTAACCAGAAGTTGGTCATCAACTTGGCTCGTATAGCCCTTCCATTGTAAAATAATAAGTTGCAATGATTGGTGCAATGATCAAAAATGTGAAAAACCTTTACTGTTGTGTATATTAATAAAATACAGTAGTTTAATATTAAACAGTAAATGATATAAACACATTAGAATTTGGAGTATCAATATTGCAGTATGACAAAGCACTGCCACCCCCCCAGGCCCCAGCACCTTACTACACCCTGGATTTTTCTCAAAGGGAGTCCTTAAGTCTTTATAACACCTGCCTTGTTGTCTTCTTAATTGATTTCTGATCCAAGCTAATCCATATTAGTTCCACACGTTATTGTTACTATCCCTTTACAGAAGCAAAGGATAACGTCCTTTAAAAAGCAAGCAGCATTTTGGTTATCAAGACCACAAAGACACTAAAGTTTCATCTTTTCATCAGTCTGTGGCAAGTTGTTGGAATATTTTTGGTCAAAGTTGTCCTCTGATGACTGTATGCATGCAAGTCCTTCTTCCCCACCTCTCACTCACAAATTCTCTTGCAGATCGTTTTCATCATTTGTCAAGGGTCAAATTTTGTTTTAATTTCCTTTCAGTGTCTTCTATTTATTTTTGTCTTGTCTTTTTTTTCCCTCTTCCTTTTAGAGGATAAAGTATGGACAACTGTATATCATGACTTGCAAATGCAGACATCTGTGGGAGGGAACAGCCCAGAGAAATTATCTGTACTGCAGCTCAACTACAGCGCAACTATGGACCAGATTTCTGCCATCACCAATAGTGCTGAGTACTGCGAGCAGTTTATCTCCTACTCTTGCAAGATGTCCCGGCTGCTGAACACACCAGGTAGGAAGAGATGGGAAATAAATCAAATATGGCTTTTTAATGAGCATTAGAATGATCTAAACTAGTTGGCAGATATTGCCATTAGACCACTCAGTGAATGCGTTTTCTAATCCTCCTTCATTAAAGCTCAGGAAGAGGTAAATATATGAAAATAAAGAGGAAAATATCATATTAGGAAATGTTGCCATTTTGCAAGTTATGAAGTAGTGTGACAGGTCCATGCATTTTTCTCTCAGATTTGATGCTTCTTAAAGCAGGAGGGTTTTGGTAAACAGGGTGTCTTTGAAAATTTGATTGATAGAGATGGTGAAAAGTTGCTTTGGCTTGGATCCTGTGTGTCTGTGTGTATCATGATGTTATAATCATTGGGAGCACTGGAGGAGGATTGAAAAGTTTGTCCTTATAATATTTCTGGAACAGTTGCTTTAACATGGAGCATTTGTGGGTCATCTAATGCCTTCTGTGCTGCAGAGGTTGGCATGGTCTACAGCGTGGCTGCATCAGAAAGATGATGTGTCAGGGGCTACAGGCAGATTCCCTGCATGTTCCTTGTGTGTTGTGTAGCTCTGTTCTGGCTATGCTGACTGTGCTTTCTCAACAAGTCTGACTTATAAGTAATAAGAATAAAAGTACTAGTTGTTGCTGAAGATTGTCTACAAAATCACTCAAATAAATAGCATATAAGAAAGGAATTCATTTTAGAGATCCTTTTAATATGCAGTTAAAATATTTTATGTATGCTGATTGTGTGATAACATTCAGTGTTAAATAACTCTTCAGTAGTACTTGACTAAGACTGAAGTATAAGTGGAAGTCTCTGACACATTTGTGTGATTGCAAAATGAGTTCGTTTTGATTGGTGCAATTAAGACACATTTTAGAGGAACCTAATGGCTGGATACTTAGAGCATTATCCTTTAAGCGTCTTGCCCTCATGAATTCATTTTGGTATATTTGCTTATGGTGGAGTAGATAAGAGTTCATTTGGCATGCATGTGCATCTTATCCCGATTTCCGTAAGTATTCCGTTAGTTAATAGACACTGTATTGCTCTTTATTCCTCTCCCTCCTCCCTGCTGTTTTTGAACTACTTTTAATACATGGTTTGTCTCTGTTATTATTATTTTGCCTAATTTAGCAGAGCGAAGAGACTCTGCACAGAGGAGAGTAATCTCTTCTTTCTTGGGCCTTGATGGATCATCCTGAACTATGTTCATAGGCAGGAGTGTTGCAAGTAGGTTCTCCTGATGATACAAGCTTGCACGTGCTTCAGAAGTTTACCTTGGCAACTTTGCTTGGGCACATGAGCTGAAAATAATGTTCATTCATGTTCTTTTAGAGCATAATGTTCATAATGTTCATTCAGAAAAAAAAAAAAACATGGATAACATGGAATACAGGGAATACATCTTTAAATGTGTAAGACTGTCATTTCAGGACCAAAGGTACATTTTGGTATGTCTTTTTATCCTGATAAAACAGATGCATTGTTGAAATAACACCAGCAGTGGTTTCACAGCAGTGATTGGTTTATTTTTAAGTAGGGAAAAGACTGCTGTGTTTTATCTTCCCAGTTTTCCCTTCTTGGCTTTAGTTGGTGATTTCTAAGCTAAGAAACTAACTTTTCCTTCATCTTCTCTCTCTCTCTGTCTCCTTCTGGAGTATTCCCTTATTTGCTAAATAGGTTTTGATACCATATTCATCTTGGAGCACAGGTCCAAGTGCTTGTGTGGCTTCTCCCACCAGAGAGCTTTCTCTGTAGCTCACTGCAATATGAGACCTACAGGAAGAAAAGGAAAAAAAAAAAAAACAAAAAACACTCCCCCCTCCCGCCCTGCTCCAAACAGGTGTTTTGTATTGCTCAGGTGGTGGGATCGTGCATTTGTTGAAGCCAGCAGCAAACTCCTGTTGATGTTAGGGAAGCAGGGCAGCATTTGTGGCTTTGACCACAGATGCTTCTCTAGGAAAGAACATTTTCTTTACACTAATCAGACTAGGCAACCACTGAGAAGAGGTTGGTTCTCCAGTGCTTTTAACTTGCATCAAAGGAGATAGAGAAACCTGAGAAGGCAGTGCAAGAATCCAGCCCTTTTACTATTTGCCCTTTGAGGTTGACACATAGAATGTGATTCCTTCTCAAGGAGAAACAGGCTCAGTTAACACATTTTGAACCAAATCAAGATTGAAGCGGTTTGTTGATTTATAAATGATGTGCAATTATCTGACCATCAGTGAACTTGTGCTGCTTTGAGCCTTGTGTTTCCTGACAAGCTAGTAAGACTATATGCAATTGGAATAATGTATGCTTTCCTGCTAGTAATAACTAGATGGTTTGCTACATCTAGGGGGAGACTGCAGCACAATGCTGTAGTTTAGAAAAGCCTTCATATTATTGAAATATTTTGTTGTGAAGTGTTTTGGCTGCAAGCAGAGCAGTCAAAGATTTCTCATTGTCAAGTGCTTTGAGAACAGCACGGAGACAGTAACCTCCCCAAGCCCTAGACTCTTGCGGGCTTTAGGCTCAGCTCTCTATTCCTCTGTGTCCAAGTTGTTTTGGTTTTGTTTTGTTAACCTGATAAAATATCCAGGTAGCTTTTTACCTGAAGAGAGCATGAAACCAAACACTGGTGCTGAAAATGAACCAAGATCTTATCACAGATAGCAAACAATAAAACTACAGGTACACTCTGTACTTCTGGGGGAACCATTTTCAAACTGAGAGCCCACAGTAGGTGCAATTCATATTCACTGCATGCCATGACGTAACTAATATTGAGAAGTGTGTTCAGTTCCCAACTCTGATACAGATTTCTTCCATTACTTTAAGGATTTTTTTCCATTTTCCTTTTTTTTTTCTTTTTTTTTCATTTCAGTCAACATAGGGATGATGCTTATTTTTCTTTGTATTGTCTGTTGTCTATTTAGATAAGTTTTTTAGAGTACAAACTGCTTTGTGAATAGGCAGTTATTAGCATGATAGAGGCTTGATCTTGGCAATACAAGTAACTACTATTGTAATTATGTGAATGAAATCATAAGTTCATGGACTACAATTCCAGCTTAATAGTAGTGTATGTGTATATGTAAATTTGCAACAAAATAAACACCAGATTGTTTTGGTTTGTTTCGCTCTTTTAAATTTACATTTCTGATAACTTATTTTCTTGTTTCCTTGGAGATTTTGATTTTGAATAGATGATGATACATTTGTCTGTGAGAATGTACAGAAAGCAAGTGTTTCTCAAGTGCTTGATGCCCATGCACTGCTCAGTTTGTGTGGGACATTTCCCTCTCTTCCAAACAGCAGCCTGGAGGTGGATGCATGTTCTTGTTCACACTGGAGAAGTAGACAAAGCAGGGTATGGAATCACTGATGTACTCTGTAAGGGGAAACACTGCCTCTTTGCTATAAGAGGAAGCATAGTGATACGTAGAACAGTGATACAATATACTAATAAAATGTAGAATGTAGCCTAATAAAATTATATATCCTCATCCACTGTTGCCTTTTGACTTCCTAAAACCACTTGCCTGTGGCTTCTTTGGTGTGAGGTTGTCCATGGGTCACTGGTCTAGGCCTCTGAAAGGCAGAAGGAAGAGTGCATTTGTTGGGGACCCTTCCTTTGTTCCAGGGCGAAGAGCGCAACGGGAAGAGGGCTGCCATGTTCAAAGCATCTGCGAGTCTGTCATTTCTCAGAGCTGCAAAAGCTCTAACAAAGAACCCAAGTGCAGGAGCTGGAAGCACAGACACAGCAAACAGCAAGATCCATTGGTGTTGTGTTCCAGTTCTGTTCCTGTTCACTATGCAGGAAGAATGTGATGCCTGCAGGCAGCATATGAACAGCATGAAGCAGAGTTATGGCAGTACATGAATTACAGTTTTGCGCCTGTTTTCTTTGAGGGAAATGAGACAGCAGCTTCAAGAATTCAGGAGTATCTTTTCTTAATAGAAAGAGAACAGAAAATTTAATTTCTTTTGTTTGTTTTAGTTACAATCAGGGAATTGTAATAAAGTACTAAATGAGATTTATGGTAGACTGAGATAAAAAACAAAGTTAAGTGTTGTCAAATGGTATTTTTATTAAGTAGGCATCCAGATAAGTATTTTATACCTTATTCTCCCCATCTCTAGAAGCTAACTGAACTGGAATGCTAGTTACAGATATAATTCCTACTTAACAAGAGTGTTTCAGGAGGAGTCCAACAGAGGAGTCCAACATCCTCTCCACTCTTAAGAATCTTATAATTTGACCCGCTCTTCTATATAAGAAAGTGCATTATCATTTTCCAGTGATTTTTTTTTCAAGCACAAGAGTGCTGGGACCAATATCCTTATCAGCTACTGTGATCTACATTCTCTTAGTTTATAAGTGGAAATCAATGACTTTTGGAGACTTTTATTGTGTAATTGTTGTCATATTGCTATAGAAATGAAACAGTTACTGTAGAACTGAAGCAGGCAGACTGCTAATTCACAGGTTAAATATTTCTGATGAAATAGATATGAATGGGCTTCTGAACTTTTCCCATTCATAAAGAGGTCCTCCTTTACAGTCTGTTTTTCATATGCCCTTCTCTCTTGTCTTCATTTCACTCTGCCCCTTTGCTCATCCCTTAGTTCTTCCATTTAAGCTTTTAAATACTAAGACTCTTCACCTTCTTCACTTGCCCTTCCTAATGCTTTCAGCTAGCAAGCTCATTTTGCTAATTTCTGAAGTTAATCTTTTCTGTTGTCTAGGAATTAGATGTAATCCGCTAGCACGCAGTGAAAGAGCCTACTTGTGTTTTGCTTTTTTTGTTAGACATAATTGTAGCTGCCAGCAGTTCTGTGAATTTTAGAAATCCATTATGGAGAGCATAACTGTGCTGCTGTGAGCACTAGTTTCTTTTTAAGAAAAAGTGAAATGTTTGAGTAGCCACACTGTTTATTCTGAAGCCTGCTGTATAAAATCTATCTTCAAAGTCATTTAAAGCTTGCTGCTTTCACAGAGGTGAGTCCACAGACATTGCTGCTTCATAAACCCAGTTCCTTCTGGGAAAACGTCATCCTGTTTGGTGAAGGACAGAATGAGCTTAGTATATTAATTTCTCAGAGAATAATGTAGTACTTGCATTCTTTTTTATTATTATTTTTTTAAAATATGTAGTGGAAATACTTTTTTTTCTTTTTTCTTTTTTTTGGTCTTTTCTTGAAATGGATCTCTCTCATGAATAAATGTCACAATTGTATGAGCAATCCAAATAAACATATATAATTAAGAGAAAGGAGTGCTGTCCAATGGCTAAAACATGAAAGTCAAGAGATTGGGCTCTAATACCCCTTTATTGCCCTGTATTGCTTTATAAGACTGAACTCTTCAACTATCACTGGAAAATAGTGAACTACAGAAACTACAGGACTGCCTGCCCTGCTCTTGTGGGTGAGATGGCACCGCTGTATTTCTCAAGGCAACACCTTTTACAGTTACCAGAAGGTCAAAGTTAGGGTTTCCTAAATTCTAAGATGAGCTTTCCCAGCCCACCTTGCTGGGCCACTGAGTTGTCTTGTTTAGTGTTTTATCTTTGAAAAGCCTCTCCTGCCTCTTGTAAGGTTTTAGCCAGGCTTCAGTTAAGGTTTGAGCTTTGAAAATATTGCAACCACTTGGTAATCACCGCTTTCTGTTGCTATTAACATCATCAGATCCCACCCTCTGTCATACACGTTCCATGAGGTAAGCTCTGGGACGGTTGTCAAATGCATACAGGCTCAAGAGCAGATATGGGTGCCACAGAAGTGTGGCACTTTGAGGTAGGAACATCTCAAACTATCTCTATCCCTAGGAACATGTGTTTTTTTTTTTTTTTTCTCAATAAGCTTCTTTATTAGAGGCAGAGCCTCTAGCAAGCTGCAGAAAGCAGAAATGCAGATCAGAATTCGCAAGCAACATCTAAAGATTTCAAATCAGCTACCAACTTAGCTGCTAAAGTGTAATGCATTTCACGAAGTGGCAGCTGGTTAGTACACATTTCTATCTCAGTTACACTAGAGAAGATTACTTTATAATGCAAGCCTACCCTGGCATACTTTGGTAGTCAGCATGGCCTCCACAAAACATGTGCTCCACAAGTAAAGTGGAGTTTGAGAGGATGCTGTGTATTGCAGCAGCACCTACGGTGACAGCGATGATGGATTTTTTAAGCTACCGGTGTGCAATAGCTGCTTGTAGCTTTTAAGGTGGCTCTTACCACCTCCCCATTTCATGACATATTTAATATCTGCCAAGCTAATTTTAGAAAGTCTTATCTATCAAAGCGTTGGTGTAGCTGATCAATACCTGTAACAAAGCTATTGCAAGTTTAAGAAGAATGTCTGAATTTTGGAACATGGAATGATGCTAAATGGAATATTTCTTCCAACACATTAAGAGTTGCTTTCTGATAGCGTCAGTCTATCTCAAAAACTATTTTTTGTCTTTCACCATTAGTCATTTCTCTTTGTTATATTATGTTTGTACTTGTGACATTTTGATTTCCTTATGCATTTGTAAAATCTAAATAGTTTTTACAGTGGTGTTACTCTTGAATGACGTAGAAGTAACAAATCAAAGCTCCTCTTAATGCTCTCTCCCCTATGGCATGGATTCTATTTTTATCAGTTTTTGCAAAGCACTATATCAAGTAACAGGACTGTTTGGAAGAGATACTGAACCAATTTCTTTCCTAGAAAATCTGAAATTGCAAGCACCCCCCAAGAATTGACAGATATGTAAGATCATCTGTGATGATACTCTGCAGCACAGTGCTACTTTTCACCCATAGAGCTAAAAGTAGCTTAACAAAATCTCCACATGCTAGGGACTGGGACATAATGAGAGTTTTGCTGATGGATTTTTGCTTTGTTTGAATATTTTGTTGTTTTTGTTGAGGTTTTTGTTTGTTTTTTAAAGGATTTCTCAATAGAGTCTTTTTGAACATAACAGCCTTGAGAAGTTCAGAGAATTGCTGACCACAATCTAGTAATCAATGCAGATCAAACTTCCTTGTGCTAAGCGCAGAGCTGGCTTAATCTCACCGAACCAAAAATACCTTTGCTGAGCTGGCTTAATCTTGCTGACCCATAGAGGGTCTGGGCTCGTGCTCTGATTAGTTCTGTATCTTCACCTGCACCTCTGTTGTTCAAAACCACGTGCAAGTAGAAGATAGCTGTGATGGCAGCCCCAATTTGTGAGCACAGAGGAAGCCCAGAGTGGTGTGGAAACTGAGCAAGTCTGCGTCAAAAACCAAATAGTCTCTTTCCTGTGATCAAGCTGAGGTTTCACTCTCATAGCGGCTTGTCCTCTACCTTGAACGAATGCTTAGAAAAAGAAAACAGGTTTGTGGGTTTGAGGTTTTTTTGCATGTCATGTTAAGTCTGGTAATCCTTTTATTATATACCTTTTCATTAAGAATTCAGTGCCCCTCTGGATTCTGAGAGCAACAACAACAACTCCTGTCAGTTTGGTTTTGGTCAGTAGAGGTTTTTTGCTCTTTCTTTCGACCACCCTTTGCTCAGAGCTGCAGCTGAGGAATGATGATAGAGTAGCTCCTCCTCTTTGCCGGCTGCTGGAAAATAGCAATGCTTCTAGATGACAAAATCTCCACTAGATAAACGTAATGAGAACAAATCTAAAAATAACTTCTCCTGTCCTGCTGCAGGATATTCACTGGGGCTTCTCCTAGGTTAACTGCAGTGCAGCACTGATGGTTGGGTCTGGTTGAGGTCTGAACTACTTCTGGTTCCTATCCCCTGTAATCAGGCTGATAGTCAATATCCTTCACTGAAAATAGTGGTGAGTAGCTTTTTAGCTGCTCTTTAGTAATCCTCTGTCTTTTGTAAGTTAAAAAAAAAAAAAGAGTATCTTTAAAGTTGTCATTTTCCAGCTTAGTTTCATAATTCCCCCCGATCCTAGTTTCCCTGCATACAATCACCCTGAACTCTGTCATTTTAAGGTGCGCTTTGTGAAATCCGGTTTTAGTCAAATTGAATACTTCTCATCCGCCAATACTTGATGGTTGGGAATTAAGGGACAGAGAGAGTGAGTTTTCAGAACAGGGTAAGCATTGCTTCTCTGAGTCCTTATCTCCAACTGCAGCCTGGGCCTATCTTGAGTAACCTTAGGCTCCTGCATGCCTGGATCTTTTGCCAAGGCAGATGGAAAGGTGTGGACAGGAGAGAGCCATGGTGAATGGGATAGGCTCCCTAATGAGAACGGAGTAGGTCCAGAAAGGACCCAGAGGGCAGCCTTTCCTTGCAGTCAGGGCTCTGAGGATGTGGGGTACCACAGGAGCCCCCAGCTTCGTTGCCCAGGGGATATAATATTTATACAAATAGGTTATTTTAACATTTAAGGGAAATGCCTTGTCTCTTGTCTCATTATGCAGAGTTATTTCTATAAATAATATTCATGAAACAAGTTTATTTCATATTTTTCTCCTCTGTTTTCCTATAATTAGGGTTTTCAAACAGGTCAGACTACCTTTTGTTTTAGTTTTGCATGTATGTGTGTGTGTATATATATACACATGTGTGTGTATATATATGTATACAATTGGCAGTGAAACTTGTTTCTTGAAATGTCATATATTCTTAGATACAGTTTTCATTTTGGGTTTAGTAGTTTTATGACGATAGTTTTGAGTAGAACTTTGATCAGAAAATGAAAGTCATTTCTGTTGAAAAACTTACCTGTAAAACAAGTTTCCTCAAGTGCACTGCAGTATGACCTGTAAGTACTGCTTTAGGTGAAATCTAAATCCCAACGCAAAAGTAAACATTTCATCTGAGACTGCCCTGGAAGCCTCGCCAGGTGTGTACGTGCTACATCCTAACGAACTTCCTTTATTGTTCACGTGATTTGCTTAATAATACTGAGGTTTGTTCACTGTTTTTCAAACCTCTTTCAAATCCTTTAGAAGAAGAGAGGCAAAGTTTTAATGGACATAACTAGCAATGAGAGAGAGTCATCGTTTAGCAGGTGAGGACCAGGTGACGCAGTCCAGACTGCAGAATCGGAAAGCTGCCTGGGAAAAGCGTAACAGCGCAACATGGAGAAGGTGGAGAATCCAGATCATTGTTTATACAGTAGCTGAAAGACCTACAGCAGCCAAGGAAAATATACTGACAGGATTGTTTTGAGTTCATTCACTTTGTTCTCAACCTGGATATGGTTTAATTGCAGCTAATGTGATAATATTAGCTGGGTATTGGGAAGTTAAGATAAGACCACCGTGCTCTGGGAGCTTTCTAGAAAGTACAGAGGTGCATAAAAATGTGTAAGATCTTAAATATTGAATAGCTGAATAGCTTTATGCAGTTAGGAAAATTGCGCAGTACTTCAGCGTTAAACTTTGTTTAAAACTACATCTAGCGCAATTTCATTGAATCGGTAGAATAATGAAAAGCTGCTTTGCCACCTAAATAGCTTTCAGTTTTTGATTAGCTTTCATATGCGTTCCATGTTTTTAAAAATTAAGCCTTTTGAAAATGCAAAACAAGTTATGGGTTGTAAAAGGGACAAAAGAGCTTTGCATGTCTGAGCATATCCTTGACTGAAGGAATAAAGAGATGAAGTTGCTTTCATGTGGGAGAAATTTAGATGTAACTAACTGGCTTGCAATTTCATAGAAAATGCCATACAGCTTCTAGGGTACCTGAAACTCCCCTTCCTTTGATCAATGAAGGACTTTATCAAGTTCCTCACACTGCCTTGTTTCATTCCTAGAGACACCTATTCTTATCTAAAGGGTCTTTGGAATTGGATTACCTTCCTTAGAAGGCTATGGACCCTTGCGTTTGGCTTTGGGTGCTGTACATGAAATCTCTTTACAGGCTCTTGAATTGAGTTCTTTTTCTTCACTACATAATGTGAAATTACCAAGTGAAATAGTTTCAGACATGCACCTGGCAGCTTCCCTAGAGGTTCCGCCAAGGACAGCAGATTAATTTAGGTATTAGCTTAATTTAAATGAATGTACAGATTTAATTCACAGTCTGGGACTGAAGAGGTTTAAGAAAAAAATGAGATTTGTAGGGCAGTTGTTTTCAATAATTGAAAAGTAGCATATGAAAGAAATTTTGAAAATAATGTGATACCGAGTTCTTCACCAAGGCCTAACCACTTCAGATCCCTGAAAAAAAACCCAAAAAAGTAGTGCCTGAAAATTATTTTATGGTGTGGCTGTTCAGCTATCAAGCTAAGATGAATTGCTAGTCTCCGTGTAGTTCCTACCGGGCAAATGCTGCATGTAATACAATCATCATCAATTCTGGAACCTTTCTCAGCTGTCGTAGCTGAGATTACCAGCAGGCCAACCTGCTAGTTTCCTAAAACAACAGCTGATACATGGCTGCATGGGCCGTTGGTTCGTGGTACGCTGAATGTTGGAAGGAAGAAACCCAGGGAAAGGAAAACAATCCTTTTAAAAAATATATATAAATACACACACACACATATATAGGTTTATTTTTCGAAAGACATTTTTCATTATTTTTCAGGTCAAATTATATGATGAATTTTACTTTTTACTGTTAGTTGTTATAAGTAATTTAATTGACTTGTTTACAAAATGTGGAACAATCAATTCCATTTTCTATGATTTCCCCACCTCTGGGTTTAAACAGTGTGCTGCATTTGACAATGAGTATTTTTTTCAACCAACGTCCATGCTTTATGAAGGGAGGAATGTTTTGACACAAGTACTGATTAGTTCCAAGTTGCAGCGTGTTGGCAGTGGTCAGATTCATGCTGAGTTCAAGCATTTGGATCGTTGCCACTTGATTTATATTTATTTGAGAGTAAGATGGACACGAGTTACCAAAATTGTTAATGAACCTAGCACTTATTATTGGTATTTCTCCTTAATAACATCATTAAGAAGTGAGATAGTTGCAGTTATACCCTGGGACAGGACATGCTTCAGTGTGAAGGGTGCATTGGACGTTACAGAAACATCTCCCTGGTGAGCCTAGCATGCGCAGAGGTGCTGCCAGCGTTAGACTTTCTGCACCCAGCAACAAATCACAGGTCTGGTTTGTCGGTGAATTAACAATCTTTGCATCATCTTTAATATAAAGTTTGATGGGTTTCTAAAGCTCAGGGGCTAAACTGTGCTCTCTAATGCTTGCAGGACATCAGGAGGCTGTTAGGGAAGTGAACCTGGTTGGGGAACAGCACAAGTGTGGGAATCCCTGATAATAATGCATACCTTAAATCTGATTTCAAAGGCTATCTTTTTTGGCTTCTTTCACAGGAACTACCATTCTCTTTTAGCATGGTCACTGCATTAAAATCTTTTGCATTTTCGCACTAAATTTGTTCTTAACTTTCTCACTTGGGCACGAATAGGTTTCTTTGGGTCTTGTGCTAAAGGAAGTGGTAGTATTCAGACGTGAAAGTTTCTCCCTGCTCTTGGCAGCAAATATGCCTTTGAAAAACAAGGCATAAAAAGTCTCTATGTTTTGGATGCCTGTGAGACATAGAGTTTTGGGTTTTGCACCAAGTTACGTTTGAATTTTAATGTTTTCAAAAACAAGCTAGTCCAGCTTCTCTTCCTTACCCTCTGAAGCCTCCTGCTTCTTATCATCAGCCTCTTATCTTCAGAGTATAAACTCCATCTCGCACTGACTGCGGCACCCCTATGCTAGTACCTACCTTCACAAACGCGAGGAGGAAGGAAAGGCACAGGACCTGCATGCTGCCAAAGAAACCTATGTGGGGAACCCCCTTCCTTGAAGCCTTTAAAGAGCTGACTGGGCACAACACTGAGCAACCTGCTCTCAGTCAGTGGTCAGTCAGTGGTGACCTTGCTTTGAGCAGGAGGAGTGACAAGGGACCTGTCAAGGTCCCTTGCAGCCAGAGCGATTCTGTGACTTCCCTCTGCAGCATGGAGAGATGAGAAATGAAGTAATCTGACTTGGGAAGAGGACAGGCAAGGCAGAAATCAAAGTCAGGGCTGAGCCATGCACAAAATTTTGCCGCTAGCAGAAATAAGGGATGTGATATTCACACTGTGTCTGGGAGATGAATTTAGTGCAGTCATGCAGGGGTAAAAAACACCGTGGACAAACTCTACTTCTCAGTGAGAGCGAAGTATCTTTCGAGCAACCTGCCAGATTTGCCACTGCTTTGAAATCACTATAAACATCATAAATCCCCTAAAATTTTGTGTCTCACACTGCAGTGATTATCTTGTGCACGAATAAAGGAGCAGAATCTGACCAAAACTTTTAATTGCATTTTAAATTCCCAAAGGGTCAAGTAAGTTGTATGAAAGTCTAGAACTCAAGACTGAAGGACAGTAATTTGTTTGACTCTACTTAGCAAGCGATAATGCAGTAGGGGAAAGAGAGAAACAGTGATGAAGAGGAAAATAATTTCTAGCTGGAGCATTATTGAACTTGGATACAAGAAACAGTTGGATGAGGTAGATTTTCTGGGGCAAATAAATCACTGGAAATAAGATACCCTTATTTAGAGTGCCAACATCAGAAGGGAGATGTAAGGTAATTTGTTTTCCAGTGTGTGTTATCAGAGTTTTCATTTTTCATTATTGAATTGCAGTGGTATATTTTTTAATGTAGGAAATCATCTATGGCGAGCTGTGACAACACAAGTCACAAGTCTTATTGATGAGGTTATTGATTATTTCTTTTTAGCTTTGGGCTTATTTTTCAAGTTTGGGGAAGGAAGTGTCTTCATATATTAATGTACATAAGAGCACGGATGAGAGGAAGCTTATTCTTTAAATTACTATAGGGTTTAGCAGTTGTATAAAAATACTTTTCCTATTAACAGGGCATTTGTTTTCTTGGCAGTTTTGGAAAGCGTGTCCTATTTCATGTGTATTAGATCACAAATACAATTCCTCTGAGATTACCAGCATCGCTTCCCAGAGTCCCAGCACACAGCGTGTGAGGGGGTCCCTCAGGGAAGGGGTAGATGAGTTTGCTGTCTAGAATGGTCAAAAGTATTAAGGTCCTTGCACTCACTTTGAAGATTGAATGCAATGTATTGGTGCCTAGTGGCACCTGGCCTAGTGGAATAGGTTAATAGCTTTCATGAAACTAATAATATCCACCCTCTGATGGGTGTGGGATATGGTGCAGTATCTTTGTGTAGTTATGTGCGTATGTGTGTAGATATGTGAGTATAAATATATATATGCACACAGTGAATGCTACATACTGTGTCATGAGAAAAGGCGGCTGCACTATTAAGAGTGGCCATTTAAAAGGTGTTGCTTTGATCTTCAAAACAAACACTTGTTTTCCTAGTACCAAACTTCATTGTGTCAGTGGGAGTTTGAAACAACCTCCTACATCAGAGGACTACCAACATCAATATAGGTGTCATCCTCCTATTTTTCCCATCTTCCTGAAGAGAGGCTAGTGGGTGGCTTCACTACAAATATAGTGCCAAAGAACAAGAAAGGAAAGAGAATAATTAAGGAAGCACTGAGGCTACTCATATTCAAGCTTTGCTGCATTTGGTAATGAGAAGGCATTTTTAAGTAAACTTTTGTATCCTTGGAAGGTATCTGGTAGAGGGAAGGCTGTCCCCAAGAGGCTCTGCTCGTCTGAAGACGGACAGTTCATAGCGTGCTCACTTCACTAGCAAGGTTATCAATAAGCAGAGACTCATCTTGAGAAATTGTAGCCTGGT
>JAUBNY010000216.1:768625-798583 GCA_032275445.1 Crypturellus soui
GTTAGCTACTTTTTCTTGTAATAATTTCAAGAAAACTTGGGTGATGTGAGTTTTGAAATCACTGCTATGAAGAGGAGAGAAAAAAACACATTTTTCTGACCCGTCCCATAAGAATATAAGATGCTTGAAGAGTTTTCACAGTTGAAAATGAATTTAGGTCTGGAAAGACTGTGAACCAAATCCCAGAATGTGGCTGCTGGCCTTAAGAAGACAGCATTTATATTTTAGTTTACACCACACAAGAATTTTCCTTTATTTGTTCCTAGATGCAATGTCCTGTTCAATATCAGTTCCCCCTTGTACCGAGTCTGAGAACAGGCATCCATGGGAAATAGTTTTGCAGAGCTTGTTTGCTCGTTTTTCCTTTGCGTCATCTTCGTGATCGTCTGCCTTCACACAGCAAAAATGATATTGCATTGAATTTAGGAAGGCCTGTGATTGCTAAAATGTATGAAGAGTGCTGTAAGGGATAATGAAAGATCCCAGTGGTAACAGCATGTGTGAAAGAACAGCTGTCTGACTGTGAATTCAGATGTGATTTTTTTCTCCACTATTGCTCTGCTTTAGAAGCTATGAAACAATAGAGTTGCAACAGCAGTTACCCTTAGCATCATCTAGTCTACATTTTTAATATTTTTCCATCTGGTCAGTGAAATATTAAATGTTTGATACTCAAGATGATTCGTTGATGCATTCTGGCATTTCAATATTTGTGTTATAGAGACTATCCTTCCAGTTTATTTTATTGCAATGTCCTAGTCTGCTGTTTGGATTTGTTGCTGGGCCAGCGCCATGGGTCAGCGTGCTTTGGCTGGAAAACATTTTTTAAATAACATTAAGTATGGAGATTGACATCAGGAATGACTCTACACACATGGCTAATTCCTCCATCCTGTTATCTGTAAATATGAGCTGATATTGGAAAGGTTGCAATTTATGTTGATGATAGTGCCAGAAGCGTTGGAATGATGCTCTTTATACGGGTTCATGCAAATGGTTGATTGCTACTGAAGGGTGCTTTAACCCAGAGTGCATCCGTAGGTAATTTACAGGGAAATGACAAGATAGGAAATATTAAATGGGGCAATGATCAGCAGGCAATGTCATTGCTTCAGACAGTGCATATTTTCAGAATTGTGTTCACGGCTAAGCAGAAAAAAAAAGGCATATTGAAAAAAAAAAGATGATAAGCAAGCTTAGAAATATGATGCAAAATCAAATCATGTAATAGAATACCTTTCCATGAATACAGTATTTTTTAGTCCTTTTCTAAGGTGTATTCATTAAAATAAATCAAGGAATGAAACCAATTACAAAACACACAGTGGAGAAAGGTAAATATTTTATTTGATGGAAAAAATGTTTCTTGTTATAGCCCCAACAGGTGTCATAGATGTTAGGAAGGATATAAAGACCTGAGAGAAGTGTTTGTGATGAAATTGTGTTGTTAATTCCACCTTGACTTCTTGACTGTGCTACGAAACGTCTATGCAGGATGCAGCCATCAATTCAGTTACAGAGATGCAGCAGAGGATAGGGACTCATCTTTGTATCTGGGCAATTTGAAATCAATTCATAACTAAAATAAGGAGGTGTAAACAAAATGAATAAATCTCCATATATCTCGGTACAAGGAAAGTGGTGATGGTTTTTAAATAGCAAATAACAGAGAAAGAGATCCATAACTTTTACTTGCCAAGAAGGTGACCATCAGAGAAAGGCTTTGCTAATCTCACAATGATGTCAGGTCTGTAAATGTGTGATGTAAATCAGTTGTCTTCTCTCTGTAGACACATTTGAAAAATGTGATTTATGTTTCCTATAAGTCTAGGCTTCCATGCTTGTTTTTCGTGTGGACAAGTCTGAATGTTTTCCTGTCTTAAGTGTATTTTTCTGAAGCATCTTTTCCACCAGCATTTTGTGCATAGCAAGATTTGACAAATAATATTGCTCTGGAAAATAGCTTAAGCATATTCCTGTACTCTAAATTAAGACATTAGTTGTAAAAATCAGAGGGTTTATCACCCACACAAATATGAACTGCAGGAATGTAATTATTAGGGATGTGCCAAATACCTAATCGTGGTACTCAGCCAGATGATACCAAATAATTGGGGATGGCATTTGGTCCAAACCAAATACAAAGCAGAATAGGAAGCAGTGCAGCAGCCTCATCTATCACTTTTATTACTTTATTGCAGCAGGATACTAGTCAAGGAATTATTAGCACTGGTTAGCCAACCCTGTAACTGAACAAAAAAGCATATTCTCAGTTTGTTTCCATGTTTTAATAACTTACCAATATATTTTGAAAAAAAAAAGAAAAAATCTCTTCAGATACACTATCTGCTCTAATTAATCCCATGCACTCAAATTTTTCAGTTTCTTTAGTGATGATTGGAGGTTGCCTTACCATTTCCATATAGACAATTTGTTTAATAAATCTATTATTGAAACAACTGTAAATGCAATAATGCCAAAGCATGTTGTTCAAGGGGCTTAAAATTCTCATGCTGGGAGAACAGGAGAAAATCCTAAAGGCTTTCTTGTTTAGGCAAGCTTTGTTTTTATTGATCTCAAGGATTAAGATAATTTGTCTGCTGCTTCTATTTCCATGTAGTTCTAAAAATATAATTGGATGATCATGCTGTAGACACATTATAGCTATGCAGTCTTTTAGTGCTCTTGTATTTGCTCATAAGGTTTGGTATTGTGAAAAATAAAGAGGTGGCACTTGCATTCGGCCACAAGCTGTGAGCGTGTGGGGCCCTGGCTATTTCTGTTACTGTTTGTTAGGGTAATGCTATAGTTCTACATATTCTTTTCTTCTCAACTATGTTATATTGAAAATAAGATTTTAATTATTCTTTTCCTTCGGTAATGATAGAAAATCCAAGGAAAAAAAATAGGAATGTTGTATGTATTTTCATTTTTTAATTATTTTATTCCATACTTCCTTCAAGGATTCTAAACGTCTTCACATACTGATTGTGAAAACAGTACCATTATGTCCTTACATGATAACTTTAATTGATTTTCCTCTGAATATTTTACATCAAAGTCTGTTCAGTAGTTATAGGAGTACAGTATACTATTGGGGAGCAGAGAGGAAGAGCAGGGGAGGGCGGTGAAAATAAGGTATCATAGTTATTCAAAATAGCCGCAACTCAATCCTTGCTAAATAGAAATGTCCTCACAACATTGTTGTTGTTGTTGTTGTTGCCCTAAAATTACTTCATTAAAACTAATAGGTATACAAATACTGTATAATGTATAAACCAATAACTTGCATAGCTGTAATCTGTGCTTTGGGACACTCTCAAGGATAAATTAAAAGAAAGAAAAAACTAATACCATTTGCTCTTTGCAGAGCAGTATACTAGGGCTTAAGCTAAAAGGAGGTTGGTAATGTCATGGAAGAACATTCTTCAGAATAAAACATAAAAATGCAATAAAATAATTGGAATTATAGATTAAAAAAAGAATCTGGTGATTTTATCACCTTTATTTTCAGAGTACCACCCTGAAAACAAACCACATACCCCAACAGATACCCCAATTGTATAGTTTTCCATTATATTTAAATGATCCATTCCTGCTGGAAAAACATTCTGATTAATACTGTATTGTATTCTGCCTTAATTTCTGTCGACTTAATTTGGCTTTTTACTTTGCCTAGCTTTTTTTTACCTCGCCATTTATTTTTTCCTCTCTGTACTGTATGAGTCTTTTAAATACATGTAAATGGTTGTACCATTGTTTATTTGCCCTGAAAGGAGGTAAAAAAAAAGAGGCCAAGTACTTGGAATTGTCCCAGAGTAGAAAATGCAGCTCTGGACAGAGAGATCAGGGGAGCACAACAGATTGCAACTGCAGAACAGTTACATGAAATTTAATCAAAGGAAAAAAAATAGTGAATTTATCAACATATTAAATCATGGAATGCCATCTTCAATGTAAAACTGATACATTTTTAGCTCATTATGTTGAGTTATATGGTTTGAGCTATTCAGTAGTATACTCAACTGAGTACAAGGAATGTTTGAGAAATTCATACATAAAACATGTTGATTATTTTGTCTCTAAACATCTTGATTAGTTTGTCTCTCTAGTTCATAGTCAAAGTTTATTTCATTCATGATAATGACATTGAAGTGATAGTCTCTATTAAAATATGATAAAGAGGAAACTAGAAATTATTACTGATGATCAGTAATACAATTAATGTATAAGGGATCTATTCCCAACAAAGTGTTTTAGATTTGTATGTTTCCTTTTGTACATAGACTGCCTCTACTGAGTAATACCCATGAAGGATACGTATTCCAAAAATCTAGATGTTGAGGTTACTTCACCAACTCTGTTTTGAGAGAAGACTAGAAACTCCAATAAAAATGGGAAGGGCCTAGAGCCAAAGATTCATAACAAGAAGAGTATAGAATTACTAGATCCTTTAAGTACTCCATTATTTCCCACCAAGGACTCAGCCAGAACTCAAGGAGTAGATAAAATAGAAATATACTCTCTGTTGTAAGAAATAATTGGTTATTTGTTACTCTGAAAGGGCTGGAACTTTATCCTCTTCCTGGGGTTTCTATGCAATTTTGTCAGGGAGCAGGAATATTAACACAAATTATGTATAATGTATAAATTAATGGAAAATATACAAGTTAAGGTAAAAAAATATATCCACCAGATAAATAATCCAAGTGCTGAAGGTTGGTAACTAGTTCCATATCAATTTTTATTTTAAAAAAAAATGTTTTTAACTTAACGGATAAATTTAAGTATCAAGAACAAAGCAATTGAGATAGATTGACCTGAAATGCTTCCTTGTTCATATTTTTCCTTGCTAAATACTTGAACGTGGAATGATATGTTTTGGGTTTGGATTAGTATAATAACAAATCTCATAACCTAAAAGCAATGGAAGAAATGAGAAAAGGAGGCAGGAGATCTAATGTCCTTGTTTCATTTAATAGCATAGAAACTGAGGCATCCATTCAGAGGCACAAGGTCCTTCAGATGCTTGAGGAACCTGGGCTTTATGTGTTGCTGAAAGGTGTTTTAAAGACTAGAGGGAGTTCTTGAAAGATATCTTGTAGAGGGAAATGTTCTTAATGTTTCACATTCCATTTAACATTAAATCTTTAAGTGTCCATTGGGTTTTGTCTCCCACTCAAGACCTCACTAAGCTCCTAGAGCCAATTCCAGAAGATAAATAGAAAATGTAGATCAAGGCAGATAGGTAAGATAAACTTTCACTAAATATCCTACTGCCTGATAGTTTAAGAAGACTTGGGAAAGAGAAATCCAAGTTTAGCAAGATTTCAAGGCAACACCGGCTAAGACTGTGTCAGAGTTTTGGCTTAAAAGATTCTCCAGGGTATATAACATTTTGTGTCAAATAGTCACAGAGATGTTAACAGCCTTAATGAATGGTCTGGCAGTTAGTACTAGTATTTGGAGGCAAATCAGGCAGGATCCAGACCCTACTCTAAAGAGCAACATCAGGATTGGAGAGCAAATGACCTGCCCAAGAATCCTCTGTAGGAAATGTGATGGATCTCTGCTCACAACTGCATTTTCGGGCAGATAGGCAACTTGCTCTATGTGTGGCCCTTTCCTTGCAAGCACAGAGTACCCGAGATGCAGGAGCTCTTCCCTGTTGGTGGCAAACATGGGCAGGAGGTGACCAGAGCATCAAGACAAGTGCCTGAAAGCACAGAGTCTCCATTGAGGCTCTTGTTGAAGTCTTTACTCTCAGTGCCCATGATCGTTCATTCAAAGCATGGAGTAATTTCAGATGACTTTTATATTTTTCAGTGAGAAATATGTTCCTTGAAAATGATTCACCCAGATCAAATTTACTACCTCTTCTCTAACCTTGACTAATAGTGAATTATTTTGAGACAATAAAAGAAATGACCCAACGGATTAGCTTGCCAAAGAGAAAGTACATTTTGGAAGTTTATTAGCTTTAAGTTAGTATATGCCAACTAAATATAACTGTGGAATGGTATAAAAAATCTACTCTTTTAATGAATTCTCTTAAATCCTTTGATTCTGCAGTGTCTTTCTGTTGATGTACCTCTACACAAGGTAAGTACACTTCTCTACTGGGAGAAGTTTATTTCCCTATTTGTATAAAATACTGTTTATAAGTTGCACTTTAAAGTTGCACTTTAAATTTGCTGAGTGGGATGCCCAGTACTACTTTTGATTGAATGATACAGAGTGCTATTGAGTTGCTTTGGACCAGATTTTCAGAACCTCATTGCCAGCTGTATCTTGAGTGCTCAGAAATGGGCCACTGAAGCTATAGATAACTCTGAAAGGTTTGGTCTCAACTTCCAAAGTCGCTCAGTTCCATATGTGCAAATATAGTAGCACTTATCTACAAAAAGACTAGGGATTTATAGTGATACTTTCAGCAAAATGAAAAAATATTAGCTTTGTTACTTTATCTGGCCTTAGAGCTTTCAATAAGATGTCAAAGATAATTCTTTGTCCTGTCCTGTGTTACTTTGTCATTGCTGTGCAAGTAGCAGGTTAAGATGGTATTATTTCCCTGTTTTTTTTTAATAGAAGAAAAGCAAATTCAATAGATGTAGTCTTTATAAAAAAGTGCTTCAAAATCAATAATTATTTCACATCTAGTTCAATCCCCATCACTTTACTTTCCAGCTGGCTAATTTTTTTTAAACAAAATATGTATCACTCTGTGAACTGTAAAGGGGATACAGTGGGGATAATTTGATGGTTTTCAGGTCAAAACAAAAGCAAATTGTCAGGAATATAGCATGCATAATTACAGAGTTGAGATTTATAAAAAGTTTATGGTACTTTGACATTCAGCATGAAAGCCTACAATAATGATAGATAACAATATAGAGGTGGTACAGCTGAATCATTCAGCGACATCAATAGCATAGATTACTTTTTAATTCCTGTATTATTTTATGAATTTAAAAACCTGTTCGTAAGCTGCATGTGGTCTAAATTCGTTTGATAAATTGACTGTGATTTTGCTTTATGCATTTTAAAAACTTTTAATGATGCATATCGGTTACTCATTAGGTTTGTACATACCTATGGATGTGTACATAGCCAAGTATGTAGCCAAACAGGATTAAAAATGTACTGCACCTATATGGTGTAACACAGATTGCTTTAATATGTTTAGGCTATTTATGTTTATTGCTAGCCATATAACTTCAAGACTAGATTGTAGAGGATAGTACTTCTCTGGGAGGTCAGTGCTGAAGATACAAGTCTGTAAATAGAGTTTAGTAGAATATCTGAATGTATTGCTAACATCAACATACCTAATTTGATGAAGTTTCTGCTAATAATAAAACATTACTGATAACTATGGGTGCAGTTTTTTTCTTTACCTGGCCAAGAAGAAAATAACCCCTTCGTACCTTAATCCTAAATAAATCAAAGTACTAAAATTAGACATGCTTGATGTTCAAGTGGAAGCTCCTCCTTAAACGATCTATTAGTAGCTAAAGACTGCTACTGAAGACTTCAGCTTCAGCTGAAGTATTTTCATATTAATCAGGAATATTTATGCTGTTTAGTTTCTCCTTTGAGACTGTGTTTTGTTTGGTTGTTTATAGGAAATCGCAGTTTAAATAAAGACCACAGTTTTATTTGCAAACTACTGTCATAATTTGTCTGTGGAAGTGTGTAAGTATTTCATAAAAGAAAAGATATTCAAGTTTCTGTTGTAAATGTATCTTCCTTTTTCTTTCTATCACTTAAAGGATGTTTCACATCCTGTCTAGGGAATTTGATGCATATAGTGATTATAGGACAAAACAGGAATTAAACAACTGGGACTTCTGCTCTCAACCCTGTCTCTGATTCACTGTATGGTACTGGTTTTTGTATTGCTTGTTCTCAGCTGCAAAGCTGGGAGCTGCCCCTAGAAAGGCATTTGGGTATCTGCACAAGAGCGTGCAAGTGCTAAGTATTAGCTTTAGTTTCCCCAACATGATCCCATTGTGCTTTCTGCTATTGTATTTGTTTATCAAGCAAAAAATTTACAGTGCACTAAGACTGGATTCCCTATCACTCCCTTTAAAAGGAATCTTTCTTTGCTTGTATTTCAGTACATGGTTGTGCTTTGCTGGCCCAAAGCTGGTGTCTCAGAAAGTGCCATACAGCACCTAGAGACATCCTACCTCACATCCCTTGTCTTACCACAAGGCAAAAATAGTCTTTCATGGTACATGACAGTCCTTTCTTGCAGAGTTCTTTGTTCTTTCTTTGCAGTTAAAAGGGATTAAAAGTGTTTGTTCCCTGAGATCTTGGTTCTTGAACAGGGACGGAGTGGGATAAAAACTTTGACAGTTTGTAGTGCCTCTACATTCGAGCTTTTGGGTGTTATCCAGAAGTTAGGGCTAGCCTTTTGGATACCATGTCTACCTAGCACAAGCATGCAGAAGTCGGTTGGTTGCATAGTGGGAAACTATGTACAGCTCAAACCCCAAAAGTTGCATCCATGGTAGAATGGTGATGAAGATCTAGGTGTTCAAGGACATGCAGAAACAGCTTTGGAAGAGTCATTTGTCTTCTCTCCAATCTGTCAGTTAGCAGTGGAATTTTCAGGCAAAGCATTTTGACAACTCATCAGGTCTATATTACATGTCCTGAGGCTTCACGTTGTAGATGAAAATGTGAGAGAGCCCTAAGCTCCTTTGGAAAGTGTAATAAGAATCTAATTATTAAATCCATGATACCTGCGTATAAACCAGATGAACAGCACAAGCCAGACCTTGAACAGTCCTGTGAGTCTTCTGGTGGACATGAGCTAAATGAACGTGTTAGAGGTACTGTCCATATCTGTATTGACATCTCCCAGGCCAGTGAATCGCGGGAACCTCATTACCCACCCTGTGACAGCAGCTATTTCTCTTCAGGCAGCAGAGAAGCCGCTAACATTGCAGTGGTTTTTGTGGGGAGCTGTGAGCAATTCATGGTGGATTCTTTTTTTTTCCCTATATGGGTGAATTGATACCTACAATTATTTTATTATGTATTTGTTTAAAATGGGATGTATTCAGCTTGGATGTTGTCTTCCTCAGCCTTGCCAGGCTTTTTTTGCCCTAAATATGACTACTTGCTTTAATAGGCTAAAGGTGGAGTGAGTTGATTACTCTGGACATCTCAGTTAATTTTTAATTGCTTCATATGAGTTTTTCATTCATATATATATATATATATACACACACACACACTATAGAATGTATGCATCATAATAGTTTGCAACTATGTTATTTCTCAGAAAATATATTATAGCCCTGTGGGAAAACAGTCCTTGAGTTCATGCAGGAGAAGCCCACTTCCTCATTGATTCAGTCATTTAAATAGCGTAATAGCATGAATAAAAACTGTGTCAATATTTTTCCTAGATGGAGTAGAAATGACAGGGTAATATATGCATTTTAGCATAGTGGAAACATCATCTGCTGTTATGCCTAAGTGTCCCACTGTGGTATAGAATTACATGGTCATCTTTATCACTTTCCCCCATTTCTTCCGAAATGTGATCATTATGAAACTGTTATAAGACCATAAGAGACCGTTTGTAGTCTGACGTAGCAACTTTCATGCTACAGAAAATACTACCACGCTACGGGGCGCGATGAGCAACATATAAGGTATTTAAACTTTGGCAACCTTGTTGTTGGAATCGTGCAGGAAAAATGTTTCGTGTGTGGGACTGGATTCCTTCCAGAGGCCGAGAAAGTAAACTGTTGGGTTATACACACAGCAATTCATTTTCACTCGCTTCCATTGTTAGGAATGTGTTAGGTAGCTGGTGTTTTGATGGTGGAGTATGTATGCATGTATGTCTTTAGGCAGTTAGGTGAAAAATAATTTCTCTGTAATTCTCATATGCATGTTATAATTTGCATGTTAATTTTAATATTTTGAAGTGTGAATGCATATTTAGGGAAAGGTACTAATTAGATCTTTGTAAACAGTCATATGCTGCCATTTTTATTAAATTTAAAGGGTGATTAGAATGACAAAGATTTTATTACTTGCAGGAAAAGGAATAAACATCCACCTGTAATATATGTGCATTTTTATTCTTTTAAAATATCCTCAGCTATGGCCGCTTCTAAGTTAGTTTTGAAAAACAGAGAGGAAATGAGAAATTGCCTGTAAGGTAGTCTGGTATTTCCTTTTATGAGTGCTGCAGTGCCTAAAACCACATAAATGCCTACCCTGAGCCAGATTTTGTTCTTGTTTACAACTGAAAGGGACAATCATTTTCCACTCCTATTTCTATATGGGAATACCCAAGGACTGCTGCAAAGCTTTTCACCCCTGTGAGCAGTCGAGCCTTGCATTCAGTAGCAATCCCTGGGGTAAGAAGGCATACCAGATTCGTCTTGGATTCCTATTTGAATCTATGTCCCTACAGGCTGTATGTTGGAGTGGTCACAGTTTTGGCATATGACAGTTCCTCCAGAAAGGAAACTGGGGTTCACTAAGGTTAAGAGGCAATACAAGTTGTCATGCAATGACCTTAACATTTTCATCGCTCTATCAAAACTGGCCTAGATGATCTCCAGAGGTCCCTTCCAACCTCAACCATTCTGTGAAAATATATATTTATATCTATTTCTGGATTAGATGTAGAATCATAAAATTCGGGGATGTTCATGTGAAAGATTTTTTTCTTCCTAAATCTCTAAGGATTTGCGTCTTTCCAATCCTATGTGACAGGTCCAGTGTAGTTCACATGGACATAAAGGTTCTGAAAGATTCTTGACTGTTTGTTTCCAAAGAAAACTTAAACCATGAAACAGCTTCTTTTTTTTCTTCCAGTATTTAATTAATACCAACGCTTTCTCTGCTTTAATAGTTGTAGTTAGAATCAGACAGGCCTTCAGTTAGGAAGGGACCTTTGGAGGCTGTCTAGTCCGGCCTGCAGCCACTGGTCTTCAGTGCTGAAGAAGACACTCTAGTTGATGTCCAGTCTTGTAGCCGCCTCACTCTACACGCTCTGATGGACAGTGGAGTAAGAGGAGTTGCAGGTTTGCTGCTGCTAAAATGCTCTTCTGTTACTTGTGGAGCCCAAAGGCAGCAGGCCACACGTGGTGAGATTTTAAAGATGCTCCTTTTTGCACTTACCCTGTCTTTCATACAAGCGCTCTGCACTTTGCAAACAGGGAGCTGTTTATTTGGAGTTGAGAGGGAGAGGTGGAGGAGGCTTTGAGGTTAAATTTACAGTAAATACTTTGTGTTTTATGCAGCTCAAAATGTTCTAAGAGATGTGGAAGAAACTCAGGAACTGGAAGCATTTTAATGTGGTCCTGATGTTTCCAAAGAAACGGAAATTAAGTGTTTTCCTATTCTTGATTGATGAGAGGAGGTAAATATGCCTGTCAACACATCTTAAAATGTTAAGTGAAAATCTGTCTTTTTTATAGGCATTAAAAATCAACAAAATAGTTTTTTTTTTTCCATCCTCTAGTTGTTTTGTTGTGTTTTCAAGGGTAATGAATGAATGAGCTTTCAGGAATCACTTTGGCTAATGGTGAATAATGAAAAATCTATCCAATTCACACAGCAAATGCGCTCGGGTCAAAAGAATCCCATGTGTACTCAGCTCTTGGCTTTGTGCTAGCCCGCAAAGATAGGCGCAGTAATGCTTAACTCAGACATTACCAAGAAGTCTTGCAAAGCCTGATGATCTCCAAGTGATGACCAGAGAAACCCCAAATCATCATCATAATTTCCACTCACCTTCCAAAAGGCAGTGCTCCCCTTTTATTGTGAGGAGAAATACTTTAGAAAAACAGGTGGTATCCTATGAAAACTGTTACTTTGAGGATCTAAGGTCTGTTGTTTCCTTTTTCTCTGCGTCAGTTTTAGATAAATTTAGACAAATCTTAATTTACAATGGGCTTAGTGGGCTTTTTTTTTCTAAGTATTTTTAAATAACTGTTCTGATCCAGCCTAAAGGTTAAAATTCAGTTGTGGATGGTTATTAACACAGATGATATGTTTGTTTGTTTTTGTTTTTTATGTTATAAAATATGTTCTACATAGAACTTGTTTTATGTTCTTTTGTGGATTCAGGTTCATGAAATGAAAAATGATGAAAACAAAATTGGATAAGGTTTTTGAGGATACATTCAGCCCAAGTTGTCTCAAGGACAGGTTACGTGATTGCAAACCTATGCGGATCAAAAATTAAGGGAAAGATAATATGCATCTTTTGAAGCCACACTAGGCATGTTTCATATGGAACTGTTTAATAGAAGGTTAACATAGGGCTTTACAAATCAAGCAAGATGCTTTTCACTACATTGCTCACAAATTATCTGAGGAAGATGGATGACACGGGCTGGCTCTGTGACTATTTTCACTTGTCTGTTTTATACTCCATTTAATGAGCATTACGTCCTTGTGTGATTGCTAAAATACGTCAAAAATAGATGTGATCTCACTATAACAATCTTACCTTGCCAATTTTTCACTGATTGATACCTGTCAAGTGATTTAGTTCTGGGTTACTACCGCCAGGTCAATATGCACTGGAAATAATTAATTTCAATCTCATAGATGATGCTAAACTTCATGTATAGTTCAGGTAATTTCTTAATTTACTGAATTGCATTCATTTGGTCTATTATATGTTACAGTACCAAACATTAGGCAAGGAAAGCACTTAGTCAAACTAAAATTGCATTAGAAAATCATATTTTGCGTTAATTCTCTGCTGTCCAGACAGTAGAAGAAATGTACAGGAAAAGTAATAAAATGGACTGGAAGTTAGTCTGCACATACACTGGGCAAATACAGTTAATCATATCTACATGAAATGTAGGGAGTTGTAGGCAGTGTGATATAGTATGCACAGATTACTTTGCATAGTTTTTACTTGGTCAGGACAGCCATGCTTGGTAAATGAGAATTAATTTACAAGCTCAATTTGATTTTCTTCTTTTTTTTCTCCCTTTTTTTCCCTTTTAAAATATTCTTCAGACTAAAATTCAGTAATTTTCCCTATTTCTCTCTCTCCTAATTAGTATTTATTTACCTTTGAATAATGGAACCTCATTTTCAACTGTAGATGTCGAATTAATGTGTACTTTAAGGAAGATTTCTTTGTTTTGAGGCATTTCCAATGTTAATGCTGAACATATGCTTATACATGCAAATGAATATTCCTTACAATAACACAGTGTATTTTAAAGGAGAAAGAATAACACTATGCAGACTATCTTAATAACTGCGTTTAAATATACTTTATGGAGCATCCCTTTTTGAAACACTGACAAAAAAGAGATATTCTTGCTTCAAGGACAGCACACCCTTCTCTGTTTCTCCTGGTTTCTCCTGTATTGTACTGCATTATATTCTCTCAGCTTAGCTCTGCTGACCTGGAAGTCACAAATCGAAGGTTCGCAACTTCAGGTCATTTAGAGTTCCATCATAAATATGTAAAATGTCTGGTGATTATTTTTAAGCACCTGCAGATTCCTTTAGAATAAACTGATTTGCAGCGTAAAAGGTGCACAGTTTCTACAAATTCTTTCCTTCCCACTGCCCTATGACCATGCACGTGCAGTACCCAAAACAGCAGATGTCCAAATTCCTACTTCAGGTTTGAAAATCTCGTTACTGTTTTCTTATCTGTCCATCAGTGAATGTCCATTACACAACCTCTTGTCAAAGCCAAAATATATGTGTGTGTGTGTGTGTGTGTGTGTGTGTGTGTGTGTGTTTATATATACACATACATGTATATATCTTTCTCACTGTATGTTGCTGGTGATTTGCAAGTGGGTACTTCTCAGTGTGGAATAGTTTATTGGTCTGCACTTTTGTTTAAAGAAGAGGAAAGAAACAGGAATGCAAGCATTAAATCTTCTTGATATAAAATACAGAGTTCCAAATACTGTGTTTACGGAAACAAATTGCAACTTTTGCACCTTTGTAAAGTTGTGAGTCAGGATTGCCTAATAATCAGCAGTGTCCTATTGCTGAATATAAAGTTAGAAAGCACAGTTTTGCTGTGCTGAGCTCTTATCAGTCTCTGTTCACCTGGAATTCTGGGTAAAGGAGGTAAAATTCTTTCTTGCTGTTATTTAACATTTCAGTGTTATGAAATATCTATTGCATTTGAAATTTCACTTTTAGGAATGTTAATTAACTGACCATCTCTGGTAAGTTAAATATTTGATGCTTATAAAGCATTCGCAATATAAATAAAAGATGCAAGTTAAAAAAAAAGTTTTATAATCAAGTTCTGAACGAAGAATTAACCTATGATGCTCTAAAACAGGAGAGCACTTTAGAAAGGCTATATATGTGTGTATTTAGAAAAGCTTCATCACTTATTTTCCTTGAATTTAGTACTCCACAAAGCCATGCTGTCCTCCATGACAATTCTCCAGAGTAAAGAGAAGGCAAAATTGCTCACATTTATGCATGTTCATTTTTATAGATGGACACACAGTTTATAAGCTGTTAAAAATTGTCTCATATTAACACTGAAGGTTTTTAATGAAAGGATAAAAAGAGCTGCATTTTAGGAGATTAAAATGCTGTTAATTTCTGTATGCATTTAAGATTAATAAACTGCTAATTAGGATATGCAAATGAGGACTTTATGAATTCCATAACAAACATTCCTGAGTACCTTATCCATAAATCACATTCAGTTAATGTATTTTTGTTATGTAATTAGCAAACAGATTGATGAGCCAGTCCAATTAGCTCTAATTTACATGTGTACAGAATTCTGTAATATAGCATTATGAACCTAATGTGCAAGTAAGGGGAAACTAATTATACCATGTATTTGCTTTAGTAAGATGAAAGAAAACTGAAGCCAATCCTGAGGAAACTGTTATGGGTTTGAGATAACTGTAGAATGTGGAAATTGCAACATATTCTCATGAAATAATTTCCTAAAGCTCTCATAATATTGCATTTTTCAGATTTCTGAATTCCAGGGACTAAGTCTGCCAATAATGAACCATTCTAGAAGGATAGCTAGCCTTACACAGAGGATAGCAAATTGGAAAAAAAAAGTACCAGCAAAATAAAATGTGATGTTCAGCGGCCTCCCATGGCCAGCAGCTACATGGCCATGTAGAGAGAAGAGAGAAGAATGAGATTCTGCCAACAATCCTGACGCCTCTTTGCTTCCTGGAAACACCAGCAGGTCTTTATTGCAAGTTTTAGCATTTTGAACAGTTTTCACATCTTTTTTGGCCATGTAACACTTGAATAGGGTCTAGTGGGGAAGCAGAAAGTTTAAGTGGTTATGAAGTTACTTGTATGAAAGCACTGTGTGGGTGGGAGAAGTGCAAACTTTACCTGTGGTTGTGGGTAGTCTCATTCTGTAAGGCAGTTAGCAGTTGGGCAAATTCTCCTTCTCTCTTTTCATGAACAGGTTAGTTTATATTCTTCCAAACTATGCAGACAGATTTTGAAAACATGTGGCATTTATTGCATTGTCTTAACTCCTTTCAAGGAGTTAAAGCAATGCTCCCCTTTCAAGGCTGCAGTATTTCTGACTTGTGTATCGGGGTATTTGTGTATGATGATATGTCTTACTTGGCACATTGTGTATTCTACCTTATGAGAGAACACTGCATTTGGGAGCTGCCTTTGCACACAGTTTGACCTGTATTTTTTAACCCATGAATTGAGAGAATTAAACATTAATTATCTTCGATTTAGTATTCTGTAAAAAGGTTAAACTGCAAGTCAGATAGACAGTGGTTACAAATGATAAAATCATAAAGTCATTTTCAGTCACCTCCTGTCCAAAAGTTCACAACAAGCACCAGCTGAAAGCACACATGCTCTTGCTGCCAAGAGCATTTTTGTCTTAAATCTTCATGAAGAAGGAAGACAAGGATCAGCTGAATTTCTCCTGTCTGGAAGAATCAATGGTGTCATTTTTGCTGGTACCGGCCATTCCTGCTACAAGACTAATGGAGGATCACGTTAATGTTAGAAACTAGTGGAAGACCACACTGTGACAAGGAAAGATTATCCAGGCACTAACAAAGCCGTGTCCTTTCCAAAATGAGAGGCTAGAAAGACACAGGAGGAAGCTGAATGCAAGTTAACTAACTGGCTAATATTTTCAAAACCATTTGGAAATGTTGGATATATATATTGTAGCACAATTAATATTTATCAGGTTAAATCAAACTCTTCTAACTCATTAAAACTATCTCTTGTAAGTTTTTTAAATATCTTAAGTTTAGCAGGCAGCACATTTATGCTTCAGTATTTTCAAAAAGTCATAAAACCTTTTGTAGCTGCTAGGCTGAGTTACTATTGCCCTTTGGTCCCTAAATGTAAAATCACTGGAAGAGTAATAAGATCATTCTATTATTTCAGACTACCAACTCTCTAAAGAATGTGACAGGAGCAATTTATCAACAAATTAGCTCCTTTCTGAAAGACTAGGCACGGTGGCCATCTTCTACTTGAAATGGAATTGGTGCTGCCATTAACATCTGGTTACATACACAGAAGTGAATGTGGCACACACATGTGCAATACCTATTGTTCTTGTCCTCAGAGAGCTTCATTTATTAAGAGGCTTTATATAGAAACTCTTCCATGTCACTATATAAAAGAAGAGAGGAAAGAGGTTTGCTACAAAGTATAGGTATTAGGCATTAGATTCTTTTTTATTTTCTATTTTTTTAAACAAAAGAATCTTCTTTTGAACATTTTGCACATTTTTGGCATGATTACCCTCTCTTCCCTAATTATTACCCGCTATCATCTAGAACTTTTCTCCTTCTAGTGCTACTTATCCTCATCTCTTAGAGAAGTTAGGAAGTCTCTCTATAGCGACTTCTCTTTGGCAGAACTTTCAACAACTTCACTACAGCACTCTTGAACCCTCAAAGCCTAAGTAAAAAGGGACCAGTACACAATCATTCAATTGATAAATATACATCAACAAGTTGACATATTTATATTTTAAGAGCTCATTAGCATTGTCTTTTCTATTAGTATGTAACGTAGATATACACATCCATTTGGGAGTTTACTCCTCTTCGAAAAGTAAGTCTGCGATAGATGCTTTCTTTTGTTTTGTGTTTTCAAAGTAAGGCACCAAATGAGCAGTTTGGTTCACAGAACTGACATGAAGTGTGAGGGTAAGAACGCTGATGGCTTGGATAGACCACTTGAGATAAATCAGCCTCTGCCATTTGAGGCATCTAACCCTGTCTGTGTTTGCAACTTCTTTGGAAATACTCTGTCAAAACAAACCTAGCAATGAAGACCCTGAGTCTGTTTATCCCATTCAATAATAAGGAAATCTGCATTTGGAGAATCAGAATCCTTAGGTTTCCTCTAGTTTGTTACCAGAATAAGGATAGCAGTTTTAAACGAGGGAGTTGCAAGCTAGAGCTAGAATTTCTGTTCCTGCAGGATATTTAAGGAAATATTGCAACTATTCAGGTTAGGGCAGCTTCAAATCATTCAAAGCTGAATAATATTGACACTCTTTGAAGATACAAACAGGCTCTTCTAAACAGCCATGAGATGATAAATACAGCCCTGTGCCGTCTCTGTTGTACTCAGAGTACCAAGTTGTACCAACTGGCTCTGTTAAAATAAGGTAGAGAAATGTCTGGAGGAGCTCTTTGCATTGTGTATAATCAATTGTGTATGATTTTGGGAGGTTAATTTTGGGAGATCAATTGTATATGCTTTTGGGAGGTGCTATTAGAAAAATCAGAAGTTCAGTGCTCAAAATACATCAGAAACTGACCCATCAACAATTAGTAACTGAGAAAAAAACTATTCCACCATCATCTCACCCCTCTGACAACATTTGGGAGTTATACGAGAAAGGAAAGCCACATTTTTAGTTGTGTTTCAAGTCTTTATGGTATATTATATTATGACAGATTAATGCTCTCTAAGCTGGTTAATGTTGCTGCTAGGCAAAAGGCATCAAGAATATTTTATTGCCTTACAGTTCAGAATTTAGAAACCAGATAGATAAATGAGAGGACCTGGACAATCTTAAACATTCCAATGCTGCCATAGCATTACATGGACTTGGAAGCCAAAGTAGTAATTATGATATATCAAACAGCAAAGAAGAAAATTACCTGGTATATAATTTTCTTTACTGTAGTTAAAAACTGATTTTTCTTTACTGTAGTTAAAAACTCCCAGAACTCCTGACATCTTTGAATATCATTCTTTGGCAGTACAGCACGTCTCCTGCGGTGACTGTCTTGTGCCTCTTGTGCAACACCGCTCCCTATATCATATTGATTGCAGTGTGCTGGGTACTCTGTGTTGGCACATGACTACTGTGCCATTAGCTGTGTATTAGCTATAGAATGGCAGAAACTGTGTCCAGCATATTCCTAAGAGGAGATCAAATGTTGGTTGCAGAGACACTAAACAATAATTAAAAAAAAAGGTTTTTGCCACTTTTAATGTCAATAGTTGGGTTAGAAGGGTCATAAGTTACTACATAATCTCTTCTTAGGAGCAGGGTTGGACTAGATGATATCTAGCGGTCCCTTCCAACCTCAACCATTCTGTGATTCTGTGATAACGCAGTGTTTAAAATATCCTAGTATTTGTTGAATTTGCTCACTTATTTGAGTGATGGCTTTGTGAAACCTCTCCCCCCAAAAAAATGTTTGATTTTAGAAATAATATTAAAATTCTCACACATCATAAAGATGGCCCATTTGATATATATATCATGCTTCTGTAGGAAATGTGTTTAGTGGAAATTGGCTTAATCCCAAATTTAGAAAATAAGGCATCAAGAAAGATAGCATTTCAACATGAGTACCAAAGCTACAGAAAGTGGTAATTATTTTATAGCATAATGTATGCAGCAGCAGCCTCAGTATTGATGGAGAGGGGAGGAGGGATGAAGGAGGGAAGAGCTGAGCGCTGGCCAACATGCTCAGCGAAAGCTCCATCACACACTGATTCTCAAGTACCATGGTGTTTATTCTCACACAGCTAGTTTCAGCTCCTCATGTTTTCCACTCTTAATTTTATTGATTCCTCAAGTTGCATTCTCTTTTTTGGGGGATTGTTTTCAGTTTCTGTGTCCTCTCCTTCTTTCCTTGACCTTTGTGACATTTCCCCATTAACTCGTCTGATTTGTCCCTTGATTTCTTTCCTAGCCAATTCATTTCTCCCTCATCTTGCCCTTCACGTTTAGTTTACATTCATCAATAGTTTTGATGGGTTTTTAGTTCTCTGCTTAAACTTTCTGTCAGTACCAGTCTCCCTGTTTTACTAATTATTTTAGCCCTGTGACCTTTTTATCCAGCCTGTCCCAATCTCCACTCTTTTTTACCCTGTATGCACATTTTGAATCTTCATCAGCTCTTTTTCTTTCTCTTCATGTCCTCATGAAATGTATTTCACTCATAGCAGATGCTGTCAAATGTTTTTATTGTCTATATAAAATCACATTTATAGCAGAAGTAAACTAATTTAGGCATAGCCACCTTGTCATTAGAAAAACTGCCGTTACTGGTGCCTTAGGTCAAGCTAACTTCAGGCCAAGTCTGACAGTCTTCAATCCTGAGGTCACCTCAACTCAGTACCATGGCTGTGACCATAGCAAAACTGCATTTACTGGGCTACAGACCTACAGCTTAAATTCATGGTTTTATGAAGCTTAAAATCAGGGCCATGATCCAAGCTGAAGCAAAGGGAGCTTTTTAACCTTGAGTAAAATGGTTGAACAAAAATAAATTGGAAAGCACTTGTACACTTATCTTCTTAAGCTTTTTGTTTCTTTTTGGCCAGTTGCTTCACTCTGATTTTTTGTACAGTGTGTAATGAGGTATGAAAAAACAGACTCTATAATGAAAAATTTCTATAATATTACAAATTAAGAATGTCCCTCACTATCTGTCAAATTTTGAAACAAATATTATCACTTTAACTAAAGCAGTCTTTCATATCACAGCTCTGACAATTCTCAAGTATTTACATACACTAGGGAGAAGAAAATAGCAGCTAGTTCCTAAGAAAATTGTCTGTACTTGCAAGGAAATTGTCTGTACCTGAGATCTTAAGCATCTTCTGTGCTATATCCATACTGCACGGTTTAAAGGGTGTAAATTTGGTATGGGTGTAAGGGTGTAATACTCTTTGGTATAAGGGTGTAAATTTTGGTATATCAAGGAAAAGAAGGTAGTCAGCAGGATTAGTTAGGAGTAGTCAGCATGGATTCAGCAAGGGGAAGTCATGTCTGACAAACCTAATAGCCTTCTATGACGAGGTGACCGGCTAGATGGACGATGGGAGAGCTGTGGATGTTGTCTACCTTGACTTCAGCAAGGCTTTTGACACAGTCTCCTATAAAATTCTCATAGGAAAGCTTAGGAAGTGTGACCTGGATGAGTGGACAGTGAGGTGGATTGAGAACTGGCAGATGGATGGCAGAGGATGGCAGAGCCTAGAGGGTGGTATAAATGGGGCCAAGTCTAGTTGGAGGCCTGTGGCCCAGTCCCCCACAGATCAGTCCTGGGCCCGGTGCTCTTCAACTTGTTCATCAGTGACTTGGACGAGGGCACAGAGTGCAGCCTGGGCAAGTTTGCAGATGACACCAAACTGGAAGGAGTGTCTGACACTCCTGAGGGCTGTGCTGCCATTCAGAGGGACCTAGACAGGATGAAGAGCTCGGCAGAGAGGAACCTCATGAGGTTCAACAAGGATAAGTGCAGGGTCCTGCACCTGGGGAGGAATAATGCTGTGTCCCAATCCAGTGTCAGGGGAGGTTTCAATATGATCCCAAGCGTGAGATTAAGACATAAACGGGGTCAAATGCCATACAACCTTGTTAGCTTTATTCTCATAAGTAGCACAAATAGGACAGAGAGAAGAAGAAGGGAAAAGGAAAGAAAGATAAGCAACCAAGCAGGAGAGAGACAACAAGATCATAGTTACCACCACCACCAGTCCAGCTAAGTGTCATTGGCTCTGCTTCAGTGCAGGTACAGGTGCCTTGGCATCTCGGTGCAGGTGATATGCACACCTCAGTGCAAGTAATGTTCAGGGAAAGGAACCGTGCGTCTCGGTGCAGGTGATGACCCACATGTCAGTGGGGGTGATGTTCAGAGGCAGAAGACTGTGCATGCCGGGTGCAAGTGATGTTCTGCACACCTGAGCGGGGGAATACGTGCTCCTTTTATGTCCCCCTTCTCAAAGAGTCCTCCCACTTTCTTGAAGTTTTCTGGGGCATGTTGTTTGTGTCATACGCGCAGTGTGCTTTGATGTTCCTCTTCACCTGACTGGAATGCGAGCTGCGCTGGTGGGCACTGTTGAGTCGGGTCTTGAGCTGATCTTCCGAGAGACAGCATGCCTAAGCCAGGTAGACAGCTGATATTACAGTGTTCCCAGAGATAAGATACCCAGGTTAAGAAGTATAAATGGGGAGAGCTAATGTCCTTGTTTGGGTCTTGAGATGGTCTTCCCAGAGACAGGATACTGGGGCATTGTTCAGGTAAATGGTGTGTCAACAATGTTAAGACAAATACAGTCCGTAATTGTCTCTTACACCCCAGGCACCAGTACAGATTAGGGGTTGGCCTGCTGGAAAGTGGACTCTGAGGAGAGGTATTTGGGAGTTCTAGTTGCCAATGGCTAACCATGAGTCAGCAATATGCCCTCATGGCCAAGAAGTCAAATGGGATCCCGGCTGCATCAGGAGGAGCATTGCCAGCAGGTTGAGGGAGGTGATCCTCCCGCTCTACTCAGCTCTGGTGAGGCCGCACCTGGGGTAATTGTGTGCAGTTTTGGGCTCCCCAGTACAAGAAGGACATGGAGCTTCTAAAGAGGGTCCAGTGTAGAGCCATAAAGATGATTAAGGGACTGGAGCATTTGTCATATGAGGAAAGACTAAGTGAGCTGACCCTGTTTAGTCTGGAGGAAAGAAGGCTGAGAGGAGAATTGATTAACATGTTCCAGTACCTGAGAGGTGACTGTAGGGAGGATGGGGCCAGGCTCTTCTCCGTTGTGGCTGGTGACAGGATGAGGGGTACTGGTTGTAAGTTGAAACACAGAAAGTTCCACCTCCATATGATGAAGAACTTTTTTCCTGGGAGGGAAAGCACAGGCTGCCCAGAGAGGCTGTGGAGTCTCTTTCTCTGGAGATCTTCCAAATCCACTTGGATGCCACCCTGTGCCCCGTGCTCTGGGTGTCCCTGCTGGAGCAGGGGGTTGGACTAGATGATCTCTAGAGGTCCCTTCCAACCTTAAGCATTCTGTGATTTGCTTCTAGTTTCTTCATTGAATAAAAGCGTCAAGACTTACGTCCAGGTCCGATTTTATGATTCTGTACAACAATAATTGAATATGCTGTGGTGGTGGTGTTGTATTAGGCAACTACTGGGAGAAGCAAGCTGAGGAGTGACAAATCCTATTTATGATGTCATGCCATGAGGATACATGAATAAACCAGGAGTTTATTTCAGGAGAGCCTGGCCTTAAGGACAGGGCTTACTTAAGTTGGGAAAAAGAAAAAGAATCCATTGTTAAAATAAAAATTACTTTTTGTTCTCTGTGTATAGAGTGAAACATTAAGAGCTCATTAATAGATTTTAGAGGAAAAGGGAAACAAGTTGCTGTATGTGATTAACATGTGCTAACTTTGTCTCAGTGGAGTGTTCGCTTATAAGTCCGGCATTGCTGTCACAGACAAAATGAGCTTATTTGTCTTATTTTGACCTCTACAGGACTGTTGCCAATGTCAGGGAGGCACTGTGTGCATCCATATTAGCAAAGATATGTATACCTGCTATCAAAGAGGTCTGCATAATTTAAAAGAATTTCAGGACTCAGGAAAACAGGTTATAAATGGATTCTTATCTTCATGGTAAAATTTTGCATCAGATTGCAGTGTAGTATGCTCTTGCTATAGAACAGAAATGTGTGATGTGAGAGCAGCAATTGCACTGACGTGGTCTATAGCATCACGAGCTTGGTTCTTGCATGTCCCCGTGGCAGGTCCCATTGCATTTTTGCTGTTGAGAGCATGGTTTGGTCTTTTGTGTGCAAGACAGATATTTCATGGTGAAATAACATTAGCAATGAAATAAAATAGACCCTGAGTTATGCACGTCCAAGTTAGGGTTTCATGCAGCAGTCATTTCTACTCAAAACTTTCACCGATTAGACTGGCTTGTTTTTAAATGTATGATGGTAGTAAACGCTGCAGGGCCCTGGCAATCCTGGTAAGTTTGGTGCCATTAGAGGTGTAGCAAGGCAGGAGGGGTTTTTAGGAACTGGACACGTGCTGCTGGTTAAGGGTGACACAGCTTCTCCCCAGAGAGTGCTTCAGGAAACAACATGCTAGGCAGGGACAAAATTAATCTCAAAATGCAGTAGCGTCATTCATCTTATGAAAGCAAGAAGAAATCCATGACAAAAATAGCTTAGATTCAAGTAGAAAACTAAATGGGTCTGGGGTCTCATGCTTCAGGCAAATATCATTAGCCTACCGTGATAATAGCTTTGCTTTATGTAGATATTATTGTGCAATATTATTTGTCACTTTCATGCTCTCTCACTATTCTTTCAGAAAAGTACTTTGAACTGATAAGATACATGATAGTTTTTATTCCAGTTTTTATTCCTTTTTTTCATCTTTTTTTTTTTTTAGTAACAGTAGTAGCCTTACTTACTGTAAAGCAGAATTCAGTGGCATAACTGTAAGAAAGGCTGGAGACACAGGAAAATAACAGAGTGTGATATGGGAATAAGTAGATGTATTCATCGTCTGGGCTTTTCAATATTTAACTTATATATTGCCTTGAAATACATTACAAATAGCATTCACACTGCCCCCGAATCTAGTGAAGTGTGTCTAAAAGCATTTGTTTGTTTCAAGCAGGCAGTGACTTAAAGGAATTGTAGTTCTTTCACAGACTTCGCAAGAAGCCGTTTGATTTTTTGGAGACCTGCTGGCATGTAGAAATTTGTGCTTTTACCTGTGCTACTCAAAGTTTGAGTTCTGAGGTCAGGAACTCCTTTTTTCACTTTATGTATGTATAAAGACCTGCACTCAGTATATTTAAACACTGATCTCACACTGGACCTACAGGGCTTATTACATGAATAAATAATACCAACGTCAATTGCATAAGATTGGGTTGCAGAAACGTGATGAAGGCAGAGACATTGCAATACAACATTACTCTTAATGTCGATGCAGCCAAATTAAACACAAATCTGAGCTATTGCTAGAGAAATATTAAAGTACATTGGTGCTTGAAAAGAGCCTCACAAGTAGTTATCTAAGAGGCAAAATAGCTTTAAGTTATTGTTTTTTTCCAAGTCCTTTTTTTTTCCTATAAACTAAGTGACTGTCAAACAAGGAGTATTTTGTCAAGGAAGAGACTGGAGGGCTCCTAAGTCTTGAAATGAAAAAGAAAATGTTTAGATATTTTACATGACAACCAGGGAAGAAGCAGGAAGCTGTATGTGATGCTGTGTAACGTATACTAACATCCACCCTGAAAGGGACAAAATTTTAAAAACAAAAATGTCCCCTACTAAAGTGTAGCCCCAGATGCATGTACACCAAGAGAACCTGCCCCCAGGGATTTCATAATGTTATCTCACAGATCAGAAAATCATTTAAAGCTATCTGTTACTGTGACATTTATGCACTGAAATAACTGTAATAAGCACCAGTCTTCAGGCATCTTCCTTGTTAGCTGTGCAGGAATATTTGCACTTAGCTTTTTCTTTCCACTTTACACTTCCATCTTTCTATACAATTTCTGGTATTTATTTCAACACACTCTTGTACTGTATTGGGAGTGTTCACAGCTCTGTGCATTTGCTCAGGAATGCAGCTTTGCAGGAATGCAAAGCATCTCCAGGAGCAGGTAGCTGCTTGTGTGCAAAATATTAACTAAAAACAGGCTGTGGGATGATTCCTCTCCCCCTGCATTAACAGGGCAGCTGAGGGCCACTGGGGCCAGAGGGAGAGCCACAAATTCTGAAGGATGCATTAATCTCGTCACAGATACTCTAGCTAAGACTCTTCATTTTCCCTATTCCTATTTCCCATGGTTTACCTGAGACATCCCCATCCTTTATGTTTCCATTGTCTGTGCACAAATTGGGATTCTTCAGCTTCTGTGTTTGCTGCATAGACTTTAATTGTTCATTTGCATATGTCCATTTTTATTTAGAATACTATGCTCCAAGCCACTAATGGCACTATATTTTTCCCTCTCCAAATGCATTCTCTCCCTTTAGCCCTACTCAATGCGTCTAGCATGGAACCTTGACAATCTTATTTCCATTTTCAGTACGTTTTCATAGCCTTCTGGTCATTTACAGTCGTTCAAGCATGTCCTCAATGTTCAGTATTTCTTGTTAAAAACGTTATATAGACTCAAAACCCATCTTTTGGGTCTTTGGAGTGTGTAAATTTTGAGCGATTTCCTTAAAGAAAATATACAGACTTAAAAACAGATTACTTCTTTTTAAGTTATGAAGAGCTGAATGGGTCTCCTTGGACAAGTCCTCATCAACTCATTGCTTATTTTTTAAAAAGACAAGCAACTCTTAAAACCTTTCATTATTAATATTATTCAATATTAAATTCATATATTGATACTGGAACTGTGTATGTGAGTATACAGTTTTCAGGTTTCATTCTTTAAAGAATATTGCCCAAGCTTAAAAAACTGCTGATGTTCCTTTTTATTCTTGGTCAGGAGACAGATGCCAGAAAGTCTGTGACAACCAGGGGATCAGGCCCAGCCACTTTCATGGGTTCATGAAAGGCTGATGACCTGATCTCCTTCTATGACCAAGAGACCCACCTAGTGGATGAGAGTAAGGCTGTGGACGTGATCTCCTTAGGCTTCAGTAAGGCCTTTGATGCAGTCTCGCAGTGCGTTCTCCTGGAGAAGCTGGCTCGTGACATAGACAGGTGAACACTGAGTGATAAACCTGGCTGGATGGCCGGGCCCAGAGAGTGGTGGTGAATGGAGTTAAATTCTCTTGGTGACCAGACACAAGTGATGTTACCCAGGGGTCAGTGTTGGAACTGTTCCTCTTTAATATATTTATCAATGACCTGGATGACGGGATGGAGGGCACCCTCAGCAAGGGGTGCTTGCCTTGCAGATGACACCAAGGTGGGAGGAAGAGCTCATCTGCTTAAGGCTGGACAGGCTGGATCGATGGGCTGAGACCAAGCGTATGAGGTTCAACAAGGACAAGTGCCGGATCCTACACTTTGGTCACAACCACCCCAAGCAGCGCTAGACTTGGGGCAGAGCAGCTGGAGAGCTGCACGGCAGGAAAGGATCTGGGGTGCTGGTTGACAGCTGCCTGCATATGAGCCAGCAGTGTGCCCAGCTGGACAGGAAGGCCAACGGCCTCCTGGCTGGTACCAGGAACAGTCTAGCCAGCAGGACCAGGGTAGTGATCGTCCCCATGTACTCGGCCCTGGGGAGGCTGCACCTCGAATGCTGTGTGCAGTCTTGGGCTCTTCACTACAAGAAAGACACTGAGGTGCTGGAGCTTGTTCAGACAAGGGCACTGAAGCTGGTGAAGGGGCTGAAGCACAGACCTTATGAGAAGCAGCTGAGGGAGCTGGGGGTATTTAATGTGGAGAAGAAGAGTCTCATGGGGGACTTTATCGCTTTCTACAACTACCTAAAACGAGGTTGTAGTGACACAGGGGTGGATCTCTTCTTCGGAATAAGTACTGATAGGACAAGAGGAAATGGCCTCAAGTTGCGCCAGGGGAGGTTCAGGTTAGACATTAGGAAGAACTTCTGCATAGAAAGAGTGGTGAAGCACTGGAACAGGCTGTCCAGGGAAGTGGTGGAGTCACCGTTCCTGGCAGTGTTCAAGAAACTTGTAGATGGGGCGCTTAGGGACGTGGTTTAGCAGGCAGGGTGGTGAAGGGTGTACAGTTTAAGGGTTTAAGACTTGATGATCTTAGAGATCTTTTCCAACCATAATGATTCTATGATTCTGTGAAACTCCCTGGCCCTGTAGCTTTTATTATAATTCACCTCTACTAGCAGAATAGCCAACACCTACAATAGTGTATATATTCTCTTCTTCCATATATTTTTTTCTCATGAAAATGCAAAGCGATGTTAAGGCACCTTGGGACCCTCATGTTGCAGGCACTGCGTGGCTCATTTCAATCCTGGCTCAGTCCCGTGCTACATGTCCAACCAGGCTTCCTCTTGGGTAGCAGCAGCCACCTGCAGAGTTGTGTTTAGTGGCAGCTTTATCATGGCCTGGTTTAAATGATGCCAGTTGATATCAATGCAGGCCCTGATGATTTAAAGAGCTAGCTGCAAATTAAATTCTGATAAAATATAGTCTGTAATCTCTATACATTCAATTCATAAATCACGTTATTTAGCAAGAGACTGGAAAGCATTTAATAGCCAGCTAGGCTCCAGAGGGCAGTATAACTGTCTTCAGTGTCAGACTAGCAGACCCATTTTTATTACTTTTTCTTTCAGGCTCTTTTAACTGCAGAAATGCATGGAAAAGGTGGAATATTTTGAGTTCTGTTGTATATAGTTGGAGAGCACTAGTTGTAGGTAAGAAGGAAATACCGGGAAGTTTCCAGTAGTGCAGTAGTTTGTGTATGAATGATATTATCTTCTGGCAATATGTAAATATTTTTAGCCATTTTATTGTAAGTGGTCATGTATAGTCACCTTGCTATAAAATGTGAATATAATCTTATCAGTAGTATAAGAATACAGAAGTAATAATATGAAGAGGAGATTGATCAAAGAAGAAAGAAATGTATGAATCAAAGGCCGTAATTAGTTAAATTAATTTAAAAAATCTATTTAAGCAGGAGCCTTTTACAGTAAGTCATGCACTTATGGATTTTTTCACTCCTTACAGTGGGTTTACAGTAGGATAACGCTGATTTCCTTAGAGCTAGCCAGTGTAAAATCACTCTGCTTAGAAAGATTTCAAGGTTTTCTTGCAAAATCCTAGACGGACTGATTTTGCGAAAGTTAAAATAAGAGTAAGAAGATCTTCTCTTTGTGTTGGGCTTGTGTATAACTAGAAGCAACAAGTTAGCAGTTAATCCAGCCTTCCTGAGTGGTTAATTAATACATTTTTTTCTGATTTCAGTCAAGAGATGAGCAACATACAGATAGCATGTGTATCTGTATTAAAATTTTGTGTCTGTTTTAATAAGTAGGCAAGCTGGTGGAAGGTGCTGTCTTTCTGAGGAGTACGAGGTACCCGTCACTGGGAAAGGGGAAGCCTCCACATAGCTGGTGACACACAGTACAACCAAAAGATGCTTTGACTGGGGAAGGGAAATTTCCTTGTATTAGCTTTAAACTTCTGCTGTATGATTTCATTGATCTATAATCCTTGTACTGGGAAGTGATTTTTTTTTTATTTCTTATTTTCTCATTCATATGATTCACCACCTACACATGAAAATCAATCACGTCATCTTTGCAGGTACTGCACTCTTTGAAGTGGAATAGACATAAACACGTGCATGCATTTATACCATGCCTTTGCCCATTCTTGTTGACCTTATATGTGCCATTTTTAGTCTCATTCAACCATATTTTGGGGGCTGAAATGACCAGAACTACACACACTATTCAACACGTTGGGTAGATAGGAGATTTAATCAGTGGCATAGTGCTGTTTTGTGGCCTTTTTAAATTAACTTCTTATTGTTAAATTTTAAGTACTGAAGCTCCAGCTATCTGTGCACAGGTTAAAATAATATTTTCTCCAACAAAAGTTTACTTCAAAATTTTAGTTAATAAATTTTATCTTGTTTTTAGTCCAGCTACTTGTATCATAAGAACTGCAAACTTGATGAAAATATTTGCAAACAACAAGAAATTAGTGTTTATGTAGAAGCCACTTCTTCTAAACATATAAACATACTGCACCCCCTGTTCGATTTTTGAGTCTAATTAGATATTTATAATCAATATGGAAAATAGCTTATTGAAATAATTGAAATAAAAACAGTAAATGTTTCTTTCTAAATATTTCAACAGAGATACCTTAACGACCCATTTCTTCATAACAGTGCTCCTGATAACAATAATCTATTTGGATTACTGACAGTTAAAGAATAGCGATAGAAGGGTCATAAAGTGAAGGCTTGTAATATAAGTGAGGATATTAATTTAACGGAAGGTAGAGCCTTTTGGTAGTTTTAGCTGTAGGGGATTTGGGCACCTTGGTCCTCTAGATGACCACTTGGTCTTACTATCAAGCGACATTGACTTCTGTATTTCCCTTCTGGAAAAGGGAAATACAACTGAAGTTTGGAACTCTGGGAACACATTCATGAGATGTCACAGGCTTGTAGCTCAGTTCTACTTAGTTATTGATTTGCTTTGGGAAGTTGATAAATGAACCCAGTAGTTTAGACTTCGTGTAGTTGAAATAACTTTTAGATACTGTGCTTGTTGCAGTAAAAGCATTATTAATGGTGTCGTCTGCTCCCTCATCTGGGTCAAAACATATCACTGGCCGGATACTGTTTTCTTGATGCAAAATGTGGAACCTTGTTGCTCAGTTATCTTGTGGGGTGGAGACTTTTGTAGATAAAAGGTCTTCATATATGTGACTTACTGCTTGTTCTCTTAAGTAGGCTTGATGTTTCACTGTTATGTCCCAATTTGACGGAAGCTTGATGTTATACAAATTGCTAGCTTAAAATCATTATCTCAGATAGCTACAGTGAAAAGTTAGGGTATCTACGTGGGTGCTGCAGCTGTGAGTCATGGGTTATGTGGCCCCAAGCTAAAACAGTCATTGATGGAAGCCTCTGCTTCTTGTTATAGCATTATATCGGTGTATACTTGTCGCACCTTGTGAAGACACGGACTCAGTCTGGGGTGCAGAGTGAGACAACTTTATTCTCAAACCAACTTCTTTTTATAC
>JAUBNY010000216.1:798683-821297 GCA_032275445.1 Crypturellus soui
TCCTCCTTCTCTTGTTTTGCTCTTTGCTGACTAGACATTCTCTGCAGTTAATCGTTTACCACCACTGTCTCTGAAGCGGGTCTCCACATCTACTTATGTGGCAAGTGCTGCTCTATCTCATTAATTTTCTGCTTGATATGTACCTGGTTAGCGCAATTCTTGTTAGAACTTGTGCTCGCTGTTAGTTGTGGGGCTTAGCATCATATAGCAAAGATTTTCTCATTCTGGTATTCAACAAAAAGCAAAGCAAAAAATACTAGTTTACCAAATTTAGGGAGAGATGACCATATTCTTATTTATTAATTAGAGGGAAAGTTCTGGAGGATATGACCGAAATACAAAATTTATAAGATTGGCATATACTTAAATTCTATTTCGTATTGTAGACTGTCATAGTTATTCAGGTTTTATTCCATGAGTTCTGTATGCAAGTCTCTCTCTTGATTTTGTTAAGGAAGATGCTTCCCTAGGAAAAGGTAGCTTCTGGTATGCTGTGATTTCTGGTCAATATATTTTGTGCTACTCTCAACAGCTGCCTCGGTACCCTAGTATGTATTGCTAAGATAGGTGTCTCAGTGATCTGACACTTCCCATATACAAAGGTTGAAAGAAAAGAAAACAAAAGTATTTTTGGTCTTTCCCCCTCCCCCCCACCCCGAGAATATAGACAAATGAGTTCTAATAGATTTTTGCTTAACTGAAGACTTAATTTCCTCTGTAAGGGTAAGAGTCTAAGTTAATGCGATTGCCGGGACCACCACAAAGGCCCTTTTTCACACTGTTGGCAGTAACAAAGCCTAACCAAAGATGCTTTTACTTTACTGTTTTGTTGCAATACAAGTACACTGCCCTCCAAATAATGTCATTGCCATATGTGTTTTCTCTGAGTAATTAGAGAACTTCATGATAGTCTCAAAACTACCATTAATTTAAGTCCTTTAAAGTATTTTTTCAGTTGAATTCCCAGCCCTGTCTGGACTGTATTTTCAGGGTGCTTCAATTGAATTCCCAGCCCTGTCTGGACTGTATTTTCAGGATGCAAAGCCAACTGAGCTTTTCTCTGCTCTGAGTGTAATAGTCTAATTCAACTCTTTCAAGTATTAAAATGAGATCAAATGGACTCATTTGGATTTTAGCAAGAGTGTGATTGGACAAACATTCTAATTACCTGAATTTGCCAGAATAATTAAAGCTGTTTGGAAACTACAATTTGTATTTTTCACTTAACTCCTGATATAATTAATCTTAAAATCTCCTAGGGTTGAAAACTATATATATATTTATATACACTATATATATATACACACACACACACTATATATATATATATATTTTGTGTTGGGTATGCCTCCATGATGCAATTATGGAAGCTTAAAAGGAGATTGTCTTGCACATTAGTGATGTTGTGCAATGTCAAGAGAGCATCTATCAAGAATTTTATGCAGGAATTGCAAATTATGATTGTTTAACTGTTAAAGATCAAAGTAGTATAATGCCTGAATTACGGTCTGTGCATTAAGACAAGTGACAAAATGCCTTTTTTTTCCCTCCCTCCCCTAAGTTCTCATCAGCAATAGATTAGATGAGGAGAAGTTTAGGTTCACAAGCTTTGAGCCAGTGCAGCCAAGCTTAGAGGCAGTGCAAGGTAGTGCGCAACAAGGAGCCTTTAGGACACCAGAAAGTGTCAGTCCAGTAACACTGAAGTAAGCAACTAAAAAGGCCAGGTGGTGCTTGTTCTTTTCTGTTCATGTGACAAAGCCCAAAGACAAGAAAACGAAGTCTGTCTATTATGCTTCTTCTGTTCCTTATGGTGGAAAAAATATCTTGGCAAACCCTTACTCTGCATAGATTAAGCTGTTCCCAGAATGTTGTGTCACTTTTCTTGACTAAGAGAAAAGCAGTTTCAGGGTTGATTTTTACCAATTTTTTGCTTGGACACAAAATAATTATTTTATGCAGAAAGTTCCTCTTAAGCTCCATCAAAAATACTTTTGGTATTTGGGGCAATGACTGCATATTTAGAACTGATTCTATCATTCTATCATTACCTTCTATCATTTTATCTTTTACCTTGGGGGAAATCATTCACTGATATTTCAGAATTTTATTTTATTAAAAAAATGTATTTACACATAAACACAGCTACAGTGTTCCCTCCTGTTGACTGGCTATAGACCTGAGCTCCTAGAAATGAGAAGGTATTCACCATTTTATGACCATTCTCAGTCCTTGTAATCGGATTTTTGCTGCAAAGGAGGCTGCTGGTATTGGAGAGACTTCTGTGAAGGCCTCTAGAGAGACAAGACCTTAGGTGTCAACAGAGCTCAACCCGATGATGCTGACTTGCAGAACAGAATCCCACCACCGAAGAAGTCGATGGAAATATTGCCACGGATTTGAATTGGGTCTGAATTTCACCCTGGATTTCTTTCTGCCTGGGACTTGCTGGAATTTTGGAGTTTCAAATCAAATGTAAAAGACTGCAGGAGCAGCCATACTATAACCTCTGCCATATTGTGTTGCCAAGTGATTGAATCCGTCTTTAAACATCCACACAATTTATGGGAACAAGATCATTCATTCATTTTCCTGACATGACTTATCCTCAGCCATTACTAAATGGAGTCATCCTATGCCAAGTAATGGCTTTACAGCAAAGACAGTTTTACCCTAGGGCTGATGTTGTCGAACTCATTTTACACCAAGGCTCAGTTAGTTTTGTACTCTTATTTTCCAATCAGGAAGCATCCTGTGTTCTTTATAAAATGGAGGGAAAAAGAAAGTCTCCCCCATTTGGCTTTTTCTGCAAGAAGTGTTGCAGACAATATCAATGAGATGAGCATAGGCTTCTGCTGACATAGATGGGGAAGAAACTGCTTAGAACATTTTCAAGATTCAGAGGTTATTGAAGGCTTTGAATAGTTTGATAATATCATGAATTAGGATCCTACGGAGTAATTTTGTCATGGTAATTTTTTTCTGCAGTTTGAAGTACACAGACTTGCTGAGGCAGAAGTAATGTATTCAGGATGCAGTGGCCCTCTGTAGGTCTTTCCTCTGTAAAGAAATGCTTTTTGAATGCATCACATCTTCTGCAGTCCAAAGCAATGCAGAGCATTGATGAACCAGTTAGTTCATGTATTATGCAAAACTGGAAGTTATTTCTATCAATTAATGTTACTTAACACCTAATAATACACATTTTTATATACTTTCATTTTATCTGCTCTCAGTAATCTGATTTCTAGGCTAGAGAATTATAGACTAGAAGGCATTTACCTTGGGGAGAATCGTTCTCTATTTTTAATCATCCTGTCACTGTCCAGTGCCTTGGCCTTTTTTACTGTATTTTTTTTGACATGTTGAGCTTTGGGGCAGAACTGCATATGGTGTTTCAGACATGGGTGCCCTAACTGTTTATATACTGATGAAACACTCTTTTTGTCTGATCTGTTTATTTCACCGTAATTGCTATGAATCAGGTAGCTTTTTGTGGCCACTAATAAGCTGATATTTTCAAAATTTGTCAATTACAGCTTCAAGAGTCTTTTTTTTTTGCCATTGTTGTGTGACATCTCTTTGTTTTTTAGCCTAAAACCATGCAGGGTTTCTGTATGTGTATCATTTTAAATGCATCAGTAGTCAGCATTACCTGTCATTTTATCATCTGCTCTAAAACTTGCTTAGATTTTTTTTTCCCCTTGAGAAAATCTGGTATGCTATTAGAGAAGTTGCAAATAAATTATATATGTCTGTGTGAGTCTTGGTGTATTTTAATTATAGTTATAGTATAATAACAGTGTAGTAATGTATAATTACAGTAATAGTGTACTATATTAATAGTAATAATAATAAAAAATGCCTCACTGCCTACTAGTTTCATTGCGACAATACCGATGATTTCACTTTGCAGAAATTGTGCAGCATCAGAGTTATTGTCTCAGTATTTTGGGGGTTTTTTTTTGCGTAAAGATATAAGGGAGATGAACCACCTCTACCTCTGCTTTCTCTTTCATGGTGGAACATCATATAATCCCCTTATATTTTACATTTTCTTCACACAACGAAGCAGATATAGCCATCTTTCAATTCTCACCTAAGTTATTGCCACTATAGTCTTTTCAAAGGCTAAGATCTGACACCTTTAGGACAGAAGTAGGTGTATTTTCAGTGCATATACAGCTGAATTTGTCATCTTTTCTTCTTACAGAGAAAAATTCTCCATGTCAGGTACATTCTGATTTTGAGATGTGTTCTGTACTCAATCTGTTTTCTGAGATGTAGTTTTAGCTTCACCACATTTTAATGGCAACTGTGATCTTTCCCTCTGCCTAAGTCCTTGTGTGCCAGGTGATATATCAGCTATTAAATAAGAATTCTTTCAGCTCTCAAAATAGTCTCACTGAACTTGACTCTTTTTTAAAGTTCATCTTTAAACCTATATTTAAGAAAGGTTGTGGCTGCTGTGGGATGGCGAGGAAGAAGGAGCAGACACCTGGCTCCCAGGGGTGAGCTGCGAGCAGGTGCCCAAAAGCTGTGAGCACAAAATAGCCACCCTTTCTCTCTCCTGTTTCAGTGAGCATCTCATGTGGCTCTGCTCTGTGCAGAAATTGTGGTTTTCTTGCAAACAGGAGAATTACTTTTTTCTTGCTTGGTTTTATTACTCTTGCCGAGGCTTCCTAATGACCTCACCTCTTTCATTCCCAGCAAGGAAGCTTTCCATTTTCAGGGTCTGATATCACACTTGGATATGAAATTAGGTTTATGGCCAGTAACGTGTTACCTTCTTTTGACACTTGGAGGCCTGTCACGGATAGAAAACAACATGCCATGAAGTGCTGCAGAGTCTGTTTTTTTCTGTTGTGCTGGCTTGAGGAGGTAGGACCTGCTCTGGGCCATATCAACTTAGCAACCTCCTCAGTGATACCTCTTTTCATGACGCAAGCAAGTAAGTGTGCTAAGCTATGCACAGGGTCGGCATGTCTACAGATGTGTCAGTTACTTTGTTAGAAACACAATGGTTAAAAGTTTGGCCTGACTAATCTCCCTGAATTCCTTAAATAGCCAATAGAAATACGTTACACTTCTGGTTTGTGGAAATTCTTTACTTCGGGCTATTGAGAAGAAGCACAGGGGGGAAAAATGATGCCTATTTTGCTACTCTTCCAAAATTTACCCACAGAATGAACCCCTTGAAGGATAGGTTTTAGTAGACACTTAGAGACCTTGTCTGGCATAGCTGCCATCTGGGAATAAATTGGGAGTACCTCCATCCCACAGAGAAGAGTGAGTTAAGCTCTAGAATCTCAAGTCTGATAAATATCTTCATCTTCTTGAAACATATTTCCTGTGCTGCATCTTTGGCTAGCCATCCTCTTAATTTGGAAACACAAAGCTGGAAGTAATATCTTGGAATGAAATCTTAAACTTGTGGGAATAAAATTAAGTTTTATACTGGTGGTGGTTGCAGATCTAAAACAAGCCAAAAGGTGTGAAATGAGGTAACAGTGAGCATGGTGGAGAAGGAAAGTACAGTCATGATTTTAAGCCCTGAGCTTATGGCATATTTTCCTTGAGCTGTTGGCCCCAAAGACTCCAGAATGACTGGAATGACTGATGAAGGGCACTTGCTGCAAGTTGTTATGACAGCAGAGCCCATTTAATTGCATCAGCAAATGTACAGTCCCATTGCCATTTTCTCTATAAAAATGAAGGAGCCAATCACGAAAAGCCAAGTTCAATCTGGGCCTTCTCCATGATGTGTACAGTGCTCACACTGTACAGGCCTGCAGATGATTGTAGCAGGCAGCCAATTCATCTTGAAACACCATGTATAAGAGTGAAAATAGGTTCTAAATGTCCATCTGGGCTTTGGAAAGCAGACGTTTCAAGATGCCGCAGCCAACTGTATCATTAAATAGGTGGTCAGTGTCAGTCCTCTTAGCAGGTCAATTCCAGATGTGATCACCACGGTATAATGAAAAGCTTTTGAAAATTGTTGTGAGTTTCTAACAGGGGGGAGCTTGTCAACACTTTTTCAGGAGGTGTCTCATGTTTGCATTTGGTGGTGGTGGTTCTGCAAAGTGGCCACCAAAAAGGCAGAGGAGGAGAGCAAGTCATTTGGGAAGCGGTGTCTCAATAACTCACCCCGGTGTGCAAACGTGTGCCTTGGACTTCACTTATTTCTAAATTGGACCCAAAAAAACAGTGTTTGCTTTGAGGAAGAGGATGCATTCTTTTCTTTGTGTTTTATTTTTTAATAGCAGTCCTCTTCTAAAAAATTCTGCATGGGGAGCTTTGAATACATATATCTGCAATATATTTTAATTCTCATGTAATACATCTTCATAATTAGATACAAATATTTTGGTAATTTACTCTTAGAAAGAATTTGGTGAGTTTTAGACACAAAAGCAAAAGCAACAACAACAATAATTCAGTGATAACTTTTGACTTTGAAGAGAGTTTTATACAAGCAACAAAGTTATCTCTGCTAGCATTTCTTTAAAATAATGGATATTTCTTTTATATATCCAGTTTCTGTTCCTAACCTAAATTTTTTCTCAGTGTAATGTGAAAGTTTCAAACAGTGTATACTGTCTTCAAACTAGAGTAGCCAGATATTGTTAAGACAGAATAAATTCACATTCTGTGCTGAGAGCATTAAAACTTACCGCATAATTTCTGTTTAAGTTAGTTACTGCCAGTTGCTCAGATTAATCACAGAACAGTAGCAGCCTCCTGGCAATATCGGCTTGCCAAATAATCACCTTTGCCATTGAATTAAAAGGGGAAAAATAAAACTAATGATATTTTTCTTGGTTGCTTTCTTCCCCAAATAAAATTACTCCCTTTAGCAATGAGTATTTTTACAAGGCTGCTTACGACATGTTCGGAAATACTAATAATGAATTTAAATTATTAAATATCCATTACTGAAAAAGAGCATAAATGTTTCATAGCTATATTTGTGATATAGCATTTACAGGTGCAATTTTAGTAACTAATGAATGCAATTATAACCTGGATGTTTAGGTAATTTAAATGTGAAGATAATTGGATAACTGCTTGTTTAAGTAAATTAATATTAACAAGAAAATTTTGTAGTGGAGAAAGTGGATATCTTGGAACTTTTGATGTTCTTGCAAGTAATAGTCTTTTATGCATAAAAAAAACCCATGAATTTAGCTTTTGATCATTTAATGATATTTTGATGTAGCTTCAGTACCTACTTTGAAAACTGTTGTACTTCACTAATTTCTGAAATAGGAACTGCATATTCGTGTTGATTTTTTTTTGCCCCCTGCTAATTCAGTGAAGATCTTTAATAATATAGCAGTAATTTTTGGAAATATTAAAAAAGTTTTGACAAAGGCATATACAGCAAAGGGATTTAAATTTGTTTTGAAGTACTCTTATCTTTAACATTTTTTCATTCATAAATGTATGTAAACATTCATGTAACTACTGAATGCTCATATAAATGTTAACTGAACATAAGACTAGGCAGTCAAGCCTCTTCTCCTAGCAGCCAGTGTCACCTTGAACAGTATGAAGCAAAGTCAACCTGAAGCCACTGTAGACCTTCTGCTCTACCAGCCTCATGGCTCCTGTTCCCAGTACAGGAAAGATATGTCTGACTGTGTTAATGCAGGGAAATGTAGGGGAAATGCACCTGTTTTCACTAAAAGTTATATTCAGCTATTGAAAGTATATGATCTGTATAGGATCCTGTATTCTCTGCTGAGTTCTGGATGATATTGATGAGACCTAGCTGCAGTTGTCTTTGACTGGAGTATGGACTGGAGAAGATTACATCCTGAGGTCATTCTGGTATGGCCTAAATCGTTCAGTGATTCAGTTCTCCAAAAATTCAGAGTAATACTACTTAAAAATACATGTATGGCTATGCAGCCAGCCACTGACTTTTCCTTAGTGAAGATTTTGATGATCAAGTTCTTGATACCATGCCAGCAGAAATCAGAATTTCAAGGACATAATTAAAAAAAAAAAGGGTAAAAAATAAAGGAATTAACCTCCATTTAAAATAGATGTAAAAAAAAAACTTAAAGGGCATGACTTGGGGAAAAAAAATAGATGTTTTGAATAATTTATAAACCCTCAAATATTAAATAGTAGCTGTCTTAAGCAGTGTCTTATTTGTCACTTGAATGTGATTGCACAAGGCCCAGCAGAGTTCGGGGATATTTTTTTTTCTATAATTTTTTCACAGACAATTTTTCGTCAAGAGGATGTAGTTAGACACTTTCAACCTACTTTTTTTTACCAGCAAGCAACGATGTAGATGGGACCATCCAGGGTGAAACATGTCATGTGTGATTCACCGCGTGCTTGCTCCTAAGCTCTGCCTGCCACTAAAAGCAGGTCACTGGAGTCCGAAGGAGCAAACAAGCCACAGCGTTCATTGGAACTGCCGTTAAATTTTTCACTCTTTATGGAGTCCACGTTCCTGCCTACCTGAGCAAAGACCATCAAACAAAACTTTGTGAAAGGTAAGGGACAAAGCAGACAAAACAGCTATAGGAAAGGGCTCCTTTCCTCAGTTGAGTCTTATGATTCAGTTCGTGGGTCAAGCAAACACCAAACAGTCTGGAAAACACCCAACTTTCCGGGAGTGGCAGGGCATTGAGTATTTGCTGCATGAATTTTAGAGCACTGGCAGAGCACAAAATCAGTGGGTTTTAAAAGTTTGCATCAGGTCGTCACCCCCTCTCCTGAGAAGGAGAGGAAAAGACAAAGAAACAAGTGTCCAGGATTTAAAAGATAGCAAGGACTATTTGCCAACAGAGCATATTAGGAAAGGATATTTGTTATTAAGCCTGTTCATGCCTGATTTTCTATCATTTACTACTTCAGGGCTGCAGTGGCGCTAGAAGCATGGCTTCTATGCTGTAAAGAGAGCTTCCATGAGTAGCCAAAACTAGTTATTCTGAACCTTAGTGAACCTTAGTGTGAACTGAACTTTAGTGTGTGTGAATGGAAACTATTTCTCTTTGAAACAGTTTTAAGCTGGGGAAAGTAATTTAAAAAGGGAAAAAAAAGTTTCTATCTTTTTATTATTTCTTTAGTTTGGTGGCAGAGTGGTCCATCAAGAAATTCATGAGAGGCTTCCCTCTGTATATCCAGCAGGAATATTTCTTAGAAGAGTCTCTTCTAAAATAAAATTTTAACAAGTGGATAAAAAGAAAGTTTTGTTTCCATAAAGATTTAAGCATCTGCTTAACTGTAAGTCACAGAGGTAAGCACTTCAAAAAAAGTGTTCAAACAAACACCTGATATGAAAGCAGATGCTATGTACCAATGCCTGATAACATGATGTAGATAAAAGCAGACCAGTATAGAGCAGGATTATAGAGTTGCTCCCTTCCAGAATGCTGATGTAAGAAAGCTTTCTGTAAGAAAGTTAGTCAAATATTCTACTTGTGGAGGTTGTATGTTTGTGGTGGCTTAAATTTAAGCGATGTGTGAGAAATAACCAGGAAATCAGAAAATAAAGGAGTTCAAGTTCACTACAGCCATATTGCCCCTCTTTGTTGTGGCATAAATCACATTTTTTTCCCAAAGTTATTCTGATTTTAATGTATTTTCTTTAAATAAATGAGAATTTGCCCCAAATATTTCTTTCTTCATAACGAGTTCAAAATCAGGTACCCTTCCAAGGGGAAAAAGATAAACATTGACATATATAATTAGTACTTGAATTTCAAAGTAATTCTTTTTGCTTCCTTCACAGTGTAATGTAAAATAAATGCTCAAAATGCATACTAATATAAAAAAGAGCAGTGTGTGTGCAAGTACAATGTATTACTGTAAACCTGGATTATAACTCTCACATATGTTTTATGGCAGGACTGCTAAAAGTGCCCAGAAATGCAGCTCTGGTGCATTTTACATTGTTTGCAGTCAATTAATTTTGATCCAGGGCAGCTACATCTCCTTGATCAAAACTATCTTGGAATAAATCACTGCCATTTGGATAAATGTTATTTTCTGATGACTGGGATTCCTCTTTCTCTTTTAGTTTAGCTACAGAGTTTTTCTTCCCTTCCTAGCTGTAAGAAAGCAGCTTGTTCTACCAGATTGAGAGTGTAGTTTGTAGCCATGGAAGCCCTGAGCCATTAATCATACTTATTGTATTTTAAGTGTCTTTTTAGCCTTACTCAACCAGTATAATTTTTCGTCTTAAATCATACACTGTCATGGTGAGTAATGTTTTAAGGAGGGTCACCTGCTTACTTGTATTAGTCATCTGGATCCTAGGCTGTGCCAGACTCAATGTATGATTTGACACATCGCCTGGACTAACTAATGTATCTGGGCCTGAGGTGTTATAGAGTCTCCTTTTGCCCCATGATTTCAGATCAGACAGTGACTTGCACCCTCTGTTTGCTCTGCATCATCTACTTATGCTTCACAGAATCACAGAATGGTTGTGGTTGGAAGCGACCTCTAGAGATCACCTAGTCCAGTCACCTGCTCCAGCAGGGATGCCTAGAACACATGGCACAGGGTGACATCCAGGTAGGGTTTGAAAATCTCCAGGGAAGGAGACTCCACAGCCTCTCTGGGCAGCCTGTGCCAGGGTTCTGTTACCCTTACAGGAAAGAAGTTCTTCCTCACATGGAGATGGAACTTCCTGTGTTTCAATTTGTACACATTACCCCTTGTCCTGTCACTGGCCACCACCAAGAAGAGTTTGGGCCCCTCTTCTTTACAGTTTCCCCTCAGGTATTTGTACAGGCTGATAAGGTCAGTCTTCTCCAGACTAAGCAGGCCAGCTCACTTAATGTTTCCTCATACAATAGATGCTGCAGTCCCTTAGATCACTTTTTTTTTTCTAATTTACAAATGTTCTGGAAAAGATCAGTGAGAAATTGATTCCGAAACCTGGATTGGGCTGCAGTGGGCTCTGGGTTCTGAAAATAAATTTGATTTATATTGAAGAATAAGCTAAAAAAAAAAAAATGCTTTTCTAACATACCAAAAAGTCAAGGATGAACTTCTAACAGCTTCCTTACTCGAATGTTATTGGCAGTCCACACCACATGGCTGTCGCCTGACCTTTCCTATAGCTCGCTGCTCCTGCCACCTGAGGCAACTCGGTGTGCTATGACATTTGCCGAGCTACAAAAAGCCCTCGGAGTTTTGCAGCTGTCTCTTGGGTGAAGCCACTCAGGCGAACCTCCCCCGCCACAGGTTGTGCCTGCCAAACTGACAGCAGACAAATGTCAGCAGGCTGGAGACTAGTCAAGAACCTGCTGGGGATCCACAGCCCGGTGTAAGGGTCAGAGATTGGTCTGGGGTCACTGTGAGCTGCAGCTGGCGATCAAAGATTACCTACAGCTTTAGTTGTGTGAACTGTCATGGGGGGACAGCAAACAAAATGTGTCAAAACATATTTCATTGCAATCCATTATGGAAAGTGGATCCCCGGGCTGAAGTATTTTAAAAAAAAAAAAAAAAAAAAAAAAGCTTCCTTATGTAGAGTTAGGCTCCTAGCCAGCCTCTAAGGAAGTAACTGAAGTGCACTTATTTTCCAAACAATTTACTGGCTATTTATTTTATTAAAGCAAACAGGAATTTTAGTTATTTGCCAAACCTGAAAGTCCTCTTTAGATTTTCAGAAGCCAAAGAACAATTTGCATTCAGAAATTGGTGAGATACTTTAGACATCTAGAAGTGACCTGGCCCTGAGTTTTCCTTCCCTGTCCCTAACAAGCTTTTTGTATGACCCTCCCTCGTTCTGCCTGGCTTGTGTTTTTAGAGATATATTTGATCATCCAGTTCTCAGCTGGCTGACTTGAGGTCATGCAGAACCCTTCAGATTGGCTGTCTCAAAAACCAGCTTGTAAGGACCCCCAAAGACACACTGGAAATAGCAGGTGCCTTTAGAATAAACATTTGTTTTAATTTACCTGTTCTGAATTATTCTGTTAGAGTAATCACTTGCAGTCTTGTTTTTAACACCTTAACCAAGGCATAAAATCCTTTGTTAGCAAAGTGGGAATTGCCATAGGAAAGCAGGTAATATAAATGTTAAAATTACACTTTTGTTTTATATATTGCTAATGTTTATTTCCCAAACTAATGACAATGAGTGTCAAGCAAATTACTATTTTCACTATAATTTGTAGATGGGAGATTTTTGCTTAACACACTTTGAGATAAGATGATTGTGTTCAACTACTGGCAGCTCTGAGGCGGCTTTCAGATAATTACTATAGAATTATTATGATATGTGTAATTTGTTGAGGTCCTGCTTCTGAAGTGATAAGAATAATTAAATAATAGAGGTTGTGGATTTAATGAGACAGTCACCTCTCATTCTTTCTCCTTTTTTTTTTTTTTAAACAATTTTTCTACAACCCATCCCCTCTCCTCAGGGGTATAATTATAGTAACTATCTTCTGCTGGAATTATATTTATACTTTTATCAAACTCTCCACTTATGGAGATTTATGGACCTATAAAAACTTTTTACAAAGTAGTTCAGTCTAATGCATGACCTGAATTTATTTAAAGAAAAATCTTGTTAACTTTTGCTCATGTCTGATGCCTGAAGAAAAATACAGTATCAAATAACATGCTACTCTGATTGGGAAAACCTTTCTCTACTCTCAAGAACCAGCTGGTGGAGACAGAGTTCCCGGTAGACCTTCACCTTAACAGTTAACTTTACTTAAAAATTGCAAAAATCCTTGAAAAAAATGTAGAAAGCTTTGACAGCTCTGAGAATTAGAGTTACAAGGTATACTACATGAGTTACCAGGTAGGCTGCTATTTTAATAAGTCCAACTGGAATCAGAAACATGGGAGTGAGTAGCAGCAAACGGTAGATTTCCACAGTTTCGTTTTGCATCTCTCCAGTGAATATGTGATATACTGGAACAGATGGAGAGTAGATAAACGGAAAAGCTAGGTGCAAATCTATGGATCCGTGGGTTAGTACACTAGTTTCTCCAGCCTTCTTTGTTAATAGTTGATTTCTCAACAGAAAGCTTTAGAATATTTATTTATGTATGTAATAGGTGTATTTTATATTGACTAATTGTATGAACATTTTTTGTTTTGCTGAAAACTGCCATGAAAAAAAAATGCTATACTATGTAAAAGACTACTATCCCACTCTTTTCCTTGATCTCTAATGATAACTGAACTATGTGCTTTATTCATAAATCAAAAATATTTTAAGTTGACAAAAAGCTTTGTTATTTTTCCACAGCTGCAAATTACTCTTGTTGGAGTGCAATAGAGATTTGATTAAGCTTCGAGTATATACGTTAAATGTATATGTCCAGCTTATGTTAACCTATTTCTTCATAATAATGGCATCTTTCAGGGTAATGTGAAAAGGATAGCTAGTGATCATTTTATAGGACTGGTCAGTGCCAGCACCGATGGCTGATTTGACAGCTAATGAACCAGTCTGATGCTGAAAGCCCTTAATATGTCAGTCATTAGATGCAGTAATGAAAGATTTTTTGAAGGGATTATCACTGTTGGAAACCATATTTAGTGATTTGTAGCAGACATTTCTTGATATTTGTGTTATGAGGCAACCAAACTGGAAACTCAGTAATTTCTGTGTATTTACCAAGGACATTTCCACCAGTCATGATGTCAGGTCATATGTGTCGCACTACATAGGTAACTGTTGTTAACAGAGCCAACTGAATACCTGGTTCATTTTTTCTCTTGATAGATCAGTTTTGTTTTTATTTCTTTATGCTGTTGGCTACAGAGGAATACAGTCCATTTCTACACCTTGTTTAACCTTAATTTTACATACTTTGGCAATTTTATTTGAGAATATGAAAAAAAAAAAGGAGCTTAATAGCACAGGTTTGATAAGCCTGGGGATTTAAATACTATTTTCACCTTCATGCTGACTTCTAGTAGCACTTTATTACTGTCCTCAAGGGTTAGGCTGAAAGCACACAAAACTTACTATGAACCCAGAGCTACACAGAAAATTTGACTACGTCTCAGGATCGCTGAGAAGTTGCTGTGTTAACTTCCTCTGATTCTGTTGGCACTCATTTTATCAGGAGAAGATTTCAGGGAAGCATTTCCCTGTGGATGGCAGCCTAATCAGTGGATTAATTAACTTTCTCTTCCAGAATCTCTTGACCTTATCACCAATGCAAAGTATTACCATGCTAGGACAGGCCTCTAAGACACCAAGTTAGCTAAGGTGATGCTGAACAGCATTTTGTGATCAGTATAGACAGGCTTTGTTGGTCAAAGTTAACCTGAACTGAGACAGAGGCTTGTCATAATTCATCTGACTCAGTGTAAAACGTGTTTCTGTGTGTCAGCTACGTGCTTGTGGTTGGCTTCATCATGACTTGGTCATTTGTGAGTGGTCGGATACAGTAAAACTGCCAACTGTCTAGAGAATTTTCTTGTTCAGCAGGCAGGCCGCGTGATTTCTCAGCATTGGATTTCCACGTCTGTCTAATCAGTCTAATAACTACCAAAAAAGAGATGTCTTTCCACTTACTTTTGGATAGATTTTAAAAATCCTTCAGTCTGCATTGTATGTGTTTATTTGGCAACTAGTTGTTGTTGTATCTGAGCGCTCTAGCATGGTGATCACACTTTCATACGGATGGAAGAACAGAGATAGGAAAAAAGACGGTTCAGATTGTCAAGACTAGTTAGTGACCTCATTTTTACTGCCTGCAATACCTATTAATGATGGAAGGGGTATGAGATATCATCTATAAAGACCTGGACCAAATAATTTAATCAGGAGCATGTAGGAAGGCTGTGATGCAGCAACATATTAATCTTTGGCCTTGACATCTTTTTGACCACTGAAATCTTAACAATTTACTACTAGCTGAGTTTGAATTACAGATGTTATTCTTCAAACATAGAAAGTTTTCCTTTTTATTTTGAAAGGACTGAAGAATATTGTAAAAAAATAACATCTATTTTAGTTCAAATTAGTTCAGGTTATGCTCCCCACAGAATTTCTTTACATTGTTAGACCTGTCTCTATTGAGGGGTTGAAGCTGTAGCTTGTATTCTTCAAGTTTATCCTGAAGTTTACATAGCCATACAATAGTTATTGTATCACATTGTTGTGAAAGACTGACTATTCAAAATATTAAAAAAAAAATCACTCAGAAAGATGTCTCAAGCTATAAAATAAAAGCCTGGATGCCTTCAGATTTAGTGGCTGGCTTAAATAGTTCCCTTATTTTCTTTTATCATTCTGTTATGATGATGTATCTATTTTAAATATGGAGGAATTTTAATTATCATGGTTCTTGAAAGACTGTTGCATGAAGGCTTGGCAATGAGTTATTCGTGTGAAGACTATGAGTTCTAACTTTGTCAAGATCATTAGTAATTTTACTTCAAAAATAGAGCTAACTTGTATGTGTTTATTCTAGTGTCTTGAGATATACAAATCTATGCTTTTGTTTCCACACTAAAGTGATGTTTTCCTTCCTAAAACAACCTTTATCTAAGTATCACAGCTTAAAAAAAGTGTGCTCCCATCTTTTAAATACAGTATTCATGGTAATATATTCAGATGGAATTATAAATAAGTGTATCAAACAAAGTTGCAGAACAGCTCCTGAGTTATGAAGAATCACAGAAAGCAGAGAAATAAATAGGAAATCAAGATTTAAAGCTGGAGAGGAAACAATAAGGAAGTAGTTATGTGTTAATTGGAGAAGTTACCAAAGTTGCGCTGCTCCCAAACTGGTTTAGTTCTATTAATGCCAAATCTAAGAGAGTGAAAGTAAATTGAATAAATATAGAAAGGTAAGAACCAGCAGGGCACAAATGAATCTGAGAATTAGAGAAAGGGATGGATAAAATATTCTTTCATTTGGCAGCAAAGCCTAAATTAACTTTAGTACATGAGCAACCTTATGCCTCAATTTCTGCCACTCTCATTTTCTGTATTTTGAGATCAGACACTGGAGGACAGTTTTAATCATTTCACCCTTAGGGGAGGGTTAATTGCATCTGTGCAGTTTTGGAGGGGGTTGATTTTGAGGCTTCTTTTTTTTAAGCATAGTTACATAATAACTTCACTACAGCTAAGGCCATATGACTTCATTCAGAGATACATTGGACTGACTGATAAGCTAAATATTCAGGCCTGAGGATCACAGGAGATTTTTTCCAAGTCTCTCATGTGAAGTTATTATATGTATTGCATCCTTTCTGTATCCCAAGCCCTATAAATACTTTTGTCTACACTCATCCCAAATAAGTAGGTTAGCTATTGGCTAATATGGAGAGGACAGTTGTCCTTTTTTTTTTCATTTTAACAACATAAACCTACTTTTGTCTGTTTAGAGCACACATGGTAATTTTATGTATTCATCACTTGTAAGTGAAAATGAGACACGGTTTAGGCAGCTGTTCCCACAACTCTGAGTTTGGGGATTTCATCTATGGATTGTATATAACCTTTTGTCTGCAACCATCCTACTTTCTGCTTTATATACTCTCCATTGTTGTTCACCTTTCTGAAACTTGAGCTCTTGTGGAACAGTTTTACCTAGGAACTCCTGCCTCGATACAGTATAGTTTACTCGGGAATCATATTAAATGAAATCTTTGCTCTTTGAGCCTCTTTCTTTATCAGAAGAGTTTTCAGTAATAGAAAAAATAATTATTGGCTATGGAAGGCCAACATAATAAGTTGTATGCTCGCTTTATGATTGCCCATTAGGCAGAAAAATATTAGAAGGATAAGATACAAATGTAGTTTCATTTTACATTGCAAATCCACAGAATTGTGGTTTGTGGCTAGTGTCACGTTTCTCCATACATATCAGTCATCCGCTGCTGTGAAATACAGTGGGAAGCCACGTGCTTTGAATAGGTGGCCTTTCGAACATTCACTAAATGTTAAGAAGTTTTGTATTGTCCTAGTCACAGACTGAACTATATCGTTTTACTTAAATCTACCAGCATATTTCTCCAGTCCCAATATTTTAAAAATAAAAGTTATTTTTATCTCTTCTCTATATGTACATAAATAACCAAATTTATGTACATAACCAGAGTGGCCTAAGATGGCTCAATGCCCCTCAGAGCCTTTTTGATAAGTAATAGCTTCAATAATGGCTTCCTGGCTGACTGAACTAGCTCTGGCTTAGATGCCACTGCCTGTAGATGCCTTTGTGACAAGTGGCAATGTTGTTTCTTGTTCGCCAACAGCGAAGTAAAATGCAAGTAGAGAATAATCCTCTCCCTTTGCAGTATTTTCCTTCCTGAGTAACTTCCTTTCGTTTGTTTTTCCACTTGGTAACAAATTTTCCAGATAGCTTGTTATTTTGGCGTATACAAGAATATACCACTCTGGATGTGACTCTTTATCTACTCTTTCGTAGACTGAAAATGAGACAGATTTATCAGTATATTATAGCAGCTCTGTGCCAGTCTGATGCCACAAAGCAGCCATGAACCTGACCTAACTGAGCAGTTCCATTGGGTTTATGGCCTCTTTGGGCCACTGGAATATTTGGGTCACAGTAAAAGCAGCTGGGGTGCATTGCTGGTGTATCTGGCTCTCAGTCATTTGCATGGGATGAAATATTGTTTTAAGGTTGTCCCATGGAGATCCTCTCCAAAGTGTGTTCAACTCACAACTTTGTACCAACGAAGATAGGCTTTAAATAAAAGCATCCAGTATTTACTATGGTGGCTTCCACAGTAGTGGATGTGGAGGTGCTTCAAAGGTGATGTGAAGCATCGTAATTATTTTCCTTTCAGTCAAAAGGGTATCATCTGAGATGTTGGATGCATCTAGGTTAGTGCTACAGTTCAGATCAGGACAGTGCACTTCCAAAGTGAATCCTCCAGTTATCCCTTTCTCGCAGTCTCGCAGTTCACGTCATGGAACAGGCCCAGAGCAGATGAGGACACGTTTAATATCCCTCTGTATGAAAATAAGCTGAAGGACACACTTGGAGAGCAGCCCAAAGGTACCCCAGGAGCACAGGACCACAGATGAGCTGGCAATGCTGTAGGGAAAATTAGATATCTCTAATTCTGTATAAGATAGAAGGGCGATGCTCTGGATAGCCACATAAGTCACAGGTTTACTCTTGCTGCCCTGCCTGCTTATATTTTAACTACCATCAGCAAAACCAATTGTAAATCTTGAGGCACTGCACATTATGAGATGCTAACTGACAGAAGGGTATTCCTCTGAACAGCGGTGTTTACAAGCTAATTTAAGATTTTATTCATGTAGATTTTATTGCAATGATCTAATCCTAAATTGAGAGCAGCATAAATTACATTAACAAGGTCCACATCCCCCACCTCAAAATTCACATTTTCCAGGCCAGATGGAGAGAGAATTAAGAAAACAAATGTTTCTACAAACAGCTGTCATGTGATCAGCTAACAACAGACAGATTTCCAAAAGTACATGCAGATCACACAATAAGTGGCCAGCCCTCGATAAGGAGAAAATATATAATCCATCTTTTATCTTCTCGGTGTTTTTTTCAGTCTCCAGTCTTTATACATGATGTTTGAGGAGTCTGTCTATCACCAAATGATGGTTATTTTGTATTTTCTATAGTCAATAATACATTTATTCAGGAACACTGGACAAGTAACTTTTAAACAACCCAGCAATGGCCAAACTATAATTTAAAAGACTTTAGTAGCTGTAATTAGAGCAGTACTGTGCAGAATAAGAATAACACTTTCTATATGATCTCTGAAGAAATAATTTATTGAGTTAAAAAATATTGGTAACTTTTAAAAGCCCAATTAAAACAACAAAAAAAGCTAGAATTGACTATAGCTGAAACAAAGATAGATTCAGGACAAGTGCACATATGATTGTGCAGTAGCATTCATAAGTTAATTTGCTCCACTAAAGTTACCAATATTTTTTTAAGTTTGTTGTTTAACCTAGCTTTTTTCCAGAGCATTTAATTCGTCTCTTGTGTAACACGTCCTTTTGTTAGTTCTGTTCTCATAAACTCTATTCCACCAGCCATAGGTTGGGACCGCAACTTTGTCATCTAGTTATTTTCATTTTCTTTTTGAGGCAATGTGACCAAGAACCATTTGCGTGATGAATTAAGAGAGACTGTCACAACATCTTCTTCATGTCATAGTAGGCTATTTTGGAGAGCAAGAGATTCTCACCCACTCTTGACTTTGCATTTATATCTGCTTAACTCCATTGTTCTGAAAGTAATTAGATTTGAATTTTGCTGTATGGAAGCAAATAAATACTAAATTCAGTATAGCCAAGCTCTTTGGTACCGATGTCAAGTAATTCCCCTACTACTAAGCCTGCCTGTCTCCCTCCTCAATCATGCTCCCAGATTGTTTAAAAGAACAGTAGTTAATCCAAGCTAAAGAGATGCTAGAGACTATTCACATTGTTCAGCTGTGTAGATTTAGCAGTGCAGCTGAGTATATTCAGTGATAACTTCATTTTGTTGTTAGAGGGGCAGACACCATGTCTAAGTAGAGGTCTTCCAGTCGTACACTGTCAGTTAATTCACACTTAGCTATCATTTGCTGTTGGTACAACCCTGAAAATATTTTTCTATGAGCAATTTCTCGACTTCTTACTTTATTTTATGATTTGAAAAACAAAAAGCACATATTATTACTTTTCCTATAAAAATAGTTTTTTAAAAGTACATTTTTTGTCTGTGCATGTGCTGGGTAGTGGTAGCAAGGATTCACTATATGACCTTTGCGCGAAGTCATAGATACTCACAACGTTAGTGAATTTATATGGCCAGATGACATTACATCTATAAATTACAGACTGTTTTGCTAGCAACGTAAACCCTGAAATCTGTTTTTCATGCTACTGCAAAATAATATTCCATCTGAATTTAGGAGATCTATCTGAATTTAGGAGATCTGATGAAGAAATTTCTTTCCCTCTCCATCTTAAAAAAAAAAAAAAAGGAGGGGAAATGAAAAATTATATCTGGAGTAATTTTTTGGTCAAATCATATTTTATGGCTTTATCCTGGACATAGTTTACCGCAATTGGCTAGGAACATGTACTCATTTATAATAACATATTTTTAAAGATAGACTTAAGGGAAAGAGCAGTGTGGAGCAAAACCACACAGCAAATCACAAAGTGAAACTAAAATTTGCTAAGGAGCAAAATGCCCTTTTTAGAAATTTTTCTTCCTGCTTTTATAGACCTAGAGTTGCTATCCAAAACCAAAGAAAACTCAGTAGCGAGAGATGTTGAGGAAAATTAGCCTCAGTTGCTGTGCAACTAACATTCTTATTAACATCAGTTAGGTATATATTAACCAGGAGCTTTTAAAATTACACAGAGTAGCTTTCTGTTTGTGTTTCAATTACACTGATAGATTGACTACTTGACATCCATCTGAGACATACATGTAATTTATGGTGAGGTTTCCACGTGCTTGTTTTTATCTTTAGAGTACCGAAGCGCTCTCTTAGCATGGTAAAAAAAAAAGTCATGTGCAGGGAAATGGCACCAGTCTGCACACAGCTAAGATTTTCAGGTTCTTCATATTCTGAAGCAACACACTAGCCTAACAGTAAAAAGTGCTGAGCCCCAAGGAAGTGCAAATCAGATTCTCTCTCATTTTTGAAAATCTTGTAATTTCATTCCTATTTCTATATCTTGACTGAGGAGCATAGCACCAGGCTCTTGTTTTGAAGGCAAAATAATGAATTTCAATACCTGATGTATAAGTTCAGATGAGCATTGATAAACCAAATCAAAATGTCAAACAGCAGATGTTTTATTGTATTATGTTGTCTACTTGAGAGAGAAGTCCCATAAAGTTCCTGCTCCTGCCCACCCCATCCAAAAGATGTTTGCATTTCTTTGGTAACTTACTCTTTCTATGAAAGGTATAGCCAACTGCAGAATTTTGTATTTCAGTCACTGTGTTCATTTATCATGCATACTTACACCTTTAAGAAAGCAAGACTAAATGTAATAGTATATATAAATAGTTCATTTTATTATTATTATTATTTATTTATTGTTAAATCATGAGTCTGAATTTCCACTCGCCTGCAGTTTGTCTGTATTCAGCATCTCAGTGTTGGTTCAAACTGAAAGTAATTGTGCTGGCCAGATCACTATTAAAAGTTCTATTAAAAAGTTCTATTATCTATTAAAAGTTGTTTATTGCATTATGTAAAACAAATTCTTCTTAGCATATGAATCACTTCTGTGCTATCAAATGATTTCTGAAAGATGAGAGGGGAATTTAAAGCCTGTTAAAAATTAGAGTGATTAGGATATGGAATTCCTTTTCCAAGTATGTTTTTGTGAATAACATAAACTGCTAATATTTATATTAGAGATTAATACAAAAATAATTAATAAGAAAATATATAATTTATGTAAGGTCTCTGTGGTGAAGGCACAGTGCTTTCACCTACTGTGTATACCTCAGTATTTTCACAAAAATGGAGATGCTTCTTTAAATCGATTCTCTCTGGAAGATGACCAAATTCTTGCTCTTTCACAACATCTAACGTGGTAACAAATTTGTTACCATGCTCTAAATACAAGCTCTAAAACTTGTATGAAGTGAATATATCCCTGTACAATCAACTGTTCTACATATTTGCTGGGTCCAGCACAGTCCCCATGCAGTGGAGGTGGATTCATGGACAACTCTTGAGGCTTACTGTGAAGTGCACAGCAGAAGTATAGATTTTCCTTTTTGAAAATATTTAACAAGGAAGGCAAAGCTTACCATAAAAGCAATTCTTCCAGAATCCTCAGAAGGCAGATCTTACACAGAGACACATACATAACATAGATACATAAACATAAGATTTCTTTCCAAAAATCCATACCAGAATGCTGGCTATTATCAGAATATTAGTGGTAGCAGTTTTAGTCCACATAATTAGCAAACCACCTCAGACAAGAATGGGAGCCAGTAAACATTTTTTTATCAATGAAATTAGACTGGACTCATTTTAAAATAGCATTTAATGCCAACAGTTTAATGAATATGTAGAAGGTAAAAGTTCCTTCTGCACAAAAATAAATGTACTCTGCAAACCAAAGATAATTACTGTATCTTGGCTGTATGCATGAACTTGCATAGAGCATTTATTTCCCTACTTCTTCCCTTGTGCCCGTAACTTGTATCAGTACACTGTGTACCTCCCCAAAGGGCTCCATTTGGTAGGTGGAATAATGAAATAAAATACTGATTGGTTTTGATAAAGCACTAGAGTTTGATATGCCTTTTTAATGCATTGTCTCTGAGAAGCCAGAATGAAGAATACAAATAAATAGTAAAATCACAAATAGGAAATCACACACACACACAAAAAAAAGTCACTAAAGCATAAGGGCAAATTTGCAATCTCCTTTTTCTGTCTAGAACTAAATACTGTGTTGTGTAGGAGGCTAGATTTATCTAGGCACTATACATGTCCTGGCTTCAGGGTGCCTAGAAGTTGTTCCGATCCAGTGTCGGGGAAGGTTTCAATACGATCCCAAGAGCGAGATTAAGACACAAACGGAGTCAAATGCCATACAACCTTGTTAGCTTTATTCTCGTAAGCGCAAATAGGACAGAGAGGGAAAAGAGGAAGAAGAAG
>JAUBNY010000216.1:821995-867003 GCA_032275445.1 Crypturellus soui
CGAGGGATGAGCCCGGACCCCAGCTAGCTGGTAATACTTATTATCTTTCTACTATGTTGTCCTGATATTAAACGCTGTTTACGATCAATGGTGTGTACCTCCTTCTCGATCAATTCAAAAAATGGACACAACAGCTCTTGTTGGGGAAATCATTTTAGAGCTCCATTATGGAGCTTCTTTTCTTCCATGCCATGATCAACTCTAGTGACAACCAAGTTTATCAGCTAGCTGGAGGGAAGGCTAGCTGGAGCTGAAGGCTGGTGCTGCAAAAATAGATCAGCTGATGTCCTTTAGTAACATTTAGGAGTGCCTTACTTTGAACTCCTCTTTCTGGTAGTTCTTCCAGACACGCTCACCCATTTCAGTCCTTTCCCCCCCATTAATTAACATGCCATAAAAGAAAAATATTAGCATTTTTAAGCAGTGACTATCAGTCATTCCCTACTACATTGCTCTTTTCACAGGTGCAAACATTATTCTAGGCAACCTGGGGTTAGCCTTAGAAGGAGTGAAATTCTTATTAACTTATAAACAAACGGAATAGCACCACAATGACATCACTAGAGCTCTCACCAAGCAAAGGCCAGAGCTACTCAAGTCAAATCATGGCCAGAGATGTGAAGAGTTGCAAAGGTTTTCAGGGAGGTGTTTTGAGTGCTCTGCAGTATACCTTGAGCACTGGCTTCGGTAGATCTAAGCCTCAACTCATTTCCCTTCACTCGTTTGACGTGATGTCTCAGGAATTATTTAAATTAAGCCTTTACAAGTTTAAATAAGACTATTAATTTACTTACCTTGGCAGTTCTCAATGCTGCTAAGATTTTTCTCAAAGACTATTACAATATATTTAATGAATACAGAATCTGAAATTACCAGAATAGATTGTCTAATCCATTCTAAAAGTAAGTCTTTTAAATCATCTTTCCTACTTCGGTGACTGAATAGCCCTGAATGGTAAAATACCTTCAGTGTGCATTTTATAGAGATATTTCTACAAAATCAGAGATGTAAATTCCTTCTCCCAGTCTCTGCTTTTGCTGTGGTTTTAACAGTATTGACCCAGTGCAGCTGAGTGATGTTGTCTGTGTTGAGCAGAAGATGGAGGAGCTTTACAGTGAGTTGGGAAAATGGCCCCCTGTGATTGAGGTAGCATTTATTGCTCATCCTTTTCTCCATTCTGTTTCTGTTATAATACTAAAACAAAGTGATTTTTTTTAGCTGAAGTTTAAGTCATGATAACAGAGTAACCAAGTCAAGAATAGGCAGAATATAACTTTTCTATTTCTTAATAAAGCTTGAACATGGAGATTTGAAACTCCTAAATTTTGGCTCTGATAACATTACAGCTGTTCACACTCCCAAGTTTGCACTTTCTTTCTTTAAGGAAATTCTTGTAGAAATAGAGTTCCTGAATGAAAAATGCATGTACTTTGTAATGGCATATAGATGCTCTTTATAAAATATGGCAACCTACAAAATTCATCATTTAAGTGCAAATGAAAATCCCATAAAAGTGATTTGTCCATCTGATTGAATTAAAATACTTCTATTGCTGATATGAAAATATCTTTTTCTTCAGTTGTACTTGAAAGCAATATTAAGAAATTTGCTCAGTGAGCGTTGGTCATTCAACTGAGATAAGCAAAATTCAGCAAGATAGTCATGTTTATTCATTTTCCTTTCTTTGTACTCGTAAAATCTGATACTGCAACTAGTCTATTCCAAGCAGGAGCAGCTACTGAATCCATATGGTTGTGTGCTACAGAACAGTACCAGCTGAATTAGTACTATTGCATTGTGGCAATTTTTTGACTGTTAAAAACAAAACCCCATAAATTTAAATGGGGAGTACTTCATTAAATAAATCTGAAATGTTAAAAAAAAGGCTAGATGACTCCACTCCAAAGCAGGCTTTGACAAAGGTTACCTATGAGCTGGTACAATAGCAGAACCTGCTCAAAAAAAGAGTGTGGATCATGAGCAACTGTACATGCTATCACAGACTGGGTGAGGTTGGAAAGGACCTGTAGAGTCCAACCCCTGTGCTCAAGCAGGGACACCTAGAGCACGCTATGCTATGAAATGTGAGGGTATGTGGGCTTGTTTCCAAAGAGCAGGTTGTTGAGGGCTTGTTTCACAGGGATCAAGTGGTTGATGGTTTGATTCTGCTCTGGTAGCTAAAAATCGTGCAAGTTAAATACTAAGTATGAAATAGTAGTGTTTTTCCTTTTCAAGCCCAGGAAAGTTCTGTAGACCAACTCATGCCGGGTTTGACACTTCTCCAGCTCAGTCCTCTCCAGATTCTGACTCCCAGGATAATACCGGTAAATGGGGATAATAAACAGGGCTCTGTAAAATGCACTAAAACTGAATGCAGCTCCCTCCTCTCTTCCACTGCTGGTTTAGTGGAGCTTGAGGAATTAGGAAGCAATGGAAATTTCCCTTGGTCATGAGGGTTGATTGGGCCCATCAGGGGTTAGACCTGGTGAGCTCTTCCTCTGTAGGCTGTTTCTCCACAGCTGCCCTTCACAGGGAGGGGAGCAATTACCTAAGACAATAATTTGTGAAAGGGACAGGAGCTAATAATTTCCAGGGCTTCTCTGATTGTCCTGGCTATTTCTATAGTCTTTTCTGATGCACATTTTTGGGATTATTTTACACACCTCAAAAGGAGATATTTGTTAGTTCATCTATCTCCAAAATTTGCTGGCACAGTTGGGAATTACTCCGTATCCTGATAGAATGACTGATAGCTGGATTTAATATCTGTATGAAACTAGGGCAGGTTTTAGCCCCAGTGTACTAGCATCACCATGTTAAAATGCAGGAAAGTTTATTTTAATATAATTTCCATCCATTCTTTTTTTGTTATTTTTCTTGTGTCTAAAGTTTCCCCATTTCTTAGAAAAGAGCATAAGTAGAATATAAAGATATAGTTAACAGAAATATTAAACTTCATGGAATAATAGATTTTTTTAAAAACTGATGTCTTTTTAGCATGAACACCGAGTTCACTCTGCTGTAACTTTTGAGTTGTGAGTTGTTCACAGTTGACTTGGAGAAAAGATTGCTAATGTTGAATATCTTTGGAAGTGCAGTGTGATAAACATTTTGGTAGTTGGCTACCAAAATCATATTTATTCCCTTTTCAAGCCCGCTTTCATCTCCTTGTCTTTTATATTTACTCTTTTCTTTATTTATTAACTCAAAAACATTTTGTCGTATATGCATACAAACTATTGAGCAAAATTCAGTTATTTAAACTGAATGGTCAGGAACAGTTCTTGAATAATGCACATGCTATTAATTGTACGGTTCTACCTTAAAAAAAAAAAGCAAATCTCAAGCACTTTTACTCTCTCAGCAACCTTTAAAGAGAATGAGAGGTGACCACTATGAATTGGAATGAGTAATTCTCAAACTTGTAATCACAACCATGAATATGTTCCAGAGTGTCATTTTCTTAAATGCTGATTTTTTTGTAATTATGGTTTTGCATTCATATATAAAATATTCTTTAACATTTCAAATATGATGAATAATGAGAGTTAAACTGCATCTTTAATATTCATTTTCTGCAGCTAGACTATTGGTCTGATTTGGTGAGAGCTTTTTTTGCTCCCTGTAGAATTGATTCTTATTTCTGTGATAGTTTAAGCCTTGCTTAGCAGTCTTGGTGTGGGTAGAATGACAACTGCTTTTCATGAGGAATTTTGAGTTTGTACTAGAGGATAAGCCCTAAAATATAGTTTACTGCTTCTTAATGTGATCCATTTTCAATATTTTATGTACCAGATCTACTTTGGTGTGGTGAAGTATTCAGGGACATACTCTGTGAGAGCAATTTATCCTCCTAATTTGCTTCTGCATATGCTTCTGTAATTCAAGAGTAAATTATGAAAGTAAGTGAAAAAAAACACTGAGAAACCAGGTATATGAGATCAGACACAAGCCCAAAGCACCTGCTTATTGGCTTTAGCTTCCTCCAGATGGATTTTTCTTTTTTCTAGTATGATGCTCAGCAGGTCTGGGTTTGAACCTGCCCCAGCAAGCAGCCCGGCAGTCCTGCCTGCATGCAGCCCCTCTAAGTCACACAGAGCTTCATTTGGCTTTCGTCAGCATTGCTGGGAGGTCAGTTAGTTAGCGCACGCCTTGGTTGCTTCTTGGATTCCAAAGCATATCCCAAGGCAAGGCAGGGGCATTTCCTGGGTGACCCTCTTTTTGATGAAGTTTAAAGCAGCATAGTCATAATTAAACAACCCAGTACTGCAAGTGAACTCTTTTTTAGTAACTTTAGGTTTGCTTATCATGATACAAGTCATACTTTCCATTCTAAAAAAAAAAAAAAAACAGAGTGAAACAGTTTTAAGGCTCAGTGTTCAATCTGAAAATGTTCTGTGCTATTAAAATAATTACCTATTTTTCGATTGTATGCCCATTGTATGTATTGGAAAGTAGGGTAAATATTCACTGTCCATGTATTTTGAATGTATCCATAAATAATTAATTTCATTGCCTATCTATAAACACATTGGTATGGCTTTGTGTAAATATGTCAATATACCTTAAAACTGCAGAGTAAGAATTTGACGTGCTCACTTCATGAATTTTTAAGCGCTCTCAAAATAATACAGTTTGTTACATTGGTAACTAGTTGTTACACTAGTTGTATGTGTGATAACCTTTAACTTTCTAGTCCTTTGAGTATACTTGAATCATAATGAGAGCTTCTGTGGAATAACTGACTATCATGAAGTGGGAGAAACTGCTGAGATGATTATCTAAATATGTAGTTTAATTGCTATGATGATTTCCGTATGGCATCTAACTAAACAGGAATCATTTGTGCCTAAGGGAGACCCAAAGAGTTATTTGACCAGTTCCCATTGACTTTGAGAGGCTACTGAAAATTCTGCCTGTAAGGGGTAAGATGCTTTTGAATGAGCACAAAGTATCCCTATTGCCACAGGATATATTAGGTGAATATGTATATATACATTATATAGAGATCACCTCACGAGATCACAATAAAAAAGTATGACCCTACAGGGGAGAGCAATTAACAGAAGACTTGCAAAAGTAAATGAAAATCTTATTTCTCTTAACATATCTTTATTTCCTCTTGGTGACAATTTCTGTTTTTAACCTGGTCTTAATAAGAAGAGATACTCTATATTTCTAGCTGCAAATTGTCATTTAAGGGCTGCATTTTATTTTAAATACTATTCTAAATCTTGTTGCAGAAGTGGGTAAACTAGTCTGTGCTAATTAATTATATGCAAAACTTGAAAGGCTGAATGCAGGTAGGGACCAGGGATAAGAAACACTTTAGATGATTTCATACATTTCTCTAAAACATGTCTGAACTACTTTATCTAAGAGTGAAGACAGAAATCATCCCTTTAAAAGCTGCTTAGATCAAAGGGGTCCTTACATCATGCAGAAAGACTTGCAGACTGACTTGGAAAAAAGTCTCTTTATTATATAAAGGATATCTCCTATATAAATACATATGTGCCACTATATACTTTATGCAATGTATAGTGTATCAATAGTTTGTCCATAGTTTATGTCTGACTTTCCATGGAGTTGCTCTGACTTGATCCCTGATTTCTCTTAGTCCAGACAGTTCATAATGCTTCTTGAAAGCTGGTAAAAGTCTGTCCTTCCAAGAAATACATCTGCAGATCTCTTTTTTAATGCGTGAATTAGAGATACTGAATGAGCCTAGGAACACGAGAGTGGCGCACAGAGTTGGGCAGAGCAGCTGGAGCCACATTCTCTGCCTCGCAGTGGCTGGTAGCATTCGCCTCAGTGGGTATATAGGAACAAAGCAAGTATTTGGTGTTATTAGCAGCTTCCAACAGTAACAACCCAACAACTTGCCGAACCACACACCATATCTTCGTACCGGCAATCTTTTAGTGGGTCATTTCTTGTGGGTCCAAGGCCATGCCATTTTCTTTTTAGCTTAGCTAAACTCTGAGTATCAATAATGTTGTCATATAATGAGCTTCCCAGTGTAAGTATGTGCTGTATGTAAAAGACATTTTAAGTTTTGCTCTCTGCGTTTTTCTTAACAGTTCTTAATACTCAGCACATAATTTTTTTCATAGACCTCCCTCTTCAAACATCAATTATCACTTTCCTGAGTGGTTTAAGTTCATTCAAAGGCTTCTATTGTGCATGTAAAATGAAGATTTTTATCTCCATGAGCATTGCTTTGTATTTATCAACATTTGATTTCATTTTATTTCCCAGCTGTTCAGCCTCATAAGAAGCCTTTGCAATGCTTCTGAATCAGCATTAATTTAAAATTTCACCTTGCTCAGAGGTGAGGAGGCCTATAGTACAATACGTCTGAAAAATGTCCACAAATTGGCAGAAACGTCCTTTAAAAGGGCCTTTGAGTAAAATTTAGTTCAACAAATCAGCAATCTATGTGAATTGGGCTGTTTTGCAAGTCTGAAAAATGGAAGAAAGTGCCAAATCTACTGCTGCACCGTGAATTAATGCCTGTTTTGACAGTACAGCTGGGAATTATGTCAGCTCTCCTGTAGCTCTACAGTGGTATTTTTAAAGAGCAGATAAACTTTGCCTAAACAATACTGTATGGCAGGAATCAAGCTGTAATCAGAGCTTATTTAAACTGTAATTCATCCGTGAGATCTCTTCCCTAGTCTTAAGGCATCTACAAAACCCTATTTCTGATTCATTCTAATGGATGCTGTTTCTGGTGTAGTAGGCACTGTTTCAACAGTGCTTAAGAGAAGGTGCTATGGAAAAGCCCTTGGGTTAACTCTCCAAAAAATGTCACTGGGAAATTGTATACAAAGTTTTACAACAGTCGATCACCAATCATCCAGTCTTCCAGCATCTTCTGTTGGAGGTAGAACAGGGGCTCTCCGTATATAACACATTTTCTCAGCCACAGCCACTTCACATTTAATACATATTCATTTTTCTCTTATGAGCAACCAGAAGGATTATTATACTCAATACAGAAAGTAGTCATTTGGGTTAATTGCAAACATATAATCTGAATATCCTAGGACCTACTTTTTAGATTTAAAGATGCTTGCTGATCATATACAATAATTTCCTTCTGCTTTAAAATGGTCATTTTTTTCCCAACTACTGAATCAAACTGCATTCTGCTTTCTCTTTTTAAATAGTGACATGCTTGACAAGCAATATGTTTGGAACCGTAGCTTAAAACTTCAGCAACTCTAGTTCAAAACCTGTCACTTTTTCTAGTCCATAAACTTTATTTTTCTCTCTCAAAAATACTTTTTTCCCCCCATTTCCTCCATCTGTGCAAATTCCAATGCTCCTTCCTTCCTTCTGCAATAATGATCACAGGGATCCCAACCGGTATCAGCAGGTCGTCAGGCTCCCAAGGTTATTAGTGACCATGTTGTTAATTACTGATCTGGTTGGATGTGCTGATTTAATGAAGGAGGACTGCTCTCAGCTTCTCCTGAGGGCTGTATCTGCAAAATGCTGTCAGCTTCCTTTGATATATATTAAAAAACTTCTGATTTCTTCCATTATGTCTGAATAATGTAGTGACATAGGACTACAGCTTAGTGTTTTGACTAAAGCAATGATGTGAGAGCTGTCTGCTTGCCTGTTCTTCCCATGAGACCTAACTGCTAGGGCTGACCCTTTGGTGGAGATAGCAGTGGTTTCTGTCTGTTTGAGCTGAAGAGACTTCACGTCCATCTCCTGAAGTCCCAATCCTGCTTACATGGGTTCGCTGCCATCTGCAGATACATGAGCATGAAATGACAAGTGTGCCACAAATATGTGGAAGATAGGGCCTGGCAAACCTTGGGGTGAGAGGAGAGCGTGGCCTGTCACCAGCAAAAGCAGAAGGTAGGCAGTGGGGTTTAAATACAGGAATTCACTTGCAATTTAGAACTATGGGAAAGCTCCCCAAATAGTTCTTCTTCCTCTTTCAGGGAAACATCCTTTTTTTCTGTGATTTTTTTTTTTAGGTTTTACTAGTAAATGATGACACCCTGCAACAAAAGATAATGTTGACTGAAAACAAAGGCAAACCAGACATAACTGCTTGAATAACGGGTGTAGCTCTCAAAAATGCAGCTCCCCTGGGTGAATAACGTTTGTCTTTGTCTCCCTGGTAAACAACCAGGAATTTGGTCGCTTTACAGATGGTCTTATCTACATAAAACAGCAGACCCTTCTACTCCTTGCCTATTCTTCATGGCAATATTTTGCTTTTAGCACCTCAGTCCCCCAGCTGGAAGAAATTTACCTCCTTCTCTGCATCCCCAACGTTAGCTGAGGGGCTTTCACTGCTTGCAAAGATGCATCCATTATAAGTTGCAATGTCACCTCAAACATTCCCACTTACATAGGCAATTCATGTCCTTGCATTAGGCAAGGACATTTCTTTCTTCTCTCTGGATGTGGTTTAGAGCTTCGGCCCCAATTCGGTGACAGGAGGGAGAGGTTCAATCCCCTGGAGCATGTGGCCCTGCTGATGCCTCAGTCTCTGAGGCTTGGCATGGGCCCTCTCGAGTTGGCAACTTTTCCCTGGAGCAAAGTCTGGGGGAAAGGGACCAGTGGGATGAGCAGCTCCCGCAGAGGAGCAGGGCCCAAGAGGCAGCTGCAGCTCCTCTCCAGCCTCGCCATGAGCTGCACTGATGCTCCACCACTGTCATGGGGCAATGTTTGCGGGATGTTCAAATCAAAAGCTTGTTACTGGCTCCCATTGCAGCAGTGTTGCTCTCTACATCAGCAAGGTTACTTGTGATAATGAATATCCATCTCAGATAGTGCATTTTCCCTCCCTTTGTTACTTTTGTGCCATTTTTTCTAGAGTTCAGATGTCTCTAACTGTCAACTGGGTATATGACATTGCAGAGGCCTAGAAGGGAGGTTGAGAATTCACTCAATCTCAAACCTCTATGAAATACAGCAGCCTGACTAGGCCTGTGTCATGCATGAAAAAAATATACCTTTTGCATTTTTTTTTTCAAATAAGATTTCCATAACCCTTCATGGCCTTTCCAGGCCATATATTCTAGCATTGCACCATCTCTACTGACGGGTTTTATCCAGCCCGAAACTTCCTTTTGTGTTGCCGGTTGTTCTGGTCAGCGTTCCTCTCTCCATTTCAACAGCTTTGTAAGTGTTTGATGGCTTTGTCCCCTCCATCAGAGGTTTTTATTTATTTGTTTGTTTATTTAAGGATGAATGGTGCCAATTCTTTCAATCTGTTTTATATCTAATATTTTCTAGATTTCTGGTCACTGTCTGTCATTTACTCTGCCCTTGCTGTAGTGTCCTCTGTAAGTTCAGAGCCCCAAACTGAACCCTGAGTCCAAATGAAGTTTTATTTATGATACCTTGTCATAACACTTTGAGAAGAAGATGCTGTATGTTATGTCTGTGGACCTTAAATGGATCCTAGTGGCATAAAATGGTGTGATTCAAAGCAGCTGTGGTGGCTGCAGACAGCTCTCTACTTCCTTTGTAGTGAAGTATTCTGTGCACAGAAAGATCATTGTGCACAGGGAGTGAGTGAAAGCTAATCCTCATAAATAAATTTTAGAGGGAGATCTACAAACAAAATATCTACAAACAGGTCTTTTGGAACTTTAATTCTATTTATTTTATTTTCTTTGGGGAAAATAAAAGAAGTTTAAAGAAGATTTAAAGCTTCAGTCATGCGTTTGGAAGAAACTAGAGTGTTTTATGTGTTCATAAATTCATAAATAATAAATTCATAAATTTAAAAAAAAATTGTAAGCGGTCTTTGTACAAGAAGTACTGAATGCATCGTTTATTTTTTCTTCAAATATTTAGTTGCATTTAGTTGCGTTGATTGCATGCATCAGGTTCAGCGCCGTAAGTTATTTTTTAGTAATGTTATTTTTTAGCACCCTAAAATCTTTACACACAGCTAATGTAGTTCAAAAAATAAGACCTTAAAACTATTGAAGTGGAAGTGAAATGCTGAAGTGCCACATGGTTTGAGGATACTCTGAATTATTGCATATTCCTTTTAAAACTCTGGTATCATAACTAGGTCTAGTGGTGCTGTTCTTCTACTGGTTTGTTTTTGCTCTGCTACAGTGCGCATTGTTTCCTGTCTTCATCCTGAGCAGTGCCTAAAGATCTATGTATTCTTTCTCAATTCATTTTCTAACTTAGTATTTACATTTCTATTCATTTTATCACTTTTGGGTATCCATATGAGATAGTATCTTGAAGTTTAAACAAGATTGGTATGGTATTTAGCTATATCATTTATTTATTTCTTTTATATAGACATAGACTAACAGTGCATCTACGGAGTAGTGAATTCTTTCATGTTCTGTCTGATATAGGGGTTTTCTTTTTTTTAACATTTTTATTTTATTTTGTATACTTCTTTTGTAAAAATGTAATGAGAAGCTCTGAGCACTGGAAATCTTGTGTATATATGTATACACACATACAGACACACACACATACCTTCATACGTATACTGAGGGCAGATGTTATTATTTGGCATAATTTTTTCTTAGCAAGGCTCTGTCAACCATTAAAATATTTTTGTCTTTGCTTTCACTGTTACTGAATTTCAATGTTATGTGCTTAACTTTGAGTCCAATACGCCCTTAAAGTGGATGTCAGCTTATTTTTAAATGTTGTTTTGTACTAGACTTGAGAATAGCAGATATAGCTCCTTTAGTACTATCTAGGTTCATTTATTCCAGATATAGCTAGAGATAGCAAAAAATGATGAAAATTGCATTTTTAGCTTGTTATTAGAAGTCATCAAAAAGGTTTGTATGATTGGTTTTCATTTGCCAAGTATTAAAAATCCCACTACTCAAGTAATATCGGATTTCAGGGAGATATGGAAGTGTGAGGGTTTGCAAAATATATATATTTTTAAATTAAATGTCCTATCAGAAGAACCTCTAAAATTTTGCATTTTTAAATTCCTGAGAAAGGATTAAAGTTAGTTTTGCAAATAAAATTAAAAAAAAAACACAGATTCACACATTTATTGATGAAACGTAGTTGTAGTATTCAGTTGTGATGATCTCTTCTTCTTCTCATTAATCAACAAATGCTATCTGCAACACCTCTCTTATTGTGAAGGATATAGTCTGTAACTCTGCTTCCTACTTTCCAGTCAAACTGGTATATATTCTAGCCTGTTTTCTGGGCCATTTTATTTTGTGCAGATGTGCCCTTGTATCACACATTAAAATAAAGGTAATCCGGAAAGAGCTTTCACACTGTGTCTCCAGCACCTGGCAAGTATGACCGTGTCTGTTCCTTGTGCTGATAGGACTATTTTGGGGTAGTGCTTTATACAAACTCAAGATTTTTAATTTGTTTGCAAATTGTTCTATTTTCAAATGAAGGAAATTCATTAGGAAATCAGTTCATTTTATTTACAGTAGTCATTAGTATGGGGCCCAGCAGGGTGGACAAAGGCAAAGAGACAAGATTTTAGGATGGTATATTTAGTTTTCAAATCAGTTACTTTGTAACTAGCTTTATGCTGTGTCTCATTGGCATCCATCACAGCAGATCTAGTCTACAAGCAAAAGGAGTGACTGAGATGATCTAACTTTTCTGTAATTAAGGTCATTTTCCATGTCCTGGATCTCTTAACGTAACTGGAATGGTAGTTCCTCTAGTACTGTACCATGGAAGCCAACCATGCCATAGCAGATAGCAGATGAGGTTATGGCAAAGATAAGCGTTAGGAATTCCATCTTGCCTTGCCTTAATCAGAGCTATGGCTGTTGCTTTAGGTCATCAGCTCAGACCTTTTTTGGTACGGTGACTAAAATAGTCATATATCCTTTTCATTATTTTTCATCATCATTTTTCCATATTTGTTTTCCTCCTCTTTTTTTTCTTCTTCTTAGTTCATTTAACAATAAACTGCCTGGATTGCTAAAAATGCCACTAGAAGCGTAGTGAGAATGATTCTTGGCTCATCCCTCTCGCTTTACCTTTTACCTTTATGACAAATCTTTTCTGTTTGTTTTCAAAGAAAAGCAGATAAATCGACTGAAAACAGGTAAATTTAGATTAATGATATCTGTAACTAATCAAAAGGGCACTTTCTTTGAAACTTTTTTTTTCTGTCTCAGGTCAATATATTCTATCAGTAGCTTTTTCTGACATTCATTGTAATGAAGGGGGAGGAAAATCGTTTCTGAAATATTCCATCTAACATCAATCTTGATTTAAATTTCTGAGGAACTCTCTTCACTTATTCTTATCTTCATAGTCCTGTCAACAGTCTCCAAATCCCACTGATCATTATTTGAGATTGTATTGCTGGGAAGCCCACGCCAGTGGCTTTTTCACCCAAGAATTTAGCTGTTCTTCTGCGTGTCCTGAGAACAGAGATGATGATGATGCTCATGATGATGAACGTAAAATAAAGTCTGAACAAAATAGAGTTTGCCAAGCCTTCTTTTGACAGCCTATGAATCATGCTCCCTCTCTTGATCAGAATCATGACCAGAGTGCATTTTCTAAAACCATTTTTGTTTTCCAGAAGTCTGGGGGAAAAACTCATTTTACCTGTCATAGTGAATGGATGGTGATAGTACACTGATTTCCAGGCCTGGAAAGATTAATGACGCTTCTGAAGCAGATCTTTTAAGTTCATCATTCAAGGAAGATTTCCATCACATTCCTAATGAATACTTTGGAATCTAAGGACCTGGGAATAGATATCATCAAATGGCTTTGATTCTATATGTAAAAAGTCCAAGCAGTTATTCTAAAGAGATGGAAATACAAATCCAGCAAGGATAGGAGGACGGCAGGCACATACATAGAAGAAAAACACAAGCAAGCCACTTAGTCACATTGCAGTGTCTTTTCTGAGTATTGCAAGCTGTATCTATATTGAGCAAATATTTCAGTAACATAGTTTTCTGACTGAAGTTGGAACATAATTCACCCTTTTCTATTCAATTCCAGGTACCTTTGAGAATGATTTCTCCCTTTACATAAATACTTTGGTTTCATTCAATTTCTTGTTGGAGAGACGCATTCATTTTTTCTTCTTTAGTACAGGCTTGCTCTTCCACCCTTCCAATGGAGTCTTTCCCAAACTAACCCACTTTATCATCTGATATTTTCTATTCTTTTGCTATTTTGCTAGCTGTGATTTTTTTTCTTTTTTTTTTTTTAATGTTTTGATTAAAATGTGTCTTTTTTTTCACCATCTCCCATATCCTTTTCCAGGCTCAATGAGGTCAGATGAGTGATCTTTTTGTCTACATATATTATATAGTAGATATTTCTGATTAGAAATCAAGCTGCATTTTTGGTGCTTTTCTTTCTCTAAGATACGTATCTTTTCATACCTGTGGCCAGTCAAGGGGCAAAGAGGAAAAAAAAATAAAATAAGCACTGTGGGATTATTTTGTACTACTATATCAAAGCGATGCAAACCAAAGTTCCATACAATTTGGAGGAAATCAAAACATACACTGTTTATGAAGCTTGGTTTGTTTACATTCCTTGAGGAGAAATAGCCCACTTGAAAGCCAAAGTCCTACACTAAATAATCTTATTGTAGGTAAATATTGTTGTTTTCTATATAGGCAGGCTGTATCACATACTGATATAGTTACAGGATCTTAAAAAGAAAATAATGATGAGTGGTATGTGGTGTCAGCTCAGCATGGGAGGCTATAATTATGTGAAAAGAAAAGCATTTGCTATAACCCACACGGTATCCAAGCAGTCTTCAGTGTGTCTCGGCAGTAGGCTAAACTTAACATCAAATAGAAGGCAAAAATGCTTCAAAAGTCTGCTTCTGTGCTGCTTCTCTAATAATTTCAGAGCATTTTATCAGAGTAATATATAGTACAAATTTGTATAGGACTATCTCTTGGTTTATTTATTTATTTTCTTTAAATGCTGTAATTCTCTAGTGTAATTTGTTTGCCATCAACTTGATTTCATCCTGGGAAGCACTCATAACTTCAACTGTAAAATAAATACGTGAATGTGTATGTTTGTGCTCTACTTGAATTTTGAATTTAAAATTACAGCACTGAGTTATTCCTTGCAAAGCAAAGTGGAGAGGAGAGCTTTCACTGTTCCTGAAATACTTCAGTAATGATTTTGTTGGTGTAGCTTGTTGTAATGTGAGATATTAGAATGAAACTGATAGATTCAATCACCAAGCTGAGAGCTAAATAAAATCTATGAATTGTGGTATTGTAAATACTGGACCAATTCCTTACTTCTTTGATTTATCAAGCCATTCTATCCATGATTAGTATTTAATTAATAAAAACCTCATTGGAAATAAGGAAAACAATATTCAGTTCCTCCAGATATATCATCAGAAATTTGGAAGGGCTTACAAATACATGTTTTTAATATGCCATGAGTAGCCTGTCATACTCTTTTGATGATCTCCCTGAGGATGTTAAATGATGGTAGTAGATAACCTTAATGTATACCCTAGGGAGTATACACTTTTTTTTGTTATTGTTTTGTTTTTAAAGGAAGGGGGTTAAAGGAAGAAATGATAAGTTGCATATCAATTGCTCGGTTCTTCAGAACAGAAGATGACACATTCCTAGCAAAAGAGAGCTAATGCTGGCTCTTCAGTATTTAAAAGCATCTCGTATTGGCCAGCGGGACTGCATCCATTCACTGGAAAGCTACTTTCTCTTTTATTATTTTGAAAAACCCTGCCACAAAAAGCAGAAATGCCACTCACAGTATGCCTCTGCAGTTTGAGAATTATTTTGCTGCTCCTGCCCTTGCATTATTATAAGTACTGTATGATTTCTCTAAACCATATGTTACCCTGAAAAAGGTATGCAAGGTATGCGAGTTTCAAAATTAACAGTATGCAGCTTTGTAACAATTAACCATCTGCTTATAATGCTGTTATGAACTGATAGCATCTCTGTGGAAGTCCAGAAAGTATTAGAATATTGTACCTGCCAAGTCTTAGTCTTGAGTTATTTTACAAAGTAATTTGTGGTCTCATGAGAGCAAGAAGAGAGAAAACTGCATTGAAGTTGAAAAGTGAACTTCACCTAGCCATTTAGCTTAACATCTTATTAGTACTGCTTCGGGAAGATCCACAGGCAGATAGACCAAAAAAAAAGACATCGATTAAAGACATAAGAAGAAGGAGGCAGAGTTGGGAAAGAGCAAAAATTTCCTGAATCTGGGGCTACCAGAGCTAAGTACTAAGTTGGCAGTAGCTTCTGCTTGGTAAAGACATCTGGTGAAGGACAACTCACAGCATCTCCTTTAACCACTGATATTTTATCTAACCCTGCAAGTATGTTGTAAAAACCTGAAAGAAGTTTGGGTATTTTTATTTTTCATAGTAGCATGGAGACCTGCTTCTTAATGTTACAAGGTGGCTGGTGTAAAAACCAGATCATAAAACACTCTGCTCTGACCCATCTTCTTTCCCTCCTTGGATCGCTGCATACTTGGATGCCAAGGTTGCAGAAGAATGTGTCTGTGTTGTCCTCCCAAGCCATGCCTGAGCCTGCAATGGTATGAACATATGAGTTCAGACCTAGTAAGACTTTCCACATGTTTTCCTTGCATGTTGATTTAAGCATCAAAATTTGAGTCTAAATAGCTTTTAAGAGCCAACCTGGCTAGCAGTACACATGAAGAAGAATAATCACACAACCAGTCTTTCCCCTTTTGCTTCCCTCTCCAAAAAAACTCTTCTGTTAAAATGAGATGGCTCTAGAATCTGTGTTAGATTGCAAGAGAAAGGCCTATCAGAAATGCTCTTGATTTTGCTCTCAGAACATGCTCCCGTGCTATGTGGGAGGAAAAAGAGAGAGCATGAGAAGAAGATGTTAGAAAGCTGAGAGTTGGGGAAGTCAGATTTGTGTATCACCTGATTTCAGCATTAAAAGCCCATGTTTATATCGTTTAACTAAGGCTTGAAATACACCCTCTAGTATGGGGTGGTGGCCCTGCCCTTGCTATTGCTCTTGTACCTGTCTCCTGGGACAACTTAAAACTTTCCTACCTTCCAAGGAGCTATGAAACATCTACCATTAATAAGAAATGTTAACTGCCCATGAAACAACTCCCTCCTAACAGCTGCCTGGAGTGTAAAGCAGTTTTGCCTTCCTGGACCACTGTAAAGTGAGGTAACACAATATTGCTGTGTGCTGTGGGAAGAGGAACTCAACCCTGGAAAAGGAGATGCTTCCCCAAACAGGAGCTCCTTCCTGGGGATACTAGGTGTTAGCTTTCTCTGCCAATTATATCCAAAAAATGGAAAAATGAAAGCAGAAGTCTGTCTCTGAGTTAGGAAATGTGCCTATTCCCAGATCCCACTATACAGCTGACTCTTAGGCAGTCGTGTGCCCTGTGCCTAGGCAGCAGATTCAGGGATTCTTCCCTTTGTGGACTTGTCACCCGCAGTGAATACAGTGATCCTGAACCTCCTTGTTACTCAGGCTGTAATCACTAATGGATCTCAGATACATATCCTGGTGATACGGGAATAAAAACTTATAGATTTGTGATGTTGTTAGCTATGAGCAACATAGAAAGCCTTCTCTCTAAATGCTTTATGTTAAATTTGAAGGAATGCTTTCATACTGAGAAGTGTTCCACCACTCACTAATCTTGTTGCTCTAGTGGGTCCCAGTACACATCCAGATGAACAGCTATATGGCGGTGAAAATAAGCAAAGCTTTTAATAATTATTTCTACAGAAATGATCTCATGGAAATTTAATGTTTATATGCTATACTGGAAGATAAGTTCTATGTCAGGATGTAGATTTCAAAGGGGAAACAAGACTATTAAGTAGCACATCAGAAATTAAGTGAGATGAAAAGTTATAGTTTGATCACATAATCTTCCTTGAAAAGTAAGATGGAAAGGATGAAAGACCTGGGGAGAAAAGACAGAGGTGAATGGAAAGAGAAAGGTTAAATCAAAAGAGAACATGTTAGATCTAAATTAATCTTTAAAACTGAGATGGTAAGAGGGCTAGTCCTTGTACAGGCAGGAAGAAGAAAATGAAGAATAAAGTGGAAAAAAGCATCTCATCAGCAGATCACAGATCAGGAAGCCAGCTGCTAAAATAAAGCTGATAATTTTATCCAGCAAGGAAATGGCAGCAGCTATAATTAAAGAATAAAAATGAAAAATAAAAGAGAATTTGAAAAAGCTTGGCATTTGATCCAGGGAATAGCAGAAAGCTTAGCTGAGTAATGACTTTGGTTTCAGTTGCATGTCTGCAGTTCCCTTACTGTAAGGAGATATGGAAAAGTCTATAACTGAAGAAGGCTGTGCTAGCTAAGGCTACATGCTGTTCGAGGGAAGAAGCAGCCTCACCCTGCCTGCCTGTGTAAAGTCACATTTTTAAGTTAAGTCACAGTGAGGAAAATAAAATGCATGTGCATCCAACCCAGCTTGCAGTCTAGAGTAGGTTTAACTACCATACAAACTAACAACTAATACAAATTAACTAATCCCATTGACAATATAGTTAGAATTATTCTGTAAGTAAAGTTCCTGTTGTCTTTTCTTCAACATTTCAATGCTCCTCTGGGTCCGGAAGCTGATATTGGGTCTCCTCAAATAGAATGGAGGGAGAAGCAACCCAGATGAGCCATCAGTGTCCAAGTCCTTCTTGGGAGCATGATGTTTAAGGCTCCATTTATTTGTTTTCTCCTCTCTTCCCAGCACTTCTTTCCCCTCATATCCCAGCTAAAGGTTGAAAGTTGCCCAACAGCTCGCCCAGCAAAGAAATCACATTTCTGGGCTTCATAAAGGAAAACAGATGGGAGAAATGATTCTTTGGAGCATATCATGGAGTATTCAAGCAAAAGTATCTTCCTTTGAATAAGTGTGTTCCATCAGTAATAATGTAAGACATAGTTTTAGAAGCCAAAGTGAAATACTTCTTTCCAATGGCGGCAGTCAACATTTGTGTTTTAATACCTGTGAGATGCTTAGTAAAGGTTACTATGCAGGTTGTGGTCCAAGGACCTAAAGTATTGTATTTACATGCTGTAGTATTCTATGTCAGGAGGTTTCTTTCTAATATTCTTTCCCTAGTATCTTTCTAATATTACTGTCCAGATAATCACTATGCTAAAGAATTGTTTCAAAGTGCTGTACACTTTATTACACTTTATATTATAAGAAAGCATATGTCCATTATGTAGGCTATAATACTTCCAGATTACATCCCAACCCATTCATCTTGTGTGACATCCTAGCTGAAAAGCTTGTCTACGATCAAGCCAGAGGTAACTAGATAGCTAGGATGGAGCTAGGATTTTGTGGTCTGAATTGCAAAAGGTGAAAAAATCAATGAATCAATAGAAGATTAATAGTAACTAACACATAATTCTGCAAACAATGGCATTAATGAACAGGATTGTGTTATATGCTTCTCGCTGTTATAAGCCTTCCTCTTCACTGCTTTCTGGCGACAAAGCCAATAGTCTAGAAGCAAGTATGGCACTATTAGCATGCTCCTGAGCTTCTACTTGTGGGTAAGGAGGTTATTATCCAGTAGAAAGTATTACAGAATATTGCCAATATAGACATTAGCTTATATCTCTATTCACTTGCTAAGTTTTAACTAAACTTGCAGGACTTCAGCTGTATTTGAGTCTTGAGCCTTTTAAAACTTTGTTTGCTGATGAGTTGCAAAGTTAATAACTAGATCTAAAGAGAAATGAGCCAGATGACAGAGAGAAAAGAAAAAGATTGTGCTAGGCATGATATTATTTCTAAATAAAGCTGCTTTAAAAATAGTTCATATTTATGAAGCCAGCTTTTTTGCAAAGATCGAGATACAAATGGATTGTATCCCTGTAATACTGCTAATAACAATTGTATAGAGCAAAGCAAAACTTTTAGCTGAATGTCATGAAGTACAAAACCTTTGAGTGAGAAGAATGGCATGATACTTGCTAAAGTAATTGCAACCAGGAGAAAGAGAGGCAAAGAGATTGTAATTGTAACCACTAAAAGAACTGAAGTTGTTTCATAGTATTGGGGAAGACTAGCCCCAGAGGAAGAAAAAATGAATTATTCAGTGGCTCAACTATGCTTATATAATGTAGGCACTGCAATGATATTTTGTGTCTGATAAATAATTTCAGTAATAGTCACAATAATATTTTGGAACCAAATGTGATAAACAAGAAGTAAAAAGCTAATGGCATGTGTCCTATTTAGAGTTTTTATTGTTGATTCTTCAGGATTCTGAAGTTTATTGCTCTTTCAGGAGTACCTGCTCCATAGAGTAGGTCTGTCATAAGTTCTCAGTTATCTGAGAAGAGTCTGCAGTTCAACTACTTAAGGTTATTCCATATTAATGCTGTTGTAAATGTATAGCAGAATCTGTGTCATTTTATCAACATCTAGCATTCATCTGAGCTGAGTACCTGTGCAAAAAAATCTCCAGCCACTGAAACAAAAAAAAACAGTAAACAATTAAGTTATGTTCAATATATGTTGATATATTCAAAGATCCATAGGTCAAAACATTGCAAGTGTCTATTTTTGATTGGACATGCTAGACTGATCCTTAAAAATGCCAGATGTAGTTACTGAACTGAAAAGGGAGAAAAGAGCATAATAGAGTCTGACCATATTTTAAGAAGCACGACAATAAAGACAGTAAAAGAAATGAAATATTTATAAATGTAGGAAATCTTTTATATTTCTTCAAAATGCCATAGAAAAAGATTATCTTCATGCTCGTAGAAATTCTGTAAACATTTCAAACAAAAAAGTTGAATGTTTTGAGAACAATATTTTTCATCAAAAAAATTTGCATATGCAATTAATACTTTGAAAATTCTGTATTAATTACCTTTTACTCAAAGAACTCTACGTGCTTTGTAGTTGTTTATTCTGTAATCCTGCATAGTAACTTTATACAGTTCCTGCCTTAAAAATGAGGAACTGGAGACACAAAGAAAAACATTATTTTCACGAAATTTTAAAGACTGTTCTCTCATTGTCGACTAGTGTTTCATTTAGCTTTCCAGCCTTTCTCTGCCAAAGGCAGAAACTCATAAGGAATGTTTCAGGTATCAGGGTGAAATTCACCCTTTAGCAACAACGTTAATTGTGAATCATCTTACCTAGAAAAGGATTTGAATGCAGATTTTAAAATGTAGTATACTTGTGGTAGTCCTATTCCAAAGAAAAAAAAACAAGCAACAACCAAAAAATACAAAAAAAAAAAAGGGAATTTAATCCACAGTGCATTAAGGACAAAGAGTGTTCAAGGTCAACTCTCCTATAAATTGGGCTTAAGGACTGGAACAAGTCACATACTCCCAGTGTCAGTCAGAGTAGAAAGATGCTTTCTCAAAACCATTCCAGATTGACCATCATTGACCAGGTGATATAATCTATTCCTCTGTGAAGGAGAGATGCAGAATCAGAAACACTGGAGTTAGCTCAAGATTGATGTTGAACATCTTTACAGGTCAGATTTTATAATGACACTTCTATCATTGCTCAGTTGGACTTTTGTGTGCAGCTCTTCATATTTCAACCTATAGCCCTGTCAATGCCTGTCATGTAAACCTTGCTTGTTTCTCTGCCTTTGATTTTATCTTGGGCTTTGACTAGTTGTTTTGTTTAAATCCTTTATTACAACTAACTGTATTAATTTGATTTGTATGAAATTTCATAACAACATTTTGTGGAGGGCATCACACTTGTATTAAGTGGTCCCTTTGCAATATCTGGCTTGTTGATGTCATGCTTGCAGATTTTTTGCAGGGGAATTTCCTATCCTGAGGGCACAGCTAACTGCCTAGTCCTATCACTCTGATCACCATCATTTATTTTAAATACAGATTATAAAAACTAAAACAGTGGTAGATTTTGTCCTGCTAAGAGTTAAATATTCTGCTGGCCTATATAAGTTATTAATTTAAAAAATATTGACAAGACTTTAGGAGTGTGAAATTCTGTGCTGAGTTGAGAAATGTAATAATTAAATTTGGTGATTAATTATTAAGAGAAGAAAGTAGCCTAGGAATTTATTAATAAAGGATAGATCCCTAATGGTTTGTCTTTAGTGAAATAATATATGATGTTTTAGACACGACTCTCTAATAATACAGAAACGAAACAAAGAGTATGTGGCATTAGTCTATGCTAATCATGTTAGTAATTATAAACCTGAATGATGAACAGTGAGAAATATACTACAGAAATTTGCAGTGAGTAGTATGATAATATTCCAACAAAATATGTAAGGTCAGCTTTGCTATTGTAAGATCATAGGATGGTTCAGGTTGGAAGGGACCTCAGGAGATCCAATCTCCCACCCAGTTAGGAACTATAGCTTATTTTGCATAGACATGGCATGCTAGCTGCTCTAAAGATGGTCTGTTAGGAATACTTTGGATCTGAACGCTTTGTCTCCTTAGTAAATAACTTGGGCCCTGTTCTTAGTAGAAGAGTAAACCAGAAGGTGAGGTGAGGAGAGACACTAAGGGAGCACCCAGAGCAGCTCATCATAGAGCTGGGGATGCAGGTGAGATCCCCGCAGTCACTGCTGACAGCCGCATTCCCTCTTTGTGGGGCTGCCAGCACTGGGGGCTGATTCCAAGCTCCTCAAAGCCCGTGGGGGCCCCTCAGTCCACGATGGGCCTGCCCAAGGGCTTGCTGGATACAGGCACCCAGCGCAGTTGCAGGCTTGAGGATTGCTGTAATTTCAGAGGCAGTTAAAGCAACTCAGCACAGTAAATGCTAAACCCTATGGCAGCTGTAAAAATGCAAATATAAATAGGTGTGTGTTTATTGTGCCTTTTCTGGAAGGAAGAAGTTTTATCTAAATAGCATACTGGAAATGTAATGGACTATTTGCTGACAGTTGTACACATGCAAAAGGCATTCTTACTGGCTTTGTGTTTTTTAATTTTTTGGTCAGATAACTTCTGATTCTCACTGCTGAATTAGAGGATTATTTGATTTGTGACCAGCAATCCTAACACCAGGAGGTGCAATCCCAATGGAGGTCAGGGAAAAGGATACTGTCTCAGATGAATGGCCAGTGGATGTGAAATCTTGGATGTTGTTCAGATGGTCATCAGGTATTCATGTGAAATCTGCTCTTTCCTTTTGTATTTTGGTCGGCCAGACTGGCGGCTTTTGCATTCACCTGATGGTGGATGAAAGGAAGGGATTTGGTGCATGACATGGGCACTCTTGCTGCCCATATGCTCTCACCATAAAAATGTGTTCCTGATTTATTCGGAACTATCTGAAGTTAGTTAGTTATTCTGATAGTCTCCACATAAAGTAGTGGAAGACAAGATGTGGTTGATGGCAGTTCTGTCACAACAGTGGCTTTTAGTGTTTCTGATTTTGGCCAAAGCCATCCATTCATTATCAGATCATAATGGTTAAAAAAAACTCATCAGTCCATATTTAAGCAGGAAGAATTTCAATAGTATAAGAATTTGAATGTATTTTCATCACACATACTGCAAGTTTTGTCTGTTTCTTGATACGTGTAGTAACAAGGTGTGCTGGGGAGAACTCGAAGAGGTCGTCCCTCTTGTGGCAGCTGCTCCTCTGTCATCCAGGCAGATATTTTCTGGCTGGTATTAGAGCACAGTGGCCACTCAGCAATCTCCCCAGGAGCCTCTTCCAAGACTTCACTGTCCTTACCAGAAGGATGGCTTCATCGAGGTCCCATCTGAGCTTTCCTTGCTCCAGTTTGATTTTTGCCTGCCCGCTGTATGAGTAGAATACATGCTCTTTGCAGTAAGCTCTTTGCAGTAAGCTGTTTTGTATTCAAAATGTGTTAACAGGTCCCTTAGTCTTTCAAGACTTCTTTCTAAGTCAGTCTTCAATCTTTTCAATCAGAGACCGCTGATTATTTTCACTGCTCTTCTCTGATCCCTCTGCAGACAACCCGTAGTCTCCCTCTCTCCTTCCTTCACTCCCTATCTTCCTCCCTTCTTCTCTCTCTCTTTCTCTCTCTTTTTGTCTATTGGGTTGCTCTGTAATGCAGTTTTCACTCATCATGCTCTGTACTCTCTGAAGAACTGAGATTCAGCTAATTCCCTGGTTTGTATTTGTGCTTGGTGCCTATCCATACCCAGCAATGCGTTAGATGGGCCTGTGTTTAGTTCATGTTTTTCTGAAGCTTAATTCACCCTAAACTGTTGATGCAGTCAAGCTACAGGATCTGTGTGTGTGCAAGGGACCACTGCACACGTGTGAAGAAAGCACATGAGAATGGAGAGTCCTCCTGAGCACAGAGAGCTGCAACGGGGAGCATGTTGTGCCGGAGCTCAGGAAAGGCTCCCCCAAGCACAAAAGCAGGTCCTCAGCAGGAGATGCCTGGGAATTTTAAGTGAGAAAGATTTTCATGTTGCCTTTTGCTGCTGTTATTTAAATTATTAAAAGTAATTGGAGACTGAAGTCATAATACCTACTGTAGAGCTATCACGTATTGATTTTCAGCTCTTTCTAGACAGCTTCTTCAAAAGAGGAATTAAAATGCACTCCTGAAGTGCAAGCATTTTTCTCTGCTGTCACGTAAGTACTCCAGATGGCCACTGAGTGGGCTGAGTGGAAGTGCAGAGGGACAAGTTTTTGCTAAATTTTTTTATGCTCCTGTTATTCATGCTGAACATGGTAACTGAAATGCCATTCCCTGGGTCGTCAGCTATTGTGCTGGTCACTATGGGGCTGCCAAAAGAGAGAGACAGACAGATGCTGTTGTGCAGGGCAGAATTACCTCAGTGAGAAATGCTTCTTTTCTCATACAGGAGTGTCTGTATTGCTGTTAAACTGAAACAAAATAAACCTGAAAAGTGCATTTGCCAAAAATGTGTTTATGCATAAGTAAATGTCTATACCTACATAAATATAGACACATATGCACACATATATAATTCACATAATAATTCACAGTGACACATACACATGCACATATAGATACTAGATTTCACTGAGCTAGCAGCAATTCATTTTGAATTCTTGTGTTTTCTGCCCAGTCTCTGAACATGAAGATGTTCCATACATAGTGTGCTGAGTTTCTTTTTTTCTTTGATTTTGTTAATGCTGTTTTGGATTCCTTCCCCACCTTGGAAGGTTTTCTAAATAAATAAGCAGAGAGATGAGAGGTTGTGGAGTCTCCTTCTCTTCCAAACCCACCTGGATGCCACCCTGTGCTGTATATGTGCCTGCTGGAGCAGGGGTTTTTGGACTAGATGATCTCTTGAGGTCCCTTCCAACCTTAAGCATTCTGTGATTCTGTGATAAGAAAATTTGGAGATTACTGTGTTTTTTATTTAACCACCTTTTCCCCTCTCTGCTCTGTTTGTGTCTAACTAAAAATTCCCTTCCATTTATCACCTTTATTCTATCAGAAATGCTAAAGGGAAATAAAGGATGGTAGAAAATAATACTTGATAGTTAGCTCCAGAATTCAAAAATAGAGGAAATGAGACATATTTAATCAGAGTGAGAGTTTTCTTTGTCATGGCCAAAAGAGTAATTCTGCCTAAAAATACAAAAGCAAGAGAAGAAAAACACCTCACATCATCAAAGCCTTCTTTAACTCATGGCACAATCCAAAAGAGGAAGAAAGGATGTGAAGCAGCAGTCGCTATCACAAGTTGCTTTTTGCTTTTTTTGCTTTGACAAAAGTTTTATCATACAGATCTTTCCAGTCATAAGATTATTCCCCAACATACCTGGAGGCCTAGGTTCATTTTCTTCAGCATAAAGATCTTCATTTTATTTTGACCAAATGTTTTTGTTTGATTCTTTGGTCTGAACACATTAATTACAGAGCTCCTTATCCTTGAATCATAGCAATTGGTGACAACAGTAGTAACAGCTTTCGTTTATTTAGATCTTTCATTGCCATAAATGACAGTAAATCCTAAGTTTCAGTGACCGTAGCTTTAAGTTTGTTACAGCAATAAATGTTCAGCAGGCATTAATTTAACAATTATCCATATATTAATTACAGTTATCATTCAAGCCACTGTGTTTTTATAGTTACAGACTTAAATGCTTATTGGCATGTTTCACTAACATCTCTATTAATTAGAAATTTTGTTTCCTGCTCTTTTTATAAATAATGATGTTAAGCTTAAATGTTATGATTTTCCAATACACTGCACTTGAATTGTGCAGAAAAAATATGTTCCGTCTTCATTCTGCACAGTAGCACAGAGAAGAAAGTATTATCTCCTCCAAAGAATTTGATCTTTTGCTATCGCCTACCTCAAATGCTTCAGTGATGCAGAGATTTGCTCAGGCTGATGGAACTCATCAGACATCAGAAACACCATAACTTTTTGTGCAGGTGTTTGTGCCATCTCCCTCGATGCAGAGGGAGACCTCACCTGAAAAGTCTTGCAGCTCCATTTGGAGAAGACACGTTATGAATGGCTGACTGTAGGGATCACAGGTAATAACAATGCTGATCCTGCTGTAGAAAAGACACCTGAGTCGTGCTCATGTGTATTGTCCTCCTAACCCTTCCCCAGAAAATCTTGATTTTTACCCCACAGTATTTCTTCCCCAGGTATTGGTTCTATTTCTCATCAATTAAAATGACAATGTTCATTGGGGCCATCTCCACACCAAGATAAATATTGTGTTGAAAGATTAAGGCAAAGAGCAAGTTTCTTAAGGCAAAAGCATTGCCTTAAACAGACATCTCACTCCTTTTATTGTACTTTCAATCAAAAGTTTCAAGGGACATCTGGCATGTTTCTGTAAGTGTAGACATGAGCTTTAAGTACGTTTTGTGTCTTTGATCATTTATCAAACACGCCAGTCTGCTTTCATTGATGCTGTTGTCCATTTCCAATCAAGAAATGCAGTTTTGGAAACTTGGCCAAGAGTAGCCCTGTCATTAATATCAGTTCTGTACTATACTGGATGATCCAGCAATGCATATTTGATCTCATTTAGGCACGTGAAAATGGCTGAACCTGTGTTTATTTTTTTGGAGACTGTGATAATGCAGTCGATAAGAGCTTCATGGGCTTATGCTGGTTTGTTGTCACCTGCAGGCAGACAGATGTCAGATGATATGTGGGATGGTACAGGATTGGAGTGGCATAGGTGGGCAATACTTTATATAGCACAAAGCCTCACAGTACAAAGTTAATCCAAAATGAGTACAAAGTTAATCTGTAATGGTTTTTGGAATAAATTTGAACTTGCAGCGTGAGTTCATACCAAATCAACATCTTCTGAATCATGTGTGTGCAGTGTTTCTGATCTAGTACCAGGTCTGCTACAGCTAGACTTACCATATGGTAGAGGTGAGCAGTTTATTTTGGAGTATGTATAAAATGACAAAGAAAATTCTTCTGGATGAATTTGACTCACAACTCGCTCATAGTTGATTACTGCCTCTTCATAACTTATCGCAGGATTGCTCACATCCTGAAGCAGAGTGCTTCTGGAGATATTTGGCACTGCTTCATGCACAGTGCCAAATATCTCCAGAAGATTTACAGTTCAAGAGGCACTGCAGTGAACTGCTGGAGCAATCGGTTATTTCCTCGGAATACCTAAAAAATTTTGCATTATGATGCAAACTACTTTTTCACTTTACTCAGTCTTGTGCATTGCCAAGTCTGTTTCTGCTTCTGAAATGTTTCTTCTTTTGAAATAAAGTTTCCCAGGCATGTCCATTGTTATTTGTACTGTGTCTCTGAATCCCTTCTACTGTCTACTCCATCTCTGTGCAGAGGGCAAGGGAGGCGTGAAGGGAGCTTCCCATCTCACCCCCTCCCTGGAGTCCTTGGATGCTCCCCAGGGCGACTTCCTACATCACCAGCAAAACTGATAGATCTGGATAGAGCAATCACCAGCATCTCCAAGTTAAAGTAAAGTAAATGGGAAACCATAGATTTAGGTAACTTTTCATCTCATCAAGGAAGTTTCATTTCAGCTAGTTGCAACTTTTTCTAAAAGTGGCAAGCAATTCCAGCCTCTTTCTCTCTATTTAATAGATGTCCGTTCCATTTTACCTTGTGCATGTACAAATGTGAAGTGAAAGATATAAATTACCAGAAGAATGGGGGTTTTGCTATGAAATTTATGGTTACAGATTTACCCTTTTTCCCCCCAATTATTTTGAAGGCTAAGATAGAATAATTAATAATTAACTAATAATTCATTCTAGGAAGTTGTGATGAATCTCAGTGGTATGCATTCAGAGAAGAGATATTTTGCTCCTCACAGGGAAGAATTTTCTCTTTGTTTTGCAGGGACAGTTAGATTGCAGCCAAAGTGACCTCTTGTCAAGGAGTTCTTTTTTTATACTGAGGAAACGAAAGGTAGTTTTTAGGGTTCCATGAGCTACTAGGTATTCTAAAGGAAGTTATATCATTATGTTCAGGTAAAATAAGGTTCTTATTTAGTAAAGCAGACTAATATATTTATTGCATTTCATATCATAGTTGGGTTGCCAGCTTGCTGTGAATATAAACTGGTTAATTAATGGTTCATCTTGCTCTTAAAAAGCATGGTCACGTTGTCCTTAATCTTTTGGTATGCATGAGGGGATGGTTAGTAAGAAGAGAAGTGGTTGTTTAATTTGATAAAAAAAAATCCTAGTATTTCTGTGAGTGTTTTTAACGTAGACTTCTCATCTAGTCAGGTGATCTAAGGAATGAGGATTATTTGTACTAGTGGTTCTGTTTGAAGGTCTTTGCCAGCAACTGGATCTTCCTTGCTGTTTATTTGTCTGGGACGGAGGAATTACTACGGCAAGGACCATCCAGGCTTTACTGACTTTATCTGAGCAACGATGCCATGACTATGGCTACAAAACCACTTTAAAGGGTAAAGTAAGGCATGGAGAGATTGAACATTTTGTCTAAGTCGTGCAGAAAGTCTACAGTAGGCCAGGAAATTAAACATACTATAAAACAACCTCCTTCATGGGTGACACAGTTTTGGAAGCACTGTAATGCTTGTAACAGGATTTGTTTTTCAATATCTGTCCCTACTTTTAGACATCCTAAAGGCTAACATAGGGGCACGTATACCAAAAGATGTCTTTTGTGTATGTAGTTCATCAAAGCAGTGAAAGTTGTTCACTTCTGAATGTTTATGAAGCTGATAATAGACATATAGTAGTTTGTCCATATCATCTATCAATAAATTAGACTCTCAGCTGCCATTTCAGGCAGCTTTAGGTCAAATTGTGCAATACCTCTGCTTTCCTGGAGACAGACAAAATTTAAGATGTGGAAAAGAGGCAGGAGCTAGAGGCAAAATCATTTGCCTCTGTATCTTACCAGGGTAAGTCCTAAACAAAAGGTACATGTGATATAGAAATACGGAATCAAATTCATAAGTTAGTCATTAGCAGGCTCACAGCTTGCAGTTCTTCTTGGAATTTACCCAGCAAGTCCACAGAACAGAGCTGGTTTTTAGTGTTTCCTTTTGGAATTATATATGCTGAAGTTATCATCCTCCCTGCCCTCTGCATTTTTTTTCCTCCCAGATTCTGTCTCATGATCAATCCAGTGAATTGCTGGTAGTCAGTCTGAAATACCAAGCTTCTCTCAGAATGCATCCTGGATAATATGATATGCTTTGGCTTAATTTGAGGATAGACCACCATTCAGAGGATGCAATTGCAAGAGCATCTAGTTCAAAGATGATCCTAAGCAGACGGTTGGACTAGATGATCATTATTCAGTGATCCTTGGGACTAAGAAGAGAAGCAAGTTTTGACCGTGAGTTGATGGGTAGATGCAACCTAAGCAGGCTGAGGAGAACATTTGGTGTGACTGTATGGTTTGGCCGTGTCATGTTGGAGCATGTGTGTCCACTGACCAGGGATAAAATTATGATAAGGAACCATAAGAAGAAAGGCGACTTCTCAGAGGCAGAACTGTAGCAATCTGCACTGCACTGCACAAAAATCAACTTCCAACTTTCCAGCTGGAAAATCAGCATCCAATCAGCTGCATGGATTCATTTCCAAAAGCAAACAACAATCCAGTTCTGTTTCCAGCAAAACAGTGAAGAGACTTTTGCAATGAAGAGACATTTTGTAGACTACATACGAAGTACAAGTGAAAAAGTAATTCAGATCGACGAAATTGAAGATCTTTTTCTATTGTTAATATAGCAATGAGTTTTTCATACACTCCATCAGTGCAATTCCTGTGCCCTCTGAGTGTATAATGATAGTTAAGAAATGACATTTCAACTCTGTAGAGCAAGAGATCATTATAATATCTTATTAGGTCCTCAATAAAGTGTGTCATTAGACAATTTCTATTTTCCCATGGAGAAATCTGAAACCCCTCTGTGAGAATTAATGTGTATGGCTGCACTAGCAAAACAAGCTGTGTGCTTCAATGAGGAAAAAGATTGCCCTGAACTCAGACTGCAGGAGATGGTGGTTTGACAAGGTAAAACATGTCACCTAACCTTTCCAGTTGTCAGTCTTGATCAATATATATAACATATATTGATCATATATCAATATGATCAATATAAATGATCCCTGGAAAAGGATTCCCATTATTTTAGATCATGTCTCAACATTGGATCCAAGGACAATTTGACCTAGATCACATTGTTTGGAAGTAACACATCTGAAATCAGTTATCCCATTTTCCTGTTTCTCTCCATTCCCAGTGAAATTCGCATTTGATGAGATTTCTCTGTAGCGGCATTGGTATTATTAATATCTCATGCAGCTTCTAAAATAGCATGTACTAAGAATATCCCTTAAAAGGTTACATTTGTCTCTTTTTTAATAAATGGATATAATAATCTCTAACACTTTACGGATTAATCTCAAAGGCAGCAAAGATCCTGTAAAATGAACAGTTTGGGGCTATAGAAACTTGAAAGGAGTGCAAATTCAGTCTGCCATGAGAGTCTGCGTGGGAGTGTTATTCTTTTACATCTTTCATTTGTGTGTCAAATAGGCATTGCCTAACAGATGGTTTGATTTTGGACCTCCAGCTTTAATTTTTATTAGTCCCAATATCCTATTTTTTGAGTAAGCGTGGATTCCTTTATTTGCAGCTGAATGTGCTCAGTAGTCAGGCTGCTGTAAGCCTCAGTGCTGAGGCTCATCTTCTCATTTCTTCCTTATTTGCAATCCATTTTGGGTACATTATTATTGTACGGAACAGAGCACATGACAAGTCATGGTAATACATATTTTGTTTCATTTCTATTTCAGAAGGATCAGATACCTTCCCGCCTGGAAAAGGCAGACATTTGGGGAGCAGTGGGGCTACCATGCAAAGAGGCTAATGCCTGTTGTCATATGTTTGTGCCAACTATGTTTTCAAAATTATGCATGCACACAGTGTAATTAAAAAAAAAAAAAAAACACAAGAGGAGATGTGGAGCTGTGACATAGGAATATCATTGTAACCAGCAAGAATTCATAGCTTTCAGCACACCATTTCGTGCTCTAGATGTCCCTGCTTGAGCAGGGAAGTTGGATGAGATGATCTCTAGAGGCACTTTCCAGCCTCGACCACTCTGTGATTCTGTTTGTGATTTGTTAGGAAAATAATGGCATCAGCTCTTAAGGATTTGCAATATTTAGTTGCAGCGACACTGCTACTACTGCAAATTAGATCACGAGGAGCAACAAGAAGCACAGTGAGGCCGGAAGAGTGAATCATGTAGATACATCTAAATTAAGAGTGTTAATCTGATAACATGGTAACAGGTTACAGTGCTATCTGTTTTCTTTTTTGTATAGATTAAAGCACCTCTGTGTAGGTATGCCAAGCAAGATCATAAAAATTATTTGACTATTTTAAATTTATTTTAAGGACTGTTTTGACTGTTGTCATTATCTGAAACAAGAAGGAAGTTGATCTGAAAATATGATCACAGCATGTGACTGTTGATACAAATATCATTTACTGAACTTTTTACAGAATTTTTTTTTTTGCATGTGCTCTTAAATGATTCTTTACACTGTCTGATAAAATAATCACACTTGTAAGAGTGTGTCTTCATGGACTTGCTGAGTAAAGTTCAGTGTGAGTTGTAGCCTATGTTCTGGCTAACAAGACTTTTCTGGCTTTGCTGTTGCTAGCACCTGATCATACTGGCCGAGACATCCTGCAGGTACTCCCAGGACAAGTTTGGTTATCCCCATTGCTTCAGCATCACGTGTGCAAAAATATAATGAAGCCTTATTGAAAAATACTTATGCATGTATACATTTCTTTCTAAATGGCATTTTGCTGGCTAAAAGTGCTTACTTCTCCATTTCTGCTTAGTGTTATCTTGAGCAGAGACACTGTCCTCTGGCCTCAAATGCTTCAGTAAGTTTACAAGACACAGTTATTTATGGCAACACCTGCAAGTGTAGCTCCTTACATTGCTGGGTGTGACAGAGGCTGTGGTGATTTTGTAATGAATTAGCTTTAAAAAACATCAAATAGGAACATACAAGGGCACCTGGCAGCTGCTTTCCCCAGCTAAATCTCACCACTGAGACTTGAGTCCAAGAAAAATAAAAATGCAGACTTGGTTAGTAGTGCCTCAGCTTGGAATGTGAGTCCTGTCAAGGGAAAAATCATTTATACTCTACTAGCTTTTCATGAGTTGGGTCAAAGAGCAAATCTCTCCAATGACAAAATAACGCTGTCAAAAAGCTTTGCCATAAGATGCCATTGGACACCAACACCGTAGTTCTTCCTCCTAATCCTTTTCTGTAGCCTGCTAATTTGGGGGGAGGGAGTTGGGGAAGTTTGTTTAGTTTTTTTAACTACATTTTAGTTGATTAGAGAAGAGGATTTTAAAGAGAAGATACGGTTCTGCATTTTACCAAATGCCAAATGGCTAGGATAAGATTTTCTATCTACTGCTTTATGTTTTCAAAACAATCTACAAATACCTGTTAAATATTCTTTGAAGGATTAGCAGGCAAATATAATGGGACGTTTTATGGGAACACTTTCATGTGTTCCAGTGCGTAATCATCAACTTGAGGCATGTGTGCCAGCAAGGAAGCACTAATGTTAGTTGTTCAGATGCTTCTCTTGGTTCCCTTCTTCTTGTCTTTACCAGATATAGATATAAAATTTAAACTCTTCTTAGTTCCTTCAGTCTTGATGCACCAAAAGGAGCATGGTGAGATCTGAACCCAGGTTCCTGGGCATGTATGCAAAGCACTGGCTTCAAACTGTGATCCTGGAGGTCAGAGATGTTCCTCTGATTTTGGACTGGGGAGGTCAGTAGTCTTGTCTCCAAAGGGACTGGAGGAAAAGAGCAAAAATTAGTTCCTAAGTGGTATTGGTCTCCATTGTATGTTATAAATGTGGCTCGTCTCATGCAAAAATGGTGTAACTGAAAATGTTATGAAAATTTTAAAGTAAAATCATCCAAGGTATTCTGACTGCTTTTCTCAACTAACTTCCAATATTAATCTTCGTTTTCACTATAATCTGAATGTTTTTTATATACATATATAACATAATTCTGAACACCTTTGGAAAGAAAAAAGTCTAATATTAGGTATTTTTGCAGTAATAAAAGCCCTGACAATGCATTAATGCATCAAACCATTTTCAATTTTTATATTAACAAGCTTATTGGGAGATTACTTATTTCATGGTTCTGTTTCCAAACAGACTTTAAATCCTAAATTTTCACATAATACGTGCAGTTTTTGTAAATTAATAGTTCTGTCAAATAGTCCCAAGTTCCTCACTGAACTTACAAAATAAAAAAATGCTTCAGGATAGACATAGTAAAAGAAAAAAACGTTCAGTTTGTATCAGTGCTGGCAAGCACTTTGGCACGAAGCAGAGCAGTAAATCTGCAAAGCATCTAATCAGCTTCAGACCAGTACTTACACTCATCAGTGACAGAGAGACCCAGTACATTCATAGGAAAAATGATGAGCAAAATAAAATAAGCACAAAATCAGCTGAGCCTGCCCAGCTTTGGCTTTCCTGCCTTTAAGAAGCTAAGCTGAGTGATTCACGCTACTTTGTGAGGATGATTTGCCCTGTGTAAAACAGGTGCTAGTGGTGGTGCAAGGGAAAAACACGGCAAGAGGTTACAAGATGAGAGTGAACTGTGCTACCCAGAGTCCTGTTAGCATGCTGAACCTCACATAATTATTCTTTCAGTGCCCCTTTCTTCAGTGCAGTATCAGTGGCAGTTCCTGCAAACCATGACTTAAAGCCAACAGTTGGCCTTATGTGAGTCTAAAATTACTGTATGTTTTAGTGTGGCTTAATTCAAAATGCAAGTGTAAAGAATACATTTTGTTCAAGCATAGAAGAATTCTAACAGCCTTCCACCATACAGATTAACACCTTTTTTTTTAAGTTTTCTCTTTTTAATGCCGTAATTGTATACTATCCCTGCTATCTTACTTCTATCTATCTTTCATTTAGCCTTCCAAAGCTATACTTAATCATTTGTAAAGATATCTTGGGGCCTGTCCTTCCAAACAGGAAGAACTGGGCAATTCAGCTCCTGCTGTTTTGATGGGTGTAGTTAGCAAAAATCATTGAATCATAGAATCATAGAATGCCTAAGCTTGGAAGGGACCTCTAGAGGTCATCTAGTCCAACCCCCCCGAAGTGAACAAAAGAAGAAAAAAAAAATGAACAAAAGAAGGCTTACAGAAAAATGTAACAATTTTGCACATAATTTAATAGTTGACAGGCCCTGAATCCTTGATGTTAATCAATAACTGGAATGATCCCGTTACAAAAAAGAAAAAGCAAAATAATAGGTAATAATAGGATTGTAAAGACTAGAAAGAGGGGAGGAAAATTTCCTGGCGTATAGAGGTTATCATTGCAAAAGGTAGTATTTTCTGGTGAGGGAAGAATGAGGAGGAGACTGGAGAAACCTTGTTATTGGGAAGAGAAAATGAATGAAAGATCAACATTTCGCTTAAGGTAGTTTACAAATAAGAAATGCAAGGACTGGATTGTGGAAATGTCTTGAGTACTGCAGTATCTGTCCACTTTGTTCAACTGCTTAATCTGAGTTATCTAAATACTACTGCTTCAGTTACAGGTACTGAACAGCTTTGAAATAAGAACCCCACAATGTTGAAGTTATCCCTTTTTTTTATTAATCAGATGCATTTGAAAATAATGTGTTTTATTAACTTCTTAATAGAATATAAAATGTTCTTGCAGAAGTTATGTATTCTAAGACTGTTCTTTGATGTTAGAAATAAATATATTATTGACTCTTAAGAGTTCTGTTCATACTACATTAACTTTGGCTGGGTATGTTTTTGTATTAAATGAAATGATTCATAAGAAGATGTATTTATGAAATGAAAATGGAATGGCTTTTTTATGACACTTGAGATCTGTGAGAATACAAAGAGGGTTTTTTTTGGTCTTTTTCTCTTTTCTGAATTTTCTGTGGAGATGGAGCACTTCTTAATAAAAACACTGATGACCAGATTTGTTAAAAAAAAGAGATCACAATCTATTGCAATTTTTACAAACTTGAGATAACCTGGCACATAGATTTAAAAACTAATATTTTTCATTAATTTTCACCAAAGTGCATCACTGCAAAGCCTCTGAAGCCACTATTGCCTCTATTACATGTAAATGTTAAAGGCGTTTTCTAGACAGAGTGAGATTTGAATCACTAACCATATGGTTTGAAGCTGATGTTCTGGCAAACTTCTATGTCCATATCATACCCCATGTAAATAAGATGAGCTGCTTTGCCCTCACAGCAATATTCACTAAGATTGCTCTCACATCTCAGACATTAGCTTTGTCTGCAAGGTTAATGGACCTCCTCAAGGACTGGATGTGTTTGTCCATTTTTTTGGTATCCATGCAGGGATTACTCTCATGTTCCAATAGCATGATTACTTTTCTTCCAAGTGAATGAATAAAAAGCACCTGAAGCCTTGTAAGGGTCCTCTGTTCAAGAAGGAAAATGAAGATGTCTCCTCATTGTCCACTTAGTAAACATGTACTTTTGAGAAAGCTTCCTACAGCAGTCCTCAAAGGAGAGTGGTTTCCTTCCCAGAGAATAGTTCTGCATCAGGTCTCCTGCTTCTTTGTGCCCTGAAGCTATTTCTCCAGAAATCCTTTAAAAATATATGTCCTCCAGCAACTCAAAATTTTCTTCCATGCCAAGATAGCTTCAAAAACAAACAAATAAAAAATGACTTCTAGTGTTAACTTGTTATTGTAATACACTTAAATATATATATATATGTGTGTGTGTGTAGGTGTATATGTATGTTAGTGATGATTCTTTATACTGGAGAGCATTACATCATTTATAATAAAAAAATTGCTGTGAAACAGGAACATTCACACTTTCAAAAGGAGATGATAGCTGTGAAAAATAGGGCAAAACAGGAGAAGAGAAATTATGGTTCATATTTCTACATGGTTTGTTGCCTTCATGACTGATCTTTATTTCAACTTTTTTCTTTTGCTCCATCCCATAATGCTGCTGTGTTAGGTGTATGGATCTGCCTATCACAGCGTTCCCAGCACAAAAGGTTGTAGTGTCCGCAATGGCCACTAGGTATCTGTGTATCCATGTGGGCCTTCGTGATGCAGAAGGTGACTCGCAGAATAAATGCTGAAGACAAAACCCCTAAAAGCAGAGCTTACCTCCTTGACTTTTCTGGAAATTAATCCTGTGTGTTAGTGTCTCCCTAAAGTCTTTTGTGTTCCTCAGTCTGATTGCAAGGTTTTCCTTAATAACAACGGAGGCACCCTGGTAGGGCCAGATCCCTAGCCAGGGTAAAGCAGGATATCTATATTGAAAACAGTAGATGTGAAAAATAGCTGTCTAAAGCATGCTGGGTTTAAATCTGTATGTCAGTCATCACTTCAATGAATGAAAACATGCTGCATGTCTGTCGTGGTGCTCTGTGGCACCCGTCACTGTGGTGTGTAATTATGCTATCACTTTCACCCACTTTAATCATTTCTGAATTCCTGATCTTCTCTCTGACAAGCCTAAGTAATTTTACTTCCCTCTAGTACTCCAGTCAACAATTTTGCTTCTTAGCAAAGTACTTGCTGATTGAAACCTGCAATTCTTTGCTTGATAGAAAATGGATAAACAAACGGAATTTTGACTGAAACCATAGTTTTTCCACTCCCGCACATAAACTAAGCTCAAAGATGACAAAAAAATATCTGTTAGCACCTCCAAATATCACTAATACTATACCTGGATCCTCTGTTGATTAAAGTAATTCAGTCATTAACTGTGGGAATGACAGCACTTCCCCTTCCATGGCTCTCATTGAGTAGTCTTTGGGAAGCCTGGTGTTCCATACCTGATGTGTGTTTTATTACTGCTTGGAAATGCTGCAGCTCTCCTGACTCAGGGCCCTCCGTACCTTTATAATCAAGGCACAGGGGCCAAAATGTCTAATTAGGAACCACGACTTGACTCGAGTCATCCTATCACCATGTCCAGGGCATTAGCTTTGGGTTTCAACAGCCCTTCCACACAGCAGTAGTAACAACTAATAGAACTAATAAAAACCTCCAACAACCACAAATTACTCACATCACTGTGTTCTCAATAGCCGTGTTTTACACTAAGTTTAACGATTCAAAAGCATTAAACAAAATAAATGTTTTCAGAAGTGGGGTTTTTTTGTTGTTTTTGGTTTTTTATATGGTTTTAGGTATTTGTCTGCCCTCTGCATCTCTCTAGGATTTAACTTTCTTTAAAGGTTTGTGTGGATTACTTGCAACATCTCTCTGGGATAGAAGTAGATTTATCATCTAGAGGAAGCAGATTTATGACCAGGATGACGAAAATTAATTGGGAGGTGGTTACTTTGGAAGATGATTGTGGATGCACATTTTTGGAGATGTGTGTGAGATGCACAGACAGAAAATTTTCAAAATATTTCAGTCTTACTACAAACAGAGAAAAATGCATTGTCTGTAATGGAGGATTTTGCATGTAAGATGTGTTAATAAGTGAATTATTTGCAAATGACTGCATTTGCTTTGCTGGCAGAATGCTGTGTAGAGGTTTCTTTCATTTTTTTACAGCTACACACATAAAGAAATGTTTGTAAACTTAGTTCCATTGTGTTTTTTAACTGTGAACCCCCCACCTAAGATAAATATATTGGAACTGACTGAGTTATTCACATGGGCTTCACATTAAGCTCTTATTTAAGAAGTACCTTGCTGAACTGGGCATATGAAAATAAGCCTTTCTAATAAGGTTGTTTTATACAATTGAAATTATGCTAGTCTTACTTTTTTGCATGTAGTATAAGAGGCTTAGTTAATCCCAAAACGTTAGAAACACATGTATAGAAGTTTATAGCAATCTATGAAAATACCAAGTTACAAACCTAGCACCAAGGAATAGGATTATAACAAAGATGAGCTAGCTAGCTCAAGCACTAAAACAATCGCTTTTTTTTTAATTGTAAAAAATTATTACATTTCTTTTGGAGCCTGTTATTGCCTGTTTAAGCTTTGCTTTGGACCAGCTGGAGAACACGATGAACTTGTTTACTTTTCAGTGAAAATGGATTAATTCCCAATGAAATTCCAGAATGAAAATAAATGCCTGCCTCTGTGCAACATTTGTAGTCAAATGGTGAATAATCCATCTGATAACTATGTGAACTCAAAATTAATTTGAAATAGTTACGGAACCTGGTCACATATTTTCATTACATAAAGAGAGAACAATTTAAAAGCAAAACAAGGAGCCAATGAGATAAAAAAAAGAGTTGATTAATTCAATAGCTATACATAGGGTGAATTACAAAAAAAAAAAAAGAAATGTGTTTCGCTCACCCTTTGAAAGGTGCCCTTTGAATTGCTCAGTATAAGGCTGCATTTGTTTGCCAGCTAGGCAGGATGGCTGTCCAGTTATATGTTGTTAATGCTGTTTGCATATTAAACACCTGAGCCCAATTAACATCTTTTGAAGTTCTGCCTCTTTGATGAGTGGTAACCTTGCATTCTTCTTCCTGGCAGAAGGGAACCCGTATACCTGGTGGGTCGGAAAAGCCAATGAGAAGCACTACTATTGGGGCGGATCAGGACCTGGCATTCAGAAATGTGCCTGTGGCATCGAGCGCAACTGTACCGATCCCAAGTACTACTGCAACTGTGATGCTGATCACAAGCAGTGGTGAGTAGTTTGCAAGCAGACAGCACAAGAGTTACCAGAATCATTAACTTGGAAATCTACTGCCTCTGTCTTGACGGTCTTTTACTTAAATCTTGCCATTTTTTTAGCAAAGAATGAAGACAAAAGTATTATTTCTGTGTTCCCTCCTACCGCAAAACACCTACCTGTTCATTATCATTTTATCCATAGTATCAACTATTTTCAAATTTCAGAAACATATCTATGTTATGAATTCAAATGAACTGCAGAGAAGAATAGTAAAGCTTCAAAAACAAATACTAATAGGAGAGATGGGCATTTTGGCTGCAGATGCTACTTTGTCTCCCCGGTGCAGATTTATTATGATATGGTATTGAATTTTATCCCCACATCTTACATTTTTCCCAGATTTTCTGCTTTTTCTTTTGACTGTAGGCTATGAGAGATTGGAGTTCAGGTCGATGCCTAGTGACTTCTGCCCTCATTACCCATCTTTCATGAGAAAAAAAATGTTAAGGACAAGGTTTAGAGGGTATTATGGGATGAGGATCTTTCCCTCAGTTTAGATGAAGCTATTGTACTTTGCCTGAGATGATAATTAAAAATTCATTGTCCTTTTGTTTGCAACTACAAACCTGTAGCCCATTTGAGAAAGACAGTGAGAGACAGTGGTTCTAGTCTAATAAATAATTGTTGATTCATCCCAGGCGGAACAGTTTTAACAGAAGGGCTATGGAAGTCCTACCCCAGAATATTTCACAGCCTGGTAACAGGGACATCCTACTGTGAGGCAACTGATGTGGGTTTAAATCCCTTCAGACAGAAAAGAGAATTAAGCCTGCATCTCTCATGTCCCTCATAAATGCTCTAAGAATGATCCTGCTGTGTAAAACTCATGATTATTTTGTGTGAGCCCCTGTCTGTGTTCTGCAAATGTTGGGTTTATGAGTTTTAACCTCTTGCGTCCCTTTTATCCTGACAGACAGTGTCATGTTATACATGGTATGCAATCCTCAGTGACCTCTTGGGTCAATACTCCTATGAGCACTTTTGCCATTTACAGCAGCTCTTGGACATTTGAATCAATATTGGCTCATAAACTGTCTTGAGCTAATTTAGTCATTTATTAATGACTAGATACTAGACTAAATACTAAACAACTAAATACTAGAGTTATATGAATTCCTGTAGAGGTACAGCAATTACATGATATGTCAGAGATTTTTAAAAAAAAGTAGGAAAAATGAGGTATAAAAAGTCAAATAAGAGTAATAAAGGAAATTGTCCCAGAGCTTCAAAATAATAGATGAGGATACAGGAAAATCAAGCAGAGAAATATTTTGCCACAGTAAGCTTTGTCTCTGTTAGAATAAAACACTATGAGCTATGATAAAAGTGGATGAACTCCAGAGCACCACAGAGAGCAAGAAGTCAGTATCAGAGGCAGAGGAGCTGGACATGGTGCAAAGCTTCAGAGCTAGAATTAGGCAGAGGGTAAAAAATATTAAGTCACAGGAGTCTGATTCAAATATCAGGCACTAGAGCCAGATGGCAGGAGGTAGGTTTGGTTTTGTGCCAAACTGATTGTGATTAAAAGAAGATATTGCAATAATTATTAGGAGCACTTACGTTTTTGGTTGCTTGAAGCACTGGATGTGTATCTATGAATAATAGTCTCTGTGTACCATATTTTGACTGTTCCTTTTTTATGCTGAAGGAAATTCATGGAGGAAATGACATTGACTTTTGATCTCTTCTTGTGGCTTCTCTGAGTGTCACAGATACTTAAATAAGCAGCCTTCTCTCAATAATCTTTTCTTATAGCCTCTGTGAGCCTGCAATACCTGAAGATTTTATGGCATCTGTTAGTGCTTCCTTTTTAAACACAACTTTTTATTCAAAACTTTAAACACGAAGACATTTTCATTTGAGAAAGACATTTATAAAGCTGTATTTTTTATGGATAGGCTTCAGTTTCTTTTCATAAAAACTATACTGTATATTATAAGACATTTCATAAAAAAGGTGATAGGATTGAACACTACATTTTAGTTTGCAATGTGTACAATCAGCAGTGGAAATGAAAGCTTTATTGAAATTGAAAAGATATTTCAATGAAGAGTCTTTTCTTTTCTTTTTTTAGCTTTATTTTGCCAGAAGCTAGCCCATTCCAAAGTTACACCTGTTGTTCTTGAATATTATTTGGAGGACACCTAGTTATGAATTTTCTCTGGCAAAGATGATTAAGTGTCACTTAGAAAGCAAGTGAGCTCCAGAGTTTGCTGCCTGGTGACAACAAAACATCTCCTGGTTTGTGTCTCAGCATCTGCAACGGCACTTTTGGAGTATTGGTATCAGTGGACAGAACTAGTTAGAGCGATAGGAGTCTAGGAGGGATAGAGCAGACTATTAAGAAGCTCAGAGAGGCACTGGATTGTTACACATCAGTTTGAATCTTGCTTTTGCTTGTATAGCTTTATGTATTCCAAATGTTTCATAAACTGTTGTGTGTCTTCTCATACTTAGAGGGAAATAAATAAAGAAAAACGAAGCATACTAAGGGCATTACTACAGTAGAGAAGGGAACATGATGCAAGGATCTTCAAGAGACTAGCCAGGATAATTTCAAAACCAAAAAAAAAAAGAAAAGAAAAATGCACAGACTAGTAAAGCCTTGTAGTAAAGATACATGATTATCCCTGCAGAGTGAGGAAATTCCCTTTAGTACAGGGATTTGCAGCATACACTGAGCAGACAAGTCTGGAGGCATAAAATAGCCAAGCAGTTTGCCACATAATCTCTCTGTAAATCATCATCAGAACTTATTTTAGAAGAACTTATTATCCCCTACAACAGAAGGGCTGAGTGTATGCCAAACTGGGCTAAGAAGCCAGATGGGACATTTGCAGGTTGTATTTCCAGAAGCAGAAAAGTAAAATGGGAAAAGAAATCTACTCAGTGCAAACTGTGAGAATGAAAGGTGAAGAAGGGAGAGATTCAGCCAAGAGCTTCGGGTTTGGAATTGCAGAACACTCTGTTTAAAGGAGGAGATTGGGGAACCATTGCAGAATGGGTCAGAGTGAGTCATGACGAGTAGAGTATTGTCTGCAAATTTTTATTGCTGAAGTTGGAAATTGTATTAGAAATGAAGGAGGGAATTGCAGTGCGATAAAGGATCTTGTAGTGAAGGCAGGAGAATGCTCCCCTGGAGAACGAGGTTCGAACACTCCTTCTCAAACAAAACACCCATGTGATGCTGACCAACTTTTGTAAGGCATTTTTTCTGGAGATGGATCACACTAGTTCTTTGAACCTAATTTTCTCTGTACCTAACTGGAGACCCAGAGGTCCAATTTGTGGAAGTACTGAACATTCACAGCTGCAACTGGCGCCAGTGAGATTAGCTGTGTTCTGTCTGAACTTACCCAGTGCTATGTACTCTGAAGGAACAACAAAAAATCAGCCTGTAAGCAACTCACACCACGCACTAAAAGGGAAGGTGTGCCTTTAAACTTATGTATCCCATTCTTAACATGCGATCTATAGAATGAGGATGATGATGTCAGTTGTTCATCTAATGGGGATATTGCAAAGATAGATAGATTTACGGAGCAATTGTTTCCTACGGTAATAAGCCCTGCAGCAAAGCCAATGAGAAAATGTTGTCATTATAGAAAGACTTGAAACACACATTAAATATGAGATGGGGTCCACATATTGAACCATAGGAGTAAATCAGAATAGAGAGTAATGTTTTATTCATTGAATGTTGTCTGCCTTCCCTGAATGATTCAGGTGTCCTTTGACAAAAAGTAATAGTGACCGATTAAACTCTGTACCATTTTGCTTTGGCACAAGGCACAGGTTGCAGCGCTATACACAGACACAAAATATTTGTTTTGTTCTAAATTTTGTGTTTGATTTGATTTGTTTCAGTTGTATGGCTATTATTTTTTTTGGAGATACAAAGCTAGCTATAGAGCCAATTGCAATAGCCAATAGTCTTATTGTACACTGAGTCTGGGTTGCATTTATCTTTAATGCTTCTTGAAAGCCCCAATACCAATTTTAACAAAATAATTAAGCGGAATGGAATTAAGCATTTTGAACTGTAAAATAAGGACCTCAAAATATGCACAAAGGGAAGAAAAGCTGGCAGAAAATTACATATCGCCTTATTACAAGTGATGTAAGAAGTCACTGACATGTAAATATAGACTTTTGGGGCAGCAGTGAACTTGTAGGGACTAGCTTTACTAATCTGGATAACTGCATGATTCGCTTAACCAAAGAGAGTTTTTTTGTAAGTTGCAGTTGTAAAGTATAGTTAAAGAGTTGTTCCTTATTTGAAAGCTGAGTTGATTGAGTAAAATGGCCTGTTGAGAGGACAGGAGAAAAGATTAAGCGAGCCCTTCATGGCAGCTAACAGTTTTGCAGGAGCTTCAGGTGAGGTGAGAGCCATTTGCAGTTCTTTTCCCCAAATTACAGTCCAGCTCATCCCTTCTACAACATTTGTTTTCTCCTTTGTTGAGTACCTTTATGTTCTCTCTCTCTGAATAAAATAGGAAGGAGAGCATTCTGTAATTTTAATGGATATTTACCATATGCCTAATGTTACCTCACCTTGATGGTACCTGGGTCAAAGGGTACATATTGACATGCAGCCTGTATAAAGTATGAAATTCAGATTTGTGTGTATTTGCACATTGCCTGCAGACTGAAACTTGATTCTTAGAAGAGGTCCTTGGTGTTGCTGAAATGTAAGTATTAAGCACTAACAATTGCTATGATAAAGTTTTATGGGTAAAGAAAAAAAAAAGCACAGGTAGAAGATTTTCACCTAGAGCATTCCCACCCAGGCAAAACCTAGTGCTGAAATTATCCATTATTCGTGGCCACTATGAAATCATAGGAGAAGCAAACCAAATTATATAAAAAGGTTAATTTTGCTTGCCAAGCAAACAAAGATTATTGAAGAGAATGTTGTCTATTCTCAAACTCAGATTGCCTCAATCTTGGGAGAATAAACTGAGATTGCTGTTATTAGCAACAGGGAATTCCCCAGGAAGCTGTTAAACAAAATTTTCTTCAGATGAATCATTTAGGTAAAAGACTTAAAAGACCTAAAAAAGGTAGGTAAGACTTTTTAAATAAAATTTTTAAAAATACACATTATTATCGTTTAGGCTGTTCTTAGCTTTATTAAAGAATCGATAGCATTGGAGAAAAAGATAAGCTATTCCAATTAAGTAACAAATGTGATGATCTGCAAGAAATTTATGTTCCCAATCTCCTTTGATCCTACAGTGAGTTAAGTGCCTAGATTCCTTTGGGAATCTCTATCAAAGATTCCACTCCACAGTCTCTTTTCTTATGTAGCATCCATAATATGTGAGGATGCATGAAATGATTTTGTGAGTGGATTTCCTGGAAGAAGATGATATAAGGAGCTTTTTCCTTTAGCACCTACTGATGAGGGTACACATTAGACTGGAGAACAGAGCAGAGACATCATTGCTGTGCAGCACTCAGTGTATATCGCAGCTCTGTCACCTGCCTTTTAAATTATGGCCTAGAAAATACAGGAAGTGCTGGTTACTTACTCAGTGCTTATGACTACTGATGTGCTTGCTAAACTTTCAAGAAATAATTGATGGCCCTGGAGATGATCAAGAGGAATTGAAGGAAAGTTTAGAGATCCTGTGGATTTAGACAAAGGGGCGAAATGAGCAGTGGAAACAAAAGGGGAGAGAAGTGAAGGAAAAAGCATGGTCAAAAATTCCAGAGGTGTGATAACATCTGTGTGAATAAGAATGGTTTCAAAGCCAACCATGAATCAGACAGTTGTCAGATGAATGGAGAGCAAGGCAAAGAAAATAACACTGAAATGTCACTAAGGCAAAACTAAATTGTTGATGAAGCAATTCAGAACCACTTTATCATCAGGGGTCTTGACTTCAGGAGTAAATCAAATGGCTGCAGGCAGCCTAATTTTCTTGTTTATCCTCTGTCACAGTTTGGAAATTAAAGTTTCTTTCTCCAGAGTCTGCAAAATTCCCTTTTATTTTTCTGAGCTGTTTGACAGAATGCTCCACAGGATGCATCATTCCTTCACTTCACACTCTTCTGCCATGGAGGTTTCAGAAGGAAGTTTCGGGTGGTGGAAAAGATAATTAAACAGGGACTGACCTGAGGTGTTTTAATGGCTCGAATAGTGGAGGGTATTTAAGTGCTGGCCTGCAACTTTGACAATATAGTGTACCTGATGCTGGACAGGTCATTTGTAGCCAGATAAAACAAGATATTGAAGACTCGTGGATACGTGGGAAGGCACCCAGGCTTAATAGTATACTATAGTATGTGATAATTCCCATTGAAATTGGTATTTCAGGTTCTGTCTTGCTTAGGCAATTTTGAAAATCTATCTGTCTGTTAACATGAGGTCCCAGTGACAGAGAGAACTGGGTAGTTATATTACACTGACCTCTCCTGTCCTTCATTAAAAGATGTTAATAATGTAAGAGAATTTATTTATTTTTTACTATTACTTTCCTATGTATGCAAAAACTGGTGATCAGAAGGGACTAGACTAAATATTGTACAAGGTGAAAAAAAGGCTGAGAATTTAACATTGTCTGTAATTAATTACATTTACATGATATTTTGTTGTTATTTGTAACAGTAGATAGAGAAGCCTAATGAATTAAAAGGGATTGATCATGAATACACCTAAAAGAACCTAAGAATGGTAGAAGTTGCCATGCAGAGTATGCATGACCTCAAACATCCAATATATATTGTTGGAAACTTCTTGCCGGCCCAAGAAATCAAGAGGGGATCAAAGACGCAGACTCCAGGTGAATTAGATCCTGATCCGTGATTCGTCT
>JAUBNY010000217.1:0-29857 GCA_032275445.1 Crypturellus soui
GAGGCAGTGAGGAGGATGGGGTTGGCCTCTTTTCACTGGTGGCCACCAACAGAACTAGAGGAAATGGCCACAAATTGAAACACCAAAATTTCCATAGGAACTTAAGGAAATTTTCCTCACAGTGGGAGTGACAGAGCTGCCAGGTTGTGGAGTCTCCTTCTCTGGAGATCTTCAAGATCCGCTTGGATGCAGCCCTGTGCCACGTGCTCTAGGTGACCCTGAGTGTGCAGGGGGGTTGGACTAGATGACCTCTAGAGGTCCCTTCCAACCTTAAGGATTCTGTGATTCTATATATATATATGCATCTATATGCATTCTATATATGTACACACACATATATAACTTAGAGCACTGCATTCCCACCAAACCAAATAATTTTGTGGAGCCTCCTTCCTTAGAGATATTCAGAAGCCACCTGGACACAATCTGAAGCAGGGTGCTCTAGGTGGCTCTGTTGCAGCAGGTGGAGTGGACCTGTTAGATTTGTGGAGATCCCTGCCAACCTTAACCATTCTGTCATTCTACCACAAAACTAAATGCACTAGTTTTAGGGGTTTTTTTTATATATATATACTTCTGAAAAATCCCACCAAGATGCTAATTTCCAAGTGTCCAAATACTTCTGCCAACCTGAGTTCCTTGCTTGTTTTGTAGCCCTGTATACACAGTAATGAGCAATTACTTACTGTTTCAAAAGAGCCATCTCTTTTGCAAAGTGCAAATACAGAGTGCCCCAAAGCAGGAAAAACTGAGAACCACCACTTAATATTGTGGCTGCAGAACTGCTTAATGAAAGGATTATACAAAGTCATGGCTTCGTTTCACTTAGTCTAAGGAATATTTGACCAGTCATAACGGAGGGCCTCCTCTTGGTCCAGGATACAATGCTACAGATGCTCATATCTTCAACAAGGCTTAAAACCAGGGACTTGCTCATGGATTGCCATTAAAAATCCAGGACTGTCCAGGTCTTGACACCAGAGTACTTCTACTCGCCCCAGTATTTGTTCCTAAATATGGATTTGGCAGATACAGTCTACCTAGATACACTGCATGTCTGATTCCCTTTGGAAACAGAGCTATACAGCTTCATGCTGAGCTACTGGTTGGTTAGTGAGCTTCATCTTCCATTGCATTAGCTGCATATCTGGCACCTGATGATTCTATTATTCTACACTAATAAATTACTGTTCATGTACTATCGTGTACAACCTGCAAGGTAAAGTGTTGTGACAAAGTCAGAGTATCATGGCCTTCCTGGTAATACACATTCTTCTCTACCCCCACCAAAACGCCCTTCCACTTTTTCAGAAACAATATCTGAATGTCTCTTCCACCACTCGCCACGTATCTCATCTCCCATGCTGCAAATTTTATTCTCTTGGCTATTGAACAATTCCCACTGTTCTATGAGCCCTCAGGTGCAGGCAAGCAGGGGTCAGCTTGCTCATCCCCCAAGCGGCAGAGCCTATATAGCTTTCAAAGCCCATACACTCCCATACTGCCCCATACTTTGCAACCAACTTCCCCATGCAAGCAAGGAATTTGCAGATTTATGACATAATTTTAATTCTAGACTGCTCTTTGGCTCCAACAATAAGTTCTTGGCACAGAATTTTTCTTTGAAAACTTTGAAACAAATGCATGTCAGCATCCTGCCTTGGACTGATTTGACAGAGCTGTTCTGACACAGGATACATGGGCAAAGACCTATCAGACCGAGCTGCTTTTGGGCTTGAGCTTCTGAAAACATCCAGGTCTCCTGTACTGACAAATGAGCTAAATAGATGGTTGCACTGGATACAAATCCATGAAGATGAAGGTTAGGACACAATTTAGGACCAGCTATTTTGACTCAGTTTGGAGATTCAAGAAGCAGTGTACAGAGCAGCATGCACAAAAGCAATATTATGTAGCAGTACTGGTCTTGCATATTAAGGCAGCATTCTTTTAAATTTTGCATCTTTCCAATTTGGTGAATATATCTGCTAGTTAGCCTCACAAGGAGGAATACACAGATTAGAGTGGTAAGAAGGGACCCACTCCTTAGCAAACTTGGCATGTCAGAAATCTTATGTTGTTTCTGCTGAAATCTGCAAACCCAAGCATCCTCAGAAGCCTAACGTGATCTGAAGCTGCCCACCATCTTCAAAACTACTGGTCAGATGTTCACAAAACCAGCATAACCAGCAAGAACATTAGATGACATTTCACAGACTTGAAATAATTCACACACAGTTTCCAGTGAACTTTCCTCAGGGGAGACTGAAAGAGCACTCTGGAAATCTGTAGCCTGGTACTTCGAATGCCAGGATGTTGGAGCTCTAGATTCAAATCTCCGGTGGATCATGTGATCTGGAATTAAACCTATTGCATTTGAAGCCAACCACTGACTGGCCAGACTACTAACAAAGAAGTCGAGAAAGTCCATCCTTCAGCTGAAGAACAGATACAACACTGAGGCAGGCGTAAGAGTCCATCACAATTCCAAAGCTTTCAGAATCCAAGTAATATTTGCCAATTCGCCCAGAAGCAAAGCACTAAGGTTACAAAAGCTACCTGCCTGCAGTGCTTCACACAGAGGCCAGTTTACAAAGGATCTAACACTGCTGAAACATCAAGTAATGAGGGCTTCACTTCCCAATAACACTGCTTTGGAGAATCAGAAATTCATTTTCCTCAGATACAATTTTAAGGTTACGAGGCAGAACAAAGAGTGTCGTTATTGTAGGTATAATAGGAAGAAATTAGCAAGTAGAGGGTGTATTTAGCAAGCCGAGGATATATTAGCATCATTAGATGTATTCCTAGGTTTCCCACCTCTGCTGCAGGAGAATGGCATCTAAGAGTGCACACTTGGTGGGGGAGGAAGAGGAGGGGACAGCTATGAAAAACTTAACCCTGGGGGAATTTAAATACACATGTGGCAGTGCAAATAAACTGAAGGGCTTCTCATTCTTTTAGTTCTATAGAAGGATAACAAACAAGTACAGCACTTTCAGCATACAGTGTTGTTATAAATAGCACATTTTCAAAATACCCCTTTTGAGCTGTAGAGGGGCCACTGCAGCTCCCGTATGCCAGTCCTCTCAAGTACCATAGCCAGAATCCCTGCAACAGATCAAACTAGATTCACTGAGGAGCTTCAAATTGTCCATGACCCCCCATTAAATTAGTGCTCTTCATTAAAAAATACCCTTTGGATCAGTCATACTTCTAAACATCCAGATAGATGAATATGCCTAAGATCTTTCAAGGTCATCTGTGAGTTTCTCATATTTTAAAATCACATTCCCATTAGATTTTGTTTTTGTCTTCCGAGTTTTTACACTACCCAAGAGCAAAGCCATTCTGTTCACGGGCCAGGTTGGTCAGGCTTCCCAATAACAGTCGTTAGCAGGCATTCTCAGGAATTTTTCTTTCAGCACATTTGTATGGAAATCATCCTTTTGTTGTCGTTCTATTCTTTATAGATCAGTTCAATATCAGGTTCATTAAAAAAAGAAAAAACACACACACACAGATGCACTTCTGCAGAAGCATATGTGCATGGAGAAGCATTAACAGCCTGTGCTCTCCAAGGGCTGTGGTCAGTGCAGGAGAGGGCTCCACACCTACTCGTTCTTCTGTAGCGATCATGTTTTTACAATTTCAGATTTAATACATTTTCTAATATATTACACGTTGCCTCCCATGTATTTAAACTGTACTTAAAAGCATGCTAAGAACTGGTAATTCTTTAATGGTTGTTCACTTACAAGCGATTGTGGGTCATTACACAATCATTTAAAGTCATTTAAAGGGCATTAATGAGAACCATTTAATGGTTTTAGTAGAATATCATTGTAAGGGGACAGGGGAAAAGTTACTGGCTGTAAATTTTTATGACCATTTTTTAAAAAATGTATTACTTTAAAGATTTATGTATGTAACAATGAGTACAATAAAAGCCATTCTAAAAATAATTTGAAATCAAAGTAATGCATATAGATAGGGACCTGCTTGCTACAGTTTTGCATGCAGTCAGTACAATTTTCTTTCTTGCTAGATACCTAGCTACTTACAATGCAGCTTCAGATCTCCTTTATGAAAAAGTCATAGGAGAAAAAAAAATTCTCAGGTCTATGCTTCAACAAAGCATAAGCTGTACTTCACAGGCTGTTTTATTTTTATTTTTCACTCATTGTTTTGCATTTAATGTCAGGATTTTTTTCAGGTTTTCTAGGATACAGCACAATAAAACAGCTTTTAACCAGCATATAATGAGAATTACTTCTGCAAAGCCTCTTGAACTGTACATTTGGTTGGCTCTTTATAAATGGAAAATAAAGACCTCTGCAAGCCAGAATTAAAAGGCTGACTATTTCCCCATAGGAAAATTCTTTATTACTATACTAGACCAGAGCATACCTTCAAAACTACAAAAACTTATTTTGCAAACTATTCATATGGAAGCATTAACCTTATTAAAGTGCTTTAATAACAAAACAGTCATCATATTATGCCTGGTTTTGTCCATTTGTGATTCACATGGAATACATAATGAGGAAGACAATGCCCTTTTTTCCCCAGTATTCTTGCATAAGTAGGAGAATATTTCTAATTAAAAAGGCAGAGTTAGTACAGCACATGAATTGAACTGAACCATATCTCTAGAAATGCTGATATTTTTACTGTTTGTATTAAGGATTGTATTTCTCTCTGAATCTGGCCTCATATCCATTAGCAATAAGATTAAGATTTAAGATAACTTGGTCAAAAGATGGTGAATTACAACTTTTAATTAAAACACAGAAAATAGTTTCCTTAAAATAAACATGGTAATACTTCCAAGATCATTAATTTTTTATGTAAAGAACCAAACTAACCTGAATATTTTAAAGTACGACATTATAGAGCCAAGTAAATGGAATTTTTATAAAGTTATCAATGCAGCAGAAACAAACAATGCAGTTAATATTCTGCAGCTTTTGTTTTGGGGGAGTGGGAGGTGGTCGGTGGACTCACTACTATTCTTTCACGATGGGTTTTAAACTTTCTCTACCCCTGCCAGCATTCAGCTCCAATACTAACCGAGATGACAAACACAATGGAGAGTAACAAGGGATTTCATTTGTTATTTTGCTATGTTTTCTTCACCACTGTTCTACTATTTTGTTTCTCTTTTGAAATGACTGCAGTAACCCAAGAGCTAGACTTGGAACTGATATAAGTCTACATTTGAAATTGTGTACATATGAAAATGTAAATGGCATGACCAATGTAGTCAAACATAGCATTAAAATTCTGTCTTTATTCTTTCATCAGAGAAGTTACTAACAATAAGTATGTGGAGAATAAAAAAAAGGAATTGTCTAATGTGTAGAAAGTTACTACAGATAAGTGTTCTATAGACTTACTGGTAATTCTTATTACTCTGCATCCTTTGATGAAGCAGAACCCTGGTAACAAATCTAAAATCAGTTATACTCCACTCTTGTGCTTATTTAAACATTGTAAACTACAGGTAGGGGAATGCAGGGGCTGTAGAGCAGATGAAGCATCAGAAGTTCATGCAATTGGGTAAGCAAGGGTTTAACTACATGCTGACAGATGAGCTCTCTCTCTCCCTCCCAGCCTCTAACAGCCCTGTTACCCCTTTTCTTGAACTCTTCTCAACAAAAACCCTCACTCACCACTCACACCTCACTGCAGCATGGTCACAATATAGAGACTAATGGGAACAGGATGAGATCAAATCCATTTTTACCGTCACTTTGAAGTAGGAATTAAACGCAAGTATTTGAAAGCAAAAGGGTGATATACTAAAAATCAATGGGGCACTTCATTCCCTGGTTTTGTGATCCCTCATCATTTGCATTTTCAACTGTCCCCCATTTTATTTTTTCACTGGATATTAATCACTGCAAACTGTATATCCCTGTACCAATTCTCCACCTCATCAGAAAACAGGACTTGCACTCAGAGCACAAAATTAAGAGATTCATAAAATCACAGAATGAAATGGCACATTGGTTTAGAGTTGTAGTCTTTCACCTCTAGGAATATTGTATTGTGAAGAGAAAGGGGCAAGGGGAAGGTAGAGAGACCAAAAAGCAGAAGTTTAAAGAAAATAATATGAACACAGGCAATAGAAGAGGATGGAAAAAAAGAGGATGGAAAAAACGGAGCCAAAGAAGAAAAAGTTGCTTAGATGAAAGAAGAAGAACACAATGATTTTCTTTACACACTTCCACATATTTGTGTGCTACAGCATAGATGAAAAGAAAGGTGAAGGCAAAGCACTAAAATTGTTGACTTTTTTCTACAGCTTTGCTGCAAGAGAAAAGGAAATTAAATACTATAAGTACATTCAAACATTAAAGATTTGATGTAAGAAAAACAACTAAATTGTGAGTTATGATTTGAAATTTTAAATGTCTCCGAACACTACACAATTAATAATTATATTGCTGCACTATCTAGATTCACTAAGGTAGATGCAGAACAGAGATTCTCCCTAGCTATTCTTCTGCTAGCATTAAGGATGCTTCACTTGTGTTGACGTTATTTTTTTCTGCCATAAAATAAAGATGCAGACTATACGGGCACATTTGTAATACAATACCATGAGACCTACACACACAGACAGTGTAAAAGAATACAGCATGTTGTAGCTATTGACTTAAAAAAGAAAAAAATAAGCGCAGAGCAATTTTAATTCAGCAGTATCATTAATGAACCTTTGGATACTCATACAAATATATCTGCAACTGACTTTGAGGTGGGTAGAATCTTGGAAGTGATACAAAGTCCAAAACTGAAAAGAGCTATTTGCCCAAAAAGCAGAGAAAGCTCCAGCAGAGAAAGCCCTACTGTTCATCCATACACACACATATATATGCATCCACATACACTGACATACATGGCTTTAATCCATTAGTTTATCCCCAAAAGTAACCATTACAAGAGAGAAAACTTGTTTAATGTTTGAAGTTTTGAATTTCCTCTTCTTGCTTCACAGGAAAAGTTAACTGAGAAAGAGTAGCAATTGAAAAAAAAAGTACAGAAGTCCAAGATAATTAAATTCTGGTGCCTTGAAAATATATAATAAATTAAAAATTTCTGTGAATAACACAAAAAAGAACAGTAAAAGTAGCTAACAAAAAACTATCCAGAAAAAGCAATTGCATTTTAAATAAAGGCAGATCTGCTCAACAGTCTTGAAAAAGTGATTGGTAAAGAAAAACAACATCTAAGAGACAGTTGTATGAGGAAAGCATTTCCTCAAGAGGTACTCTTTGAGGGCATCACTACCTGAGTAGTACAATGGAATACAAACCAAGAATGGCAAACTGTGATTTAAATAAATAAATCAATCTCCCATCTCCAGAATTGGGAGAAGTTTATTTTGGTGTTAATTGAGGACCTACTTGAATACAGCACTGCATATCTCAAGCAACTGACCACAGACAGAACAGAGTTACCCATTCCCCAAGTAGGTTAAGCAAGGGAGTTATTTTGTGTGATCACAGCTTCATTTCTCTATCTGGCACTGAATTTCAGATGTGGCAAGAGCCTTCTGCTTAGAAACACATTTTCAGCAGAAAACTCAAAACTCAAGATTTTTACATCTGATCTACAGGGTCACTGGAAGACAGAGGGGGCAAGGTTACTGCACCCAAGTTGATTCAGAGAAACCACTTCAGGACATATTGCTCATCAGTAAAAAACATTTGGAGATAAAAAAAGCAAAGAAAGGCAGCTAGAAATGGCTTTGTATGCATTATCATATTACAGATTGCAAAGTTTCCATGGTGGAAAATTCCTTATATGGAAGGATACTGCAACTACCACATCCTAGAATCTAGACTTCCTCCCTCTCTGACCTCTAGCTTTACCCCTATACAAAAATAACTGCTATAGCACTTAAGAGGTCCAGTCATGATCACTGTCTCACTGTGCTAATGTCTTAGAACAGGGGTAGCAGGGGCTTTATGAATAGTGTCAGAAAGTTAATGCTATGCATGTGACAACACGGAAACAGCCACAAGAGACTCAGCAACAGCAGTTTGGGATGATGGCACTGCCAATATGAAAAGGAAAAATCATATCAATAAACAAGTAGGCAAGAAATTAATTTCTAAATGAGACTAAAAACAAGAGACCTGTATGCTGTTCACCAGAAACAATGTCTGTAAAAGTACAGAGAACGGTACAATGAATAATGCTATAAAAGCTAGTGACATTATTAGGACTAGGCAGTAGCTTTTTTAAAAAGTGTGCATAGGTATCACTAAGAAAATCACAGCAGAACCTAAGAGGTGAAGCATCCACCTTGAGGGAGGAGAGAGATTCATGATCGCAAGATTATGATCCACTTCCCTAAATACAAATAGGAGAGCGCAGCACTAATGACAGATTTCAGGGAGAGGGAATACAGCCATCCCAGTACATCCAGAAGGAAAGCTGAAGGAAGCACAGCTGGAACTATACACTTGTGTCTTGCATTCTTTGGAGAAGAGAAACTTCTTCTAAGCAGGGCACAGGAATATTGGACTTTCACCTTCTGGGGCTGTAAAATGTAATGACCTGATCTATCTACTGCGCCAAAGCCCACAGCAGGGCTTCGGATTCACAAACCCAGGGTGCCTCTCGCCATCGGTCATGGAAGCCACCCAGCTCAGATAAGAGGAGAGATCGTATGCCACTGCAGAAAACTAGGCACCCAAGTACAGTTTGTAGTAAGGATTGATGTCTCCAGACACCAAGGTGTAGAAGTGGCGTTTTGGTGAGCCACCGCGAGAGTTACATGAGCACCACCGGAGGTGGCCTCACAGAACAAATGAGGTGTCAAGCTACATCTGTGACTCTGGAAGCATATTTTTAGCTGACTGGCACAAGCACTGCACTCCACGAAAGACGCTGGGAATCAATAGCTCCCCTGCTTCAACTCCTGCCTGAGCACTACCGAGTCCCTGAACGAGTTACCTCCTTGCTTTAGATGCCCCCTGTGTAATGGAGAATAACAACTCTTACCTGCTCCACAGCAAGGTTCTTGGGAGAACTGATGTTTGTTGCACAACATCTAGAATTTGTGAAATGCCATTTAAGTGATAAGTATTACTGCCATCATCATCAGTGTTGCCCTGAGTACCAAAGATTTGTAAAACTGGCTGCTCTAATAGCAATTTAATACATTAAAAACAATACAGAAAATATCCAAGTTCTTTATTTTCTTTGGAATATCAAGTGCTTAAAACAGTGCGAGACAAACCGATGTTTGCCAAGGACATTTTATTGCTCCGGGTCGGATCTTCTGCCATGCCTATTCCCAATGACTTGTACCTTGTCCCATGAGTGGTTACTCTGCCTAGTCACCAGAAGGACCTTTGCCTTTGGGCAAGGGTAGCAGAACCCAGCACACCAGGAGACAGCTGCAGTGAAATGCTATCTATGCAGTTCAATACATCTGTGCTCTCCAGTTTGCTCATCCTGGGGAACCTCCTTTGTTCTTTTCATTTAATTTGCCCTTTCAAGTCAACAAAGGCAAGATCATCAGCGTTAGTTGAAAAGGTGGGTTTTAGCATTCATATTGTTATACCTGAAAGCTAAGGTTATGATCCAATGGGACAACTGCATATCCAGTTCTGACCTTGTACCCTATCAGGTTGGTACAATCTGACAGATTCAATAGCAGCACCAAGAACTATTGTTCTCTGATCATTTTTTTCATCATGACAAAATAAATTAATGCTAGTTAATGCACATTAACACAGGTTTAAGACACTCTAATTTAGATTACAGAAGAAGAAATGCAGGCACAAGAAGCAGTAGCTTCTTTGTGTTTTAATAGGGCAATGCAGAGGGCTTTCAAATCCCTAACCAGGAAATTATCTGTCCCAGAGCAAGCAGTAGCCAAGTAACATGGGTAACAGCAACATGCATCTTAATGCTAGCCCACAAACAAGCATCAGCTTAAACTAAGTGAATTGCCAAGAGCCTGGACTATAGCTCAGTCTGCACCTTTGTTCATTCAGCTGCTGAGCCTGCTACCATTTTTTTTCAAATCCTCTTAAAAAATAAAAAAAGAGAAAGTTGGGGAAATAAGTAGTATTAATTATTATGTGAGCATCACAACAGACTAAGGCAGCCAAACTTCCCTTGTGAAAGCAGTTTGAGACCAAAAGCTCATCTCCTAAGGCACGATAGATTGTTTGCCTCCAGGTGTTTTGGAATAGGCCTAGTGTGTCCCATGGGCAGATACAGGTCATTAAGCACCCAACAGAGTGCCACAGATAACAGGATACAGGAAAACAACCCATGGGATATAGACCAGGCTTACAATTCCTCTGCCATTGCATAGGTTTTTTTTTTCCCCAACCAAATAGTAGACTACAAAAGGGGACAGAAGGAACCACAAGGGGTATTTCCACTGCACAAGATTATTTTTCTTGTTTAAAATGGAGGGTGTTGGGGAATAGGAGAGGAAGAAAAGTTGAAATACATACACTGACAGGAAAAATGCTCTGACTTTCATTAGACTGTACAATCACATAAGGAAGTACAAGAGATCCTTGGGATCAAGATAGGCAGTTAAGAGGACCTAAAAGTTAGTAAGAGTTGGAGAGGGACCAGGGCAGTGTAAAGACAACAGAAAAAGAAGGTGACAAGTATGTGCAGGGAGAGAAAGGAGGAACAGCAGCTAGAATCCATAGCAGCAGCTGAAGAGGAGCCAGAAAGAAGCCAAGCAGCAAGTCTAGAGCTACCAGAGAACACTATGTGAAGAAATCCCAAATGCTGCTCTTTAGTCCAACAGAGTTTCATTCCTACAGAGTCCTTAAGATAAAGGGTGCTCTCCTCCTCTAGAAATGAGAACATCCAAAATAACAAGAGGATGTGGGTTTTTCTGGTGCTGGATTTTCCCCATTCCTCTCTTCTGTATTAAATAGCACAGCCTCAAGCTGTTCTTTATAACTGCTAAGATCTTCAAATGAGACCTTCAAAGAGTGGAGGCTGAACTCTCCAAGGCGGACCCTCCTGTCATCATTAGGCTGAGCATAAATAGAAAACTGCAGTAAGCAACAAACTTTTAAAAGAGAATGTTAAATATTATGTCACAGAGCTGAAAGGAAACTGAAGCTATCTGTAAGTCCTGAGATACACAGTGTTCTCATCAAAAGATAACTTGGTTTCTTTGTTTCTTAGTCTTTTCTGCTTATTATTTTTGTTTGACAATGAAAACCAGTAGGAGAGGAAGAGTAGTGAGGAGACAGTCAGTCATGGTAAGATTAATGACGTCAACTGCCTTTTGTCCTCCCTAACAGCATCAGAAAGACAAGGAAAAACCATATGCTGCAAGTACATTAGGGTAAATACGGAGATGAGAACTACAAAAGACAGTACAACGCAGAAGCTGCAAGTTTTCAAAGACAGTGCTTTCCCATGATAAAGACCTGTACTTTTTAGGTTATTTAGCAGGCAGCAGTGAGGTTAGGTAGTCCAGCCTGCTCACAGCCTCTCCACATGGCAAGTCAGTCGCCACTAGAGAAGCTCGAGCAGTTGACCACTTTTGCCGCAAACTTGCCAAGCTTGTTGAGGATACCCTGGCATGCAGGAGATGTACCAGCACCCTACACAGTCTAAAAGATATCAGCTTCTCTCTGCCATTTAGAGCTCAGCTTGTTCCTCTTTCTTTAGCTTCTGCACTTTCTTATATCTGACATGCACACGGGTTAAACTCAAAGAAACCTCCAGTTCAGTACCTCCAGAGACAGAAAGGCTCAGACTGTCAGCACAGTGCAGCAGTATGAGCTACAGCCAGGTCTAGCACATGCACTGCGATGTACAGAGAGCTGTTTCCAAGTGATACAAAATCCAAAGTGGTTTAAGTGGCAACATTCACAAAACAAGCACTTACAAGTGCAAACAATAGAATGTGTCTTATTTTGACCAAATACTTTAGTTAAGAACACCTCAAATCCTTGGTGTCAGCAGTAAAACACATACATTTAAAGAACAGAAAGATGAAATTAGAAAAATAAAATGCTTGCAAAAATGCTCATTCATAAGCAGTAGGTTTACCAAGAGCACTTTCCCAAAAGCCTTGGGTTACAATAGTAACTCTTTTTTTCTGCAATCCTATACTTTGCCTAATAAGTTCAGGTATCTGTACCTTTTTGTACCCAAGGTCTCCTGAGCCACATCACATGAAACTGGGTACAGTTCTAATCCTGGACCGCCTGACTAAGCACCACTCTAATTTAGGCTTCTGGCATTACTTCTGCACATACTGTCTTTGCGAAGGACAGGGGCAGCAGATTCCCTGCACATTCAGTACAATTCTACAAATAGAGATAAATCTCTACATATCATCTACTTTGCACAAATAGGGAAATCCAGAGCTCTGTCTCAAAAATTTGACAATGCAGTTTCTCAGCTAAGTTTGCTTACTATATGGAAAAAGCATACAGCTCAATTCATGAACTACCTGAAAGAAAGTAGTTAATAGCCATGAGGACTTTGAGTAATCAATTTTATGCTACAAGTTTCATTTTGCAGCAAGCCATCTGTATTGACCTATTTGTTTGCATATTCCTTCTCAGCATATTCCCTGGAATTGTGTAATGCTGGTGTAAGTTGCTTGGCAGAGCACCCCACACACCCCACGCACCCCACACACCTCGGATGGAATAAGTACTTGAATATTTTCAAATTTCAGCCCAACAATTAATCCAAATTTAAGCTGTCCTCCTGCCTCACTGGGGAGGCCTTACTAGCATCTTGCCCGTAGCAGCCATACTTCAGTTTGGCTAAAAGAATCAACTATAAGGGTAAAAATCATAATAGTTCAAAGGAATTAGGATCCAATCTGTGTCACTTCAGTAGCAATTTAAAAGGTAAATACAACTTTTGATGATAATGGCAACATATACTTTTGCAATTTTACCTCTGACATAATGGTGATATCAAAATGGTGATATCAGGTTAGAAGTCAAGTTCTTCCTTCCTCCTCCAAGCACAACCAACATGATCCTTTCAGATAGGTTTAAAGAGTATGATTCTGTATTTACATTCACACCTTTACTTTGTATGCATCAAGTCCACAGTCCTTATTGGAGAGAGGACCACGGCAGAAGAAATGAGGGACAGATATTAACAGCCGCACAGCAACTGCAACCAATATCACAGCAGCACTGATGCAATAGCTGTTTGTCTGGATTTGGGACTGTCTCACAGGCCAAGGACATTCAAAGGACTACAGAGATAAAACTCAGCTCCCACGGGCACTCATGTACTACTGAGCTCTTGAACAACCCAACTTAAAGACAGACCATAAGTCATCAGAGTCACCAGCACAATGTAGGTTTATAAAAAGGAAAAGACTCCATGCTAAAAGGCATTTGTAACATTTGAATCCTTAAGTTTGAGGTGAGATTTTCCCCAGGACTCCTCATTTTTAATACCCACCTCCACATAAGTAGGTTTACACAAATTTTGAAGAAAATCTCCTGTTAAAACAACTAGTCATAGTCACATTATCAAGATATCTGAGGAATGCGGGAGGACCGTTTCCCCATACAATAAAGTGAAGTTGGTGCCCCAACTTTTCAATTTTTATTATTTTTTAAACACAATTTCAGATATAAGATGCTAACCTCTGACAATGGAGAAGCCATGCTGAGACATATTCATAAGGGAAATAGTTGAAGTCAAACCTCTGTGTATGCATTTTAGTGGATCACATCAAGAAGTAAGCCCCAATTCTTCTGTTTTGACAGTTTGTAATGCAAAATAGAAAACACATACAGTAGAAATACAATCAAAGTCCTTGCTACTTGAGTATCTGGAAGTCTTTCCTGTTTATAAATAGTAAAAAATGTATATTTATGTAAAGGGAAACACTGATTTACTAGAACTGATTGCTTCACAGTCTAATTACTTTTCAACTGGCTGTTCCAAATTAAGATGTCATTGATGGCTTTTTGTGATATATTTCATTTTAAGCAAATTTATTCTATAATAGAGCACATCATAATGGAAAGCAGAGTTCCCACTCTTCCCTCCTCTTTGTAGCCTGATATCTTGACAAGTAAATTAAATTTAGCAGTTAAAATGCTTCCATTAGTAATTTTATTAAGTTAATTAAGGAATCTCTCTTTCTGAATTTTAACTACATTCACTTCAGCACAACCTTGATTTTTAATTCCATATATTTAGTAGCCATCATGGTTTCAGGCAAACAACTCCCTATACAACATTCTTGAGACTACAAGAAACTTAAAGAAAAAATATTTTTTAAAAAGAGATTTCAAAAGCCTATTTTAATTGTAAATTCTTCTGCTGTCCAAAAGCAGAGAAATAAATAGAATAGTCCTACTCAAATCTAAGTAGCCTGTTTCCTTTGAGAAATGCAAAAAAAACTACAAGTCATAACAATCACACATAAATTGCATATTTAGAATAGTAAAAAATGAGTAAAGATGGCTAAACAAAGATTAGTAAAGGGAGAGCCCTTACCTACAGTATAAATAAAACTCATAGCTCTTGATTCATGAGAAACATGTGTTTCATAAATAATGCTTTAGCTTTCTTTTAAAGACAAGGCATGGATATCACCACACATTATGAGAACAACTGTCATTTCAGAGAGGAGGGATATATGTGACCTCCCCCCAGAATTGCCTCCAAAGCAAAGAAGTCTCCGTAACTTGCATCAAAACTAAATGCCTGTATTGTAAATGTGAACTAGTAGAACGCTTTACTTTCTCAGTCATCACACCAAAATTTGGAAGAAGACTCTTGCAGTGTTTTCCCAAAGCAAACAATCTAATCTCACCTAAAGGAAGTGGATCCTACAGCAAATAGTCAAACACTTATTCTGCCCCAGAATTAAGACCTAACATCCTTAATGTCCCAATGTCCACTTGTCCATTACGTGGTCTACTGAAAAAGAAAAGTCTATGAAAGCTGACATAAAATTATTAAAACCCAACTGCTAACTATGGGGATCATTGACATTCACTGTGTATGACAAGGCCAGCCAGGGGCATGGTTCAGCACAGGCAAATTAACATGTATGAATGTAATACTGCTCTTTAAATGAGTTACACATGCACAAGCACAAGGTAGAAACAATAGCTTTGAAGAAATTATTTGCTGTACAAAAGATTAGGATAGGGATATCGGAAAAAAACCCTTCAGATGGTTATATTAAAACAGAGAAATGCTACAGGATTCATTGATTTAACCTGAATAAAGGTCAAGGGACATATGCAGACAGCCCTTCATGTTTCAGTACTTGCTTACAGTTAGGTAAGGGTTGAGAGAAGTATGGTTTATGAGTCAAGTGGAGAAAAGATCACTGGAATAAAGGAACTGTGCAAGACAACTCAAAGCCATCTTCACCTTCTTGTAACCAACTGCAATAAGGGTACCCATTAAACTATAAGCAGAAGAATTTGGATTTTCGTTATGCAGAGAGCAGCATCTACTCTAGCCCTTCCCAAACAAGACGAAAAAGGACAGATGTCAAAGCAATTTGCTTCCAAAACTAAATGCCTCAGACTCTTCTATTTGCATGTTCAAAATCAGGTCCATGAAAAATGTGCCTTGAGCTGTCTCTGTGCTTCCACCTGTAGTCATCTTTAAGTGTTATCTTTTAAGTCATACTAAAAATAACAGTCTGTTTCTCCCAGGATCCAGACTCTCTTTGCATTCAGTCAATGAAAAAAAAGTGACCATTTTTAACCTGAATCAATGTAATATCATTGCTTTAAGAGATTCTAATACCTTTGTATTGTCTTTCAGTATATCTGGTCACTAAAAACTATGTGAGCAAATTAAACAATTCTTGCTGAAAACATGTATAATCCTAACAGTTATAACACAAGACATCCTTTAAGAAAAAATATAAAATCTTTTTAAAAAATGACAGAAACAAAGTTAGAAGGGATCACATACGGTCTATACGGTCTATCACATACAGAGTCTATAACTGTGCTCTAAGACAGGATCAGGGATATTTGCATCATTTCTAGCAGGTATTTTTCCAACCTCTTACTTAACACCTCTAATTGCAAGGTTACACAATGTCTTTAAGCAGTCTATTCCCATGGTTCAAAAATTTTCAGCTGAACTAAAAAGCAACAGCGCTAATAATTAAGTCAATTTATGCTTGGTCAACACTCAGTGGATATGGAGCAGGAGGACTGTCGCATAACCCTTTACATTTGAAAAGTATTAAAATGCCCTTCCCAAATTACTTCCTTCTAAACTGAAGAAAATAGTCCTTTTAATCAAGGGTCATTTTCTGCTGTCAGTATACCTTGCTAAGGTGGCAACTTCCATTCCTGGACTACATCTTCCAGTATTTATCTCAGAAGAGCCAAAAACAAGGCTCCAATTTACCCATGCTTTGGAATGCAACAGAATCAGCTCTCCTGCAGAGTTGTACTACGGAGATTTTCCATCCTTCATATGTTCAAACAGCTATAGGCTTTCAAAATAGGAGTTGCAGACTTCCCTCCTCAGTCTAGTGGGACATCACCTTGTCTAAAAAGCAGAATTTACACAACAATTAAGAGAAGTGGAGCTTAGATAAGGGTTAAGTTGCCTCGGACTCAGTCCAGAACACTTTAATGCCATTTTTGCTGGACAGGGATAAGAGCTGAATATACTCCTGGTTTTGCAGTAATCAAGGATTTATTAATTCTTCAGCCCTGAGTGCATGTCTTGGGCTTTGAAATAGTCCCAATATTGCTACTTCTTGCATTCTCCTACGAGGATACATACACAAGCAGCTTTTTGTAAGACTGAGAAAAAAAAAAAATCTTCCTTAACTTCAAATTTGCTCCTAGGATCTTACTAGTACAGAAGTATTTTCTTTCATTAAACTTTATCATTAAACTAAACATAAACTTTATCATTAAAAATATACATTTTTAAACATTGTAGCCTTTGCCAATGCACATATGATTTGCAGCACACAGAACAGCCTTTATGTTTCATTACTGTGTCCTGGGCACTGTACTAAGCAATTCTGTAAAGCTTACATAACACCTATAAGCCTGCCACCACAAAACAAGACTCTGTACTTTCCAGTACATTTTATTCAACTTGTACTAGACAAAGGACTTTCCCTGTAGTCACTTAATACAAGTTTAGATCAACTGAAGGAAATCTCAAAATCAAATCTAGTCTTCCATAATTTGATTTGTAGGAAATTGAGGAACAAAGTCTTACAGAGGGGCTTTAAATAAATCATAATTAATTGCATGTGTAAATGCATCAACTAAATTTGGATGCACAATTAAATAACTAATTACAGTTTGGAAAGGCTGAAAATTGCAATTGCATGCCAAAACAGACAACCATGGCCTTAGGCCACCCCAGGTGTTCCTGCTTGCTCAGAGCAAGGCACCAGGTTCTTTGCAAAGAAGTCCACTTGTTGAGTGGACCTGAGTCAACAGGCATCACAATTAAACTAAGTTGCTGTGTTTTATAGTGGACTAAACAGCATTTTTAAAAAGTATATTCAAGAAGATGTTACTAGAGCATCAACTGAGAAAACAACACCACAGAAAACTGATCTCCATCAGATAATAAGATATCTAGATCATATCTTCAGTTAAAATGAATTTGCAGTTAGAAGTAAATGCTTCTCTACCAGACTGTCCCCAAATGATTACCAGCACCATGTTAAAATCAGTACAAACCTACCCAAACGGGAGCATAATGACTTAAATAGCAAACATTCATGAACATTTACAGAACACTGAATTCATTCAAATATGATTTACTCTATGTTTAATGGAAATGATTCCTTACCTGCCTTCCTTTCTATTCCGATTTTGTCCTGCCAGCAAATAAAAACAGCAGATTGAGATTTTTTGGATTCTATCTCATGGTATTAAGTTAACACACTTCTATGTGAGAAGGGACTTAAAATAAAAAAGAAAAAAGAAAAGAAGAAAAAGTTATTTCAAACAGTATTTTCCCCATCATTGGGCCCAGGGTTTCGCACACTTGTCTCTTTTGCTGGATATTTCTTGCAGTATACATTAGTGTCAAAATTCTTCCCATTTCTAATTATTTCCTCATCAAGAAATAGCAAAATGCTGCTAAACTACATATCAAACCGAGTTACATTTCACAATTTCACTACATTTCACTAGGCTAGTGTAATACAAGGATGAAATCTGCTTCCTAAAACCTCGCAGCTCAGGCGCTCCCAAACTGATGGGGCCGAGGTAGCGGTGGCCACAACTATGCAGTCGGATGCAAGGCACCTATGGACAAGGATGCTCCTTGGGAATCACATAGACAGTGAAATTATCGTTTTAATTAAATTGTCAATAGTAAACCTGTTACTAGGGACTTCAAAAACTCTGTTTAATGAACTAGACAGTAACTAAGAAAATAACAATATTTTAAAAGCTACTGCATGGGAAAAAATGATAATTGGTCCAGACTTCACAAGCAGAATGAAACACACACAGATAGCATTAGCCCTGGGCAGTATTATGGCCTAACAGGGAACTGCTTTTTTTTTTTTTTTTGCCAAATCTTACACAATTATTTATTGTAAATAAGGCATTGTGGCGTAATTTTTTTCTCTAGGCTGGGCTGAGGCTCTCAAGACCAACCTCGCTGATCTGGAGCTCCCTGACTATGATCCCCACCAGCACCCGACCTGCTCCTTGGACCAGCTTGGCTGCTGAGATGGACAAAATTAAAAGCTATTGAGGCCTGCCTCGTTTCTTTGAACACATACATGCACTCTGAAGAAAAACAGCAACCTAGATGTAAGGAGATTTTGCAAAACGAAAGCCTGGGGGGCTTTTTACCCCCTTTGGTGGATGTGTAAAGCATCCAGGCCTCCACACAGGGTCATACTGGGACAACAGACCTGCAGGATGTCAGTTGCCTCTGTTAAAAGATTACTGCAATGCTCAGCCCCTCAGTGACAATTTCCTAAGTAATTTTTGCTTTAGCAAAAGCTTTAGCAAAGCTCTAGCCAAAACACCCATTGTTTACTTGCAGGGGGCTTACAACAATTTACATGCAGCTTTTGTAATCAAAATACGTACTTCAAAATTGAGTTTAGCAAATTGGGCGCAATTCACTTCCATTGCATGCAGAGCAAAAATTAGTACATGAAAAATGTCCTACTTTTCTATGGGTACGTTCAGACTAACTGTATACTTTAAGTACTGAGACAAAGTATATTCCTAATTCTTGTAAGGATGCTCATTCACATTGATAAACTCTGATATGAAAGGGACCAGGTCACCATCTCCTTTCTTAGGATCAGCAGAGGATACTGCTTGATATATTATTTCCAGGGAAAATAATGCAACTGCATCAACATGGACCTCTCCTCAATTTTATCTTGTGTCAATCTAGTCCTTTCCTCTCACGCAGTTTGTCTCCGTTTTAAACTTTTCCTCCACACAAATACTGATTTAAAATGAAAATCTGGACTGCCTTACACAAAGTGCTGATTTTGTTTCTGGTGATTTTCCTCAGGACCAGTTTCATAACTGTAGATAATGCATCGAAAACAACAGTAGGTCTAAATGTCTAAAATGAGTTATTGTTATTTGCGGGGAAAATTAAGTTATAAAAAGTTTTTGATCGTTCATTATTCAGCACAACATATTAATCAATGTAAATAAGATCACAGCAAGGAGAGCAAAGACAGGCAGTTAAAGGTGACACTGAAGCAACGTACTTCCTTGCTAAAGATGTAGCAAGCCAACCACTGCAGAGGGGCAATAAAAGTAGCATGTAAAGTCATGAGCAGCTAAAATGTCATAGATTTTTAAGGCAGTTTTCATGGGCAAGGACAAACATTCTGATTACTGGCTTTATCATCACTAAGAATTCAAAGTAAGTCCCCACTGACACAGTCCTGTTCTTTGAAAGTGTTTCAGATAGATGAATGGACATTTCTAGATCATCCTGAAGAGGAAAAAATGCTACGACCAACATATTAGTAAAGAAGATCAAGAGAAATAGAAAGGCACATTTGTGAGGATTTATCAGGAACTCACACATATATATATTACTCAATAATAAGTATATCCAACCACACACAAATATAAAAAAGTCCACACTCAGTGGTCATAATGTCATAGAATTTATGAAAAGAACAGATACAACATCCTTAGATTCTCCCAGATTTTTGATGACTTCATTTAAAGAAGAATAGCAAAAATATAATACTTATAGCTATATTATTTATAGCTATATTTTTAAATCTTATTTCTGGGGAACTTATTACATCATGTGTAGGAAAAAAAATAATGCTCTCGTACAATTCTACAGTACTATCATTGCCGTGCTGCTGTTGAATCAAACTAAGCTCAGTTGCAGGAGAACTCAATCACCTGCATATGAAGATGAGGGAGGACTGTGAAGGAAAAATGTAAAAGTATTTGTCTTTGATGGACAGAGACTCCAGTTACAGTCACTGACTTCCAGGTCGTCAGGAGAAACTAACTGAATGCACTACTAGAGAATATTTGGGTCAGAGTGAAAGATCTGCTTCTCATATTGCAGACACTGCAGATGGTGAAGAAAGCTGTATTGTGTCAGACTTCACAAACTACTCAAACTCTGGTGATGAAAATTACGGCAAAGGACATGGCTGAATAGATATTCACAGTTCTCTACTCAACCCAGTTGTCTTAGACGTGCCATCAAAAACTCATGGTTTCAGATGACAAGAAGGCAGAATATTTATATGATTTACACTGAGACCAAACCCTTCAAGGTACAAATGGGCACAAATTTTAAAGACAGGATGACTCAATTTCAGAAGTGCTTTGTCGAATAACTCCATTAACCAATTTTCTTACTTTGGTTTGTGCACCTGAGAAGCATCATTCACATTTTTGCTGCCTGGAACAGTTAGCTCTTTCTTCATTGCTGCTCCTTCTCTTCTAGCTCTCCACATCGCTCTTCAAAATGTTTCTGTTTCATTTTAACTTATGACTGACACTTCTGACACTTGATGTTCAAGCACTAACATGAAGCCTTGCATTAAGGATATATAAAACCAAACCATATATGTAGTTTATGTTCTCTTTGTGATTAAAGAAGAAGGTCTTATGTTTCAGACACCCATGACAAAATAGAGTCTATAGTTTCAACTAAAATACCACTATAAATTTAAATGAAGCCATTTTCTTTACTTAGAACTTTCTTTCCTTCAAATATATAAAATAAAGAAATCCCAAACACAATAAAACTTCTCTTCTATACCTCACTCCAGAAACTGTAAGACTGGCCTGCATCTGGGTGCCAAATATGGAACAAATTTAATAAAAGGGTTGTTAACATAATGTATAACAAATATGATGGGAGATGGGGAGTCTATTCACATAGACTTAACAGAGTTGGGAGAAAGCTTAGCATAAAGAAAAAGGACTGTTAATACACTGATATATACATGGATGCATAAAACTGAGGATATCAGTTTAACATAATGCAATTACTTTCCACCCTGTGTTATTTTGTGAATGTTTTAAACAACTAGGTGTGAATCCAGCAGTGGGGTTCTTTTTTGCTTACTTATTTTACTGGGGGAGGAGAATTAGTGTTGGTCTAATTAATGAAACTGAAATAGCTACACCACAAAGAAGATACGAGTTAAAGATCAAAGTGGGACTGAACCTTGAAAGTCACTTGGGAGCAGATTTAAACGTAAGATCTGAATCAGCCAGATTCAGGTAGCCTAAGCTCTAAGTCCTCATGCTATTTTTCTCTCCTGATTGGCTCTATGCCTTGAGAGATATCTAAACAATAGCAAACACTACTCATTGGGACTTAGAAGAAAGGTGGCCTCCTGGGGCCTATTGTGATTTTCAAAAATGTCTAACTTACTCTGAAATCAACAGTAATTAGGTGCCTCTTCACTTCTGAATGCCTAATGTAGAAATCACTGCATTTCCAGATACCAACATACCTTAAAACTACATCCTTGATCTTTTGTTGAATTTAACCACTCATGTGACACAAAAGTACTTTTGTGGAAAGAAGAAATACGAGGACCACAGGCAGCAAAAACAGAGATTGTGATGGAGACACAATGAGTTTGCTGTCCTGAGCTGGACCAGGTTGTGAGAAATCTGCATGGAAACCTTGTTATCTTCGCCCACATTCATCCCTTTTTGAAAAATGGAAATTCCTATTCCTGCTTCCAGATGAAGAAATGGAGGAGTCAGGTGTCTTATCCTCTTCATGCAGTGATTCTAGGTCAGAACATTCTTTGGGTACAAGTAGCACCCATCCACCATTGGCATGAAGCTCCTGTGGGTCTCAGGGCTGGGCTTGCTCAGTTTCTTAATCTGCAATCCAACATAAACCTCTCTGTGACAATGCCTGGGGAAGGAAAGGCTAAAGGAAACAGAAATACAATGACTGTGTGAAAAGATGGAGGTAAAAACTCAGCTGGGGAGAGGCTGGTGGCTGCAAAGGACAGTGGTGTGTGAGGCAAACGAATCCAAACTCTGTGAGACAGAAGAGGTTATCGTTTTATACAGGCTCTCCTCTCCCTCTTCCTGGTTGGTTTTCAGAGACTGGGAGCCCAGAGGAGCACCAAAACAGCCTTCACACTACATTCCTGCTCCCACCAGTGGACATTCTTCGCCTTCCCTCATCTTTTATTCAGTGCCTATTTCATGATTTACATCAGCCTAAACTGACAAATATTCTAAGTCATAAAACTTCTCATGTGTATAATATCAATGTGCCCAAGAAAAAATACTTTGCAAATGCAGGCACGGCGAGCACAGAACTAATCACTCAAGGTTAGTGTGGAAACCCCTGCAGAAAATTTGCTTACCCTTTGCGTTCTCCTCTCAGCCAACGCAGATGCTCAAGTCGTCTCCACAGCTTGGACTCAAGTAGATCACTCCTGTATATCAGTCAGACCCCTGTCAGCATGAACTCCTGATTTATATATATTTATATAAACCCAGAGTAAGACCTACTTGCTGTTTTCTATTACAACCACTCCAATAACAACAGGTGATTGACATTGGGGTTTATTTCATTGCTCAATTCAGTGCTCTATACCTTATTTTCCTATCTACCTTGCACGTTGGGAGACTCATTAATATCACACTTTGAAATTTGCTGATGTGAAATACTCTGTAAATGCAAATTATTGCAGTAATATTAGGTTTTAAAAGAGTGCCTTTTTTTTCAGAAGATCTGTACTTAAGAGCTTTATTCTTACTAACTTCCAGCATCCTGAAAACACTTTTACACAAAATAGAGGAAATGGTTTGTGAAATAATCTTGTGCTAAAGTTCCCAGGCACAAAATTTAAGCAACTGGGATGATAATGTATCCTTTTAATCTAAGATGTATTTACAAAATCCATGCAAATCTCTCTAAAGTCTGAGTTGGTTTTCTATAGAAAAAAAAAGATTTTGTTCCTTTTTCTCAGGACTGAATATTGAGTGTCAATAGGCCAGCACACATGAGTAACTCTGTAATACCCACCCGTATGCACACATGGGTGAGGGTGGGAAGGAAAGAAAACAGATCTGAAGTTTAAGCTTCTAAAGAATTATTATAAAGAAAACTAAGAAAAAGGCACCCTTTCCTCATAAGGAACAGCTAGCCCAGGATCCCCAAGCCTCAATACAGAAGCAAATCTCCAAATGCCAGGAGGAAGGATCAAGAAATACTCCCTACAGCTACCAAGACTTTGCAGCAGTTGCTTTGGAATGTTTTGCAAAACCCAGAAGAAGCACAGAAATGCCAACATTTCACCCATTCCTTCTCTACCTAGTTTCATGGCAAAACAGAGCACAAGCAACATTTCAGCTCCAGGTTCCCTGTTTGCTTGGCAAGTTCATGAACTTCTCCCAGCGCAGGGGCGCCTGTGAGCAGTTTGGATGCCTCATGACGCTGAGCTTTGACTGGCCTCATTAACGCCTGCGTTTAGCGTGATGCTTAATAACCAGCATCACCCATGATCAATGGGGTGTAGAAGGAGAAAAGAGAAGGGAAACTGGAAGAAAAAATGTTTGCATTTCCCACCCATGGCATTTTTTAAATGCTACGATAAGGAACTCAGCTCATTTTCTTACCTCCTAGTATGGTAAATATGCTTCCTTCTCTGAGTGAGTGCAGGACCTAAGCTTTCCACCAACATTTTCGGCTCACTTTAAAACTTAACTTAAATAATATAAACACTGGTGCTTATGAGCTGGGCTGAAATGAATAACACAGCTATTTTGTTTAAATAGCCCACGCTGAATCTTTAAACCTTTTTAGGTGGCATGACCAGTGGGTTGATGAATGCAGTCTGTTTGGACAGTATAAGACCTTTGCTGTTGTTGGGGAAACTCTGACTTGATGCCTCTATCCATCTAAATAACTGAAATAAAAGTGCATTGAAATGAGAAACACATGCGGTCTCCAGACTTGTATTTTCACTGCGCAGGATAAATAGGAACTTTTCATCTCTCCTTGAACTATTCAGGCATACAGTGCCACATGTCTCATCAGCCGAACGATAGGTTCCCCCAAACCTTCCAAGGAAAAGGAAATGGGATTCCTGTCTCCAATAAAAACATTGTACTTCAAAAGACTAGCCAGGAATATTCATTTGTTATGTATGTCTCCTTCTCGGAGTGCTACCAGCCTAGAAGGCCACTGAAATGTGTCCGTTTTACTGGTGTTCCCTGAGAAGGAAAGGTGTTTTGGTGCATTTTAGCACATAGTTGTTGCACAGCCAGGTGCAGGCTTGCTGCAAATTATATTTTATATTTCTTGCTTCATCAAATGAAAATGAAATTGGGAAGGCATATAATCCTATGTATGTGGAATAAATTTTCACTTTATAACCTATTAATAACAAGCCTTTGCAAATATGATTAGTAGGTAAACTCCTATTATAATGCTTTTTCATTGTCTTATAAATCACAGTGCAAATGTATTAAGATAAACCTTGAATTCCAATCTTTCATGTACCTATCTAAAAACATAAGTAGAGATTGCCCTATGAGAGTGAATAGTTCAGTGTCTCCCTTGATCACAAATACCGTATTAAATGCTTTTTGCATCACTTATGGAAACACAAGCAGCAGTGTTTGGAGCAAAGGTCCAGCAAAGTGGATCTTCTCACTGTTGGCATCTGTGAACTGAACATCTGATATGACATTTATTGATACACTTCAATTTTGCTATGGTGTTAAAAGAGAAGCTTCTTTCCTCAGTTACCTAGGCCACAATTAATAGAAAGACAGGTGAAAATATAGAAAATTTGTAAGGACCAGAATGTTAATGGATATTAACATCTTTCAGTTATGCTTTGATTGCAAGTATTTATCTTTGGTTTCAGGTGTATATAGAAATATTTAAACTATATGACCCACCTTCAAGAAACAGCTCTTGTCATAACAAATATCTAAACACTTGGAAGTGAGTGACAAGATATTCTGAATGTCATATACACAGAAGACTTCAACTTTTGTTTAAATGCAGTGGAGTACTCAGTGATTTCAAGTGGAGATGCAGTAGAAAGACAATCAATGCTAATTTATTCTGCTATTCCTGGTTTCCATTAAAATTCTATTTCTTCAGGACTATGTCCCTATGTATTTTTTTAAATTTCATACTCACTACAAAATCCTTGAGAAAATGAGTGCGACTGTAGTGTCAGCATGACAATGACCATTCCAGGAAAATGTTTCTCTGATTCCTAGGTTCCTTGAAGGATATACAAGTTTTGGAATGTCTGAGCATTGCTTATATTCCTGCAGCTATTTGGTATTTTTCCCCATATTAAGAATCTCAAAAACATTTCCAGATTTTGTCCTTCCTTTTATTTCATATTGATTGTCAAGTGGCTAATCTAGTTTCTTAATTTAAATTGTATTGTATGCTAGACTCTGATTCCACTTTAAGTATTTTAAATTCAAGAATATATCCACAAATTACAACTGAAATGTGATATTTTGAAAGCTTAAGGAAAGGAAATTTGGGGTAACTTTCCTTGTGGCTGCAATTTGGAAATTCTGATAGCCTGACAACATAAGCTATACCTTTTCTGAAGGCATTAGTTTTCTCTAATTTTTCAACAAATTCACCTAGAAACCCACATTTATTTTTTGCATATGAAACACAGATACCAAGCAAAAGCAAAGTAACAGAGAACATTTCTGAAGCTTAAAGAAGTTTTAAAGATTAATGCTTGGAAAATCCCAGTCTGTCTTACAAATCCCAGTCAGTTCTGCTGGTCAAGTAACCAGCTCAGAACCAAAGTGTCTTGGTTTCCAAATTCAGCTCTGAATTCTACCTTCTCCATGGACTTGGACAAGATGAGCAGGGTTGAATTTGATCATTAAATAACACATATGCTGTACGTTCCAATTCCAGAATAACCAAACACCTCTCATATATTACATTACATTACACTGTATTGTATTCTATTATAGGCACATTCACAACACCCCTGAAACATAAGGGAGAAAAATTATCTTAATATTACAAATAGACAACTGAGGCTACGGGGTGCACTAGCATCACTGACAATCTGCTTAAGAAAATTTAATTAAGAATTAAACAGCTAAACCATTGTCTCCTGTGTGCGAGTCCTACTTTCAACAGACCGTCCTTCCTCCATGACTTTATGAGATGCTCTCTGTTCCTCCAAAATTCAGCAATTTCAATTCTTAATTTTCTTAAACATAAAATGGAAGCATAAATACTACAGTCAAGAGTTTAAGAACAATGGTGGTGATGGACAGATTGAGAGGCATTCATTCACTCAGAAAGTAAGAGGATAACACTGAACGTGATTTGTATGGGAAATGTGGTTCCTAACAACACAAACTCTTTCAAACAAAATGACTGATTCATTCCCGGGGAGAGGCAACAATCTCTCTATATTTAAGCACGAGGCAAACAGAATCACAATGCATAAGTATTTCTACATTTTAAGATAGAAGTATGGAGTCCCCCAAACATACAAGAAAATTAGCATTTGTGTTTTGGAAACTGCAGCAGGCTGAACATGTTTCTGGAAAAAAATATAACTGGCTTCTTCACCAAATTATAAAAAACTCCCTCTCATTTATCTATGTAGAAATGACAATGAGTTTTTTTTAACACAATGCAACTGCCCTAGCTATACCTCTAGCTTCCTTTTTTTTTGATATTCCCATTTGTTCTAAAACCCAGATGACAAGAAAAAGATGAAGGAAGTCTGTGTATTTATTACTGATGCAGATAAGATTTACATCTGACATTCCAGAATAATGGCATCTACACTAGCGACTAAGATATTCTTGTTTCAGTAAGAGCAACTTTTAAAATCCCCTTTTAAGCTTTGCAGTCACAGAAGACTCTTAATAATTGATTATAATTGATTTTAACCTTGTCCTAACCTGGGCAAAATGGCAAAGCCAATCATCTTTGTCCAGATGGGATATGAGAAAAGAGCCCCCAATACGCATCTTTAAAAGCTCCAGACATGAGCAGAAGATAAAATATTTAGTCTGCAGAAGCCATGACCTCCCAATTCTAGCCAGTTTTGAACTTGAATTGATTTCCGACAAGGCATCTGGGAGATGATTACAACAAACTGCACTAAAGCTGGGCAGCCTTTACTTTTAACATCCCAGCAGCTTAACCTGTTAATAACAGCAATTGTTTTAGGTACAATCCCAATTTCTGTAACAGACACTAGAAATGGGTAACAGCAGCACAGTGACAGTGGCAGCGTGCAGTATTAGAGCGTAGCTGTTCACAGTGGTCCCGCTAAGGTTGCAGCTGCATTTCCATGGCAAACTCCCTCTTTTTGGGACTCTAGTTTGCTCCCAAACGAAGCCAACAGGAGTTTTCCCCAAGTGAGGTTGACCGTGGTCACCAGTCAACGAATTGGTTAGGTCAAATAAGAGTTAAAATGCTATAGAGCACTGTAGTTCTCAGGACTAATTGTGCCCTTCCTCGAAGGACAAAAAGGTTGGTGCCACGAAGTATGTTCATAATGAACCTTTCCCAGAGACACTTCTGCATAAACAGGGGGATACCATAAAATTTTGAAGGACAACACAGGTTTTTGGCTTATTTATGGATCAAAACTTGCTTGACTTATTTACAAAAGCTTATTTGCTTTTCCCAAACTGTGAGTTCACAGGAAACTTTGAGGCTAAGTAGATCATTTACAGCCTGATATATATTATCACAGATTGTTAAAGAAGGTATGACAGTCTGACCATACTTAAAAATATGTATACGTACATATATGTACGTATGTATAAACTTAAAGAAGTGTATAATCTTCTTTAAAAATATGTATAAACTTTTGAAGACATAATTCTGAAACTGCAAATGAAATTGTCGGAAAAAATAAGCAGACAGAATGGCTGGTACCTACTCTTCTTCCCATATAATCTGCTACATATCAGTTAGTCAGCAACCCTTTTTTTCAATATTGTATTATATAGGTTTTACATTAATAGTATACTAAGAACAAAAATGTCTTCTACCAAAATGCAGCTTTTTCTAGACTTTGCTAGTCAAATGACAGGCATATATTGTACATATGTTGTGCATAATGTTGTGCATATCCTGTGAAAATCTAGAAGAAAAAAATGAAATTAACTAGCTTATGAAGTCTAATCCAATCAAAATTAACACCACAAACTATTTCTTACAATATCAAAATCTTTTAAAATAATCTTTTAATATATAGGTATCTCTCTAAGCTCTGATATCATATTCCAGGCAGTGCATGGATTCCTCAGCATGTCTTTTTTTTTTGACTTGACCCCTTTTCCATTAGGGTTTTAGGCTAAACAAGTGTGTAAATGAAAAACAAGTCTGCATTTATTACCAAAATAATATTGAGATTTTCACAAGTAACCCGTAGACAGTTACAGCTGTTGGTACCATATTTTCACCATGGAAACTTTTGTTTTCCTTGACAATTGAAATTACAATCAGATGTGCTCATCGCTCGTTGAAGTAATGAACAATGGTACATCTGAGGGAGGAATTCAAAGCGCATCACTTATCCTATTTTCAATTAGGCAGAATAAAATATAAGACAGTTCCAAACTACACCATAGTAACAGGGTAAGTAAATTTATTACCACTAGAGTGCTAATTTTAGCAGATGGTAAAAAAAAGAAGAAGAAAAAAGAGTATATAAATCTGAACAAGGAGGATGTTATCAACTAATACCTCCCTAGTGTGAGGTGAAACTCCCCGATGACGACTCAGCATTCTTATAAACTCTAGGTGAATGCTGCAAGATATAGGTCTCACTATAGGATGAAAAATAACAGAAATGAGTTTTTTTTTTTTAATGCAGCTTAATAAACCATAGCAATTAGAGGGAAGAGGTGCAGAATTTTGCCTAGCAAGATTTTTTTCTACTAGACTGCTCATCTTTTTCTTACATAAAAATATTCATTGACTCTGGGAAAAATATAAATCTAGAAATTGTCTCTTGCTTTAAAAAACAGTGATTAAGCACTTAAATAATCTTAAGAGGAAAATATGTGAAACTTGGCAAGAGAAAAATAGATAAAAAGAGAGCCTTTCATTTGTCAGTTCATTGCATAACAAAAAATACAGCTACATGCAACAGTTGAATGAGAAACCATTGCTACCAGCAGAGTATTGCAAAAAAAATTAAAATTCAGAATTTATGGTCCTATATCTTTGCAGCAATGAAGGAAATAACTTATTATGCTTAGTTTTTTTTTTTTTTTAAATCCATACTGTTGCTTACTTTTTTGATGCATGATAAAAATAAATGACAGATTATAAGTGATAAATAGAAAGAGTGGTCTTTTCCAAGGATAAGAAATCAAGAACATCTGCCCTTTGAGGAAAGACTGAA
>JAUBNY010000217.1:30018-69506 GCA_032275445.1 Crypturellus soui
GGTGGCCCTGCGTGTGCAGGGGGGTTGGACTAGATGACCTCTAGAGGTCCCTTCCAACCTTAGGCATTCTATGATTCCATGATTTTGACCAAAGTCTTTCACTGACAGTATCATCTTTGCATTTCAAAGAAAGAGGAAACAAACAAACAACAGACATAAGATTTATTAAAAAAAAAAAGAGAGTGTATTTGAATGTATAATTGAGTTTTCTTAGAAGTATGACTTCCTGATCAAATGAAATAAGGTGCTCAGATTAGGAGACTTGAAATAGACTTGAGAGTCTCTGGATAGCAAATTAGTACCAGTCATAAAAATAGAGGGAATATAGAGACAGACTGGGAGAAAATAAATTCAAAAGACACTCTATCCCAGTGCTTCAATGAATTCATCACTGATCACATTGATTTGCCCTAGAAAAGAGATCTGAGCTAAAATGTTGAAAAAGCATTTGGACTATAACAGATAATGGCAACATCTGAATACAAAACCAAAGTTGAACCACCCTCATATCAGCTTTCCATTTGAAACCACAAATAACAGGGCAGTTCAGTGCTGGATGATAATGTTGGCAAGTGCAAATGAATACATACAAGAAAAAAAAAAGAAAGAAAAAGATGGGTTTGACCCATGGATAGTCTGAGGACCACAGTAGCTCAATGGCTGCTGTCAAAAGCAGGAGTGCTAGGAAAGGAAGAACAGAACTAAAAACACGACCACAACAATCTATAAGTGTGATGTGCTCACACTTTGAACTTGCAGGCTACTATCATCTCACATGCGGAAAACATAAAAGAACCAAAAAAGGTGGAAAGGACAATGACAAGAATGGTCAAGGCTACGGAAGTGTTCTCTGTGCAAGGAAAGACTACGTGGAGAAGAATTCTTCAGCCTTGAAAAGCCAGGATCGAGGTCTTCAAGGTGGTGAGCAAGACGGAGAAGCTGCACAAGGAATGAGTGCTTGCTGCTTCTCCTAAGCAAGGACGCACACGCTGCATACACCTAACAAAAACACTTTGGCAATTAACTACTCTCCACTTACAGGCTGATTACAACTACTACCTCCTCCATATCCTTATATTTTCCTTCTTATCATATTAGAAATATCTTTAAATATGTGTTACTAATCTTGATTTCTTTACATAGTCTAACAAAATATTTGTCCTGCTCCTAAGTCATGCAAAGTATTTGCCTTTTCCCAGCACAATGTAACAAGTATTGGTGGGTAATGAAGCTGAACTGATGACCAGCTTATTGGACACAATTAGATCAAAGAGCAATCAGAGTTAAAGAACCCTATACATTGAAAACAAGAATTATATATATATATATATATATGCAGATTATATATATATTCACATAGCTCAGATTAGAGGATTAGCCATAACTATTCCATTTCCAAATTTTCACAGAGAAGACTGTCCAAACTCAAATTAATATAATGTAATAACCAAAACATTGTTGTAATCTTCATTTTCAAATCACTTGTCTGCTTGGGTCACATTTTTCTTTTTTAACATATCAGATCAGAAGTAAAAATGAAGAATTTATATTTGTTCTACAAAAGCTAAGAATCTCAGTTTGGTAGTTTTTGCTCAACAGCAGACTGTCAGAAGGAGAGGTACATGAATGCAGACTACAAGATGAGGCCCACAGAATTTAAATAACTCCCTTATCTAATAAAATATAAAAACTTATAATAAAATTGTGACCATAAAAATCATAAAATTAATCTATATTGTACCTTTACAGTTTTGCTTCAATAATAGAAGTAAAATAAATTAAGGCTTTAAAAGCAGTAATTTTGTTGCTCTAAGATTTGGTTCTTGCATTTTTATGCCTCGATTAAGAATTTACTTAATTTGCTCTCTTCAGTTATGCCCTAGTCTCATAGGCAGGTCTTACAAAAACAGAATTAATTCACTTTTTTTTTTTAAATAAACTTCTCATAAACCTTACAGATTAATCATGACATCAATCCACAAAGTTTAGATCAGGATTCACACTCTGCCAGCACAGGAGACTGACATAGCATTTGGCAGAGGGGGCTCCTTACCTACCACATTGACACACAGAGAGGTATTTTTCCTGGTTGAAGAGGGGTTCAGCCTCCTGCGGTGCCAATGTAAAGTCCCGCTATTCTCCTTGTCCACTAACAAAATTTTAGATACAGTGTGCATAAGATAAAGTTTCTAGGAGACTTCAAGTGGGCAAAGAAAAACAAAACCAAAAAGCATAATATAGGAGCATAAGAAAATCACAGCCCTAATTTTAAATTGGGGTTACTCTTGCAGTAGAAGCTACAAAGGAGGCATACCAGTAATTAAGTGATGGATGTGAAGAAATAGAGAAGCAGCAGTCCAGGAACCAGAATGAACAGTGTTCAGAGGCAAGAAAATGAGACACTAACTGCCTGCAAAGACAAGGGATCATTGGTGAGGGCAACAAGGCCTCTGGAGTAGCAATTATGATCGGCAGGGGTCTTGTTTGTGCCCCAAACAAAAACATTCCAAGCCTGGACCCTGGTCCCAAGGGGACAGGGCATTCCTGTAGCTGGCAATATTCCTGCTGATGGCTGGTTCTGCAACTGTTCTCTTGAACCATTTCACGTACATCACGTGGCTCAGCAGAACGCACAGCACCAAAGCATCCAGCAGTATTCCGGACACATGACATGGGAAGTAAAGCAACAGCAAAAACTAACAGCTTAGAAAAGCAAAGCAAGGCACCCTCTGTATCATTCCCCCAAAGGATTTATAACCTATATAAACAACGATCATAAACCCATTGGCAAATAGACACAAGCTGTTTCAGAAAGCTGCTTAGTTTACACGTCAGAACTTGGGATTCTGAATGAATGTGGCATGGCAAAAAGATCTACTCGAGCTACGCAAGGCGTATCATTCTCTAGTTTGTGAATGTACCAGCTTTTCTTAGCAGAGACTTGATTTTTGATCCTTTTCAATGCCTGGATTCATGTTCAAGGACAGGGCACTCAAGTAATCTTACAAATGCACTTTGTGCTGTATGTCCAGGTGAAAGATTTTCATAGAAAAAGAAGCTTACAGCATCTGGCCACTACACTCCAATGCAGCACAGTCCTGAAGGACTTAAATGGAGATATACACTGAAGGGTCACCACACAATGTGTAATATGCATGGCAGGGAAGCTTTCAATCACCTGTCATATGGAGTCAACTTGTTATAAATCTTGGGAAAAAGATGTTTTTTTCTTCAGTCTGTTTTTATGAGAAACATGTTACTGATAATAACTGGTTTGACACTTTGACCTATGTCCTGCATTAGTATTTTACTCTTAGAACTGCATGATGGATCAGAGCTTCAGTAACATTTTCTGCTTAAATGCAGAGATCAACATGAGATCAACAGCTGTAAGGTTAGCAGAGTATCACCAGCAAAACCTTCTTCATACCACAGGGGCCATAATTTTAAATCATTTAGAACACGGGCCATAATTTTAAATCATTTAGAAAGTATTCAAGAACTTCTGGCAAGTCCAGGTGGCTCCAGATTTTGTTTCAGCTATTTCTCCTATATTGTTTTCCTCTCACAGAAGCTCTTATAGCCTCTTAAAACAAGCCTGTTAATGGAAGGCACAGTAAAGACAGAACCTAAAGAGTACTCATAGTCACTAGAATTCACTAAACAGCATACAGAAGATAAGCAAACAAATAATATTATAGATGAGGAAGTGAGGAAAATCAGGTGACCTGCCTTAAAGAAGTCACTGTCAGTACCAGAGGCTTAGCCTATATATGTTGCATTTTCATCTCACACCTTACCTAGAGGGCCAGTAATTTGGGGCTCTAAACCTAGGAGTCAGAATATGTTCATGAGTTCAGCACCATGTCTTTTTGTTGGTGTTCGTCTCTGCTGCCAAGAAGTATATATCCTGTTCCATAAGGAAATCAATAGATGCTGCATATGTAAAATAAGTACACAAATGGATATGGCAACATAGATTCACAGTGCTGGCAAGAGTTCCTTAATGCAAATCCATGGAAAGTCTTATTCAGGGTGCATTTCTTTAAGTTTTGGGGATTTGAAGTGTCAAATATAGAGAAAGAGCAAATTGCAAGAAAACAGGAAAATCTGCCAGTATGGTTGTTCTAATGCAACCTTATAAAAATTACATCTTTCTCAGATTTGAAAATGTTAAGCAAGACTTGTCATCACTATTACTGCTGTTATTTAACCAGTCCATTCCTTCTAACAAAGAACAAGAAGAAACAATAATAATAATTAAAAAATCGTTATTTATTGACTTCCTAGTGAGTATAGTTAAAGTTGACACAAATCAATCACAATTAAGTTAAGAGAATAATATAGCATAATATGACTCACAACTGTACTGAAAGTTTAATTCTTGAAATCCAGAGATTTAGCATATGAGGATGGGTGAAAAGCACAGTTAACAGTAGTTTGATGTATATTGTGCACAGTATAAGAACACAAGAGACTCCAAGAGGACTGAAAAAGCAACTAAGTAGCTTATCACATAGTGTTTACATTCACCAGGCCCTTACTAAAGAGGCTTTTTACCTCGAATGTCATGTCTGCTATGTCAGATTCACAGATCACTAATATTTGAGGATTTAACCAGTTTGGGTTTTTTTTTCCTACATCTGAGAATTTGGCATGAGAACATTACGTGTTGCAGCAGGAGTTCAGTCAAAAGTGTTTAACAAAATAGAGAAAAAAAATGTAGTGAATCATTAGTGAAAGCTTCAGTCACACAGCTTAAAAAGGATCAGTCCAAAAAAGAATCAGTCCGGCATATGTGAGCATATTAATGCTCACATATCTGCAATAAGAGGCAATAGTGATTGCTATCTAAGTATTGATAACCTTTCTTATTTAACATACAACCTACAGTAGAAAATTATTTCTTTCAGACTGGAACTAGTCTGTCCGAATGAATCCTACCATTGGTCAGGTATTGCCTACAATTAATCTCCTCCTCTCCTTTTCTGTTAGCCCTGTGAATAGACAGACTCTGTCCATAGTGAGTAAAATAACTAACAAATGAAATGCATTTTGTGTGCCAGTGCAGCTTTAACCTAGGCCGCACTGACAGAGGTTTCTTTCACTAATTCTCCCACTTAGAGAAAGGATAGGGCAGGAGGAGGAGGAGAGATACGGAATTTAGCTTTTCAATTTGAGACTGAAAGCCGAGAATTTGGGTAATACATTTAGCCACATAATTTCCCACAAAACTGCTTGGCACTGTGTGGCTAAGTTCCCTGGTTATCTTTTCAAATCTTTACCAACCAGGAAGGTTAAGATGAAGTATTTTTCAGTGGTTATAACAAACCTTTTAAAACATCTTATAAGAGGGGTTCCTTGGTTACCCCTCTTATATTTGACCTGTAAAACCTTTTATAAAAATGCGATATTTCTTTACATGGCTTCAGTTTAAAGATGGATCTTTCCATTAACAGCACATCCTGCTATACGATAGATTTGATTAAAGAAATCTACTTTCGGCCAAGTAGACAGATGGACCTCTGCAATCACCAGTTGCAATACAGAATGTAGAGTTATTCTGGATTTTTTTTAATATATATGTATTACAAAGTACTTCAGGAAAGAAATGAAGAGAAGTGTAGAGGTGGTCTGTTTTCATACTATAAAAATACTGTAACATATACAAATACTGTACATATATCTCTTTTTCTCCATTGTGAGAATAGGGAAATATTACAACTTACTCTGTTGGGAGTCTGGCTAGAATATGCATAAAACTGTTGCCATTCCTCCTGCTACCCTGAACATTTTTTGTGTGTCATGGATGATGCAAACTGTCCCTGGCTCAGTGCAAATTCATGATATAGGAGCAAGGTAAACTATAGTTACTATAACAGTAAGACTGCTAGGCTGGAGCATAGACTCTTTGGGACACATCTCAACAGAGATTTCAGCTGGGCAATGAAGCTGTTATAGGATGGGGTTTTTTTCCCTTGTTTGTTGGACTATCCACTGGATTCTGTCACCAACGTTGTCCAAACCTCCTGCACAACGGTGCTAAGACACCTCATGAGCAGGGCACATGGATCAAAAAATAAGCAAAAAAAGGAAATGGGAACTAGTTCCCTCTGCAATTTGATCTTTGCCTGGAAACCTACCAAGCAAAGAGAAAGAAGGGAGAGTCACTCCCATTCCCACACACTTCTCCCGGTGACATGATCCTAGGCAGGACACACTTGTTCCTTATACTAGACAACAAATCTACACTCATCTGGATACATATCTCAAAAAGAATCATTCTCCTATCCGTGAATAGTGTGGGATTCATGGTTTTGTTTTGACACTGAATTTTGTAATTTCAAAAAAAAAAAACATATTGTCTATTGCTATTTTCTTGTATAAAGTGATTTACACAGAAGAAGAGAGATTTGTCTTAAAAGTTCATCTTAATTCCTTTGCCTTGTCCCACAGCCTATACATTTTTATGTTTAAAAGGACATGGAAATTCTTGGTATTCATAAACATTTTTGAATGTTTTCTATGCCAAAGCAGATAATAAAAATAAAAAAGTGGGGGGAAATAGGTCTCTCTCTAAGGGAATAAATGGTTCTTTTATTTCCTTTTCTCTTGCAGTCAGCTGCTATAAATTTAAAACTTTCCAGGCATTCTGCAGGCCTTTAAATGGGCCAAAATATTCTTTGCTGTCAAAAGCAAATCTGTTTATAGCTTTGCTTACAGGACACACTTTCAAAGATAGTTTGCAAATAGCAAATGTACATGCCAAGAGGGATCTCATCATTTTCCTTGAAGATCATTAGAACTTTCTTGTTCATTTCTGGCTTATGGTGCTAAGATCTGAGAAACAGGAAGGAATTAGAAGTCTTTGAGAAAAGATAAAGGTAAATTAAAATTGTGATTAAAAAGACAATCAAATCCCATTTTCCTCACCATCCCCTTGTCAAGTGTAATCTACTGGTACTACCTTATTATTTTTAACTTGTTAACAGTATGTGTCTTCTCAGTGAATAAAATAAGACCTGTGGAACAGAAGCATACCATGGCTAGACTGTAGGAATTTATTTTTTTCCTGTTAGACAAAGATGACAAAGGTCCCTGTCTTTTGAGATATTTCAAATGCCTTTTTACACTCTTTCATAGTGATTTTACATTATCCCTCTTACATTAAGTCTTAAAAGTAAAAGAAACACCCATATAATTAGTAACTGCCTCCACCCAGATCAAAGCTACTGGTCTCCCCCTGCCCTATTTCCTTAGATCTCCTCCATACCCTGTGACTACCACTAGACCCTCTAATTCTGGGGGCCGGCTCTTGCTTCTAATAAGCCACTGCCCTTGTGAGTAAGCTGTGATGGGACCATCCCTCTCCACCTTGTACTTCCTGACAACCTTACTGTATCTTAATGATATTGCTAACAAAATATTTTCCCTCCACCTCAAAATTAGCACCAGAAAATATACATTAGCCAGGACAAAATAACTCTACAGCAGCAAAGAACTCCAGTTCCAAGCCAAATGCAAGCTCCTTCATTAACTCAATGCTGGCATCGCATTCCCTCTTACACAAAACGAGTATATCCAGAGCCTGTAGTGTTCAGCACAATGTGGCTGAGCTTTCTTCACTGCCAGTGCAAACTGAGAGCAATGAGTAGAACATAGTGAGGAGAACTCTATTCCCATGCACAGGTGAGGAATGGCTACTTGCCAATCCACCCGGCTACTTGGAAAAATCATCTAGTGCCTGGACTGGGTGACACCACCTTCTTCAAGCTCTTTATCAAGCTGTCTGGGATCCTTTGTCCTGGTTACACGATGGATGAGCAGGGATATAGCAGAGATCTGTAAAACTATGAATGCCATGAAGGAAGCATCAAAGCATGAAGGAAACAGATGCTTGTTGCCTCCTTAGGAAAGATTCAGGAGACATCGGATGAAATTCAGGACTGTTTGATCCAAACTGGACAAAAATAAGTGGTTCATGCAAATACGCTGCAGATCTTCTCACTGCAGGAGTTTATGAATGCTAAAATGTAAATGGTTAAAAAAACAATTAATGGAAAAATTAATGGAGGAAAACCTCATCCATGCCTACTAACAGAGCCACCAAGCTTTGGCACCTACAAGAGAATTTATCTCAATTTGTTGCTCCATAACTACATTCTTTTCCTAGACAGGTACTACTGCTGACTGCTACAAACAGGACACTGAGGTATGGTCTTAGGTGAGGTATTTTTTTTCCTTCAAATCTAGAAGAAAATGGCTGAGAATGCAGTCTTAAAAAACAACTCACAAAGCCCACCAGAACACCTTGTGGATGCTTGTGTTCTTAGGGCTTCCTGGAGAGTAAGCAAATGCTGCCGAGTTAGCCACCATACCAGAGCCCTGAAGATGAAATGGGAATAAGAGCGATTGACTCTTCCCCCTTCCACCTTGTTCAAGCACTGCTGTGTTCAACCACTAAAAAGAGACTTCTGCCACAGATGAGTAATATTCTCCCAGAATAATCCCTGCTCAGGGGATTTTTTTTTCTCCCTCCCCTAGGCTCCACAGAATGGAAATGAAGGGGTGAACAGGGCTCAAAGTTCATTCATGTCATTCTAAAATAGGATACATTTGGGGACAGCGAAGGAAAATTATGTTGTGCAATTTCTTTTCAGCACTGTCTCCCTTGTTGCCTGGTGATGATGGCACCCTCCAGGGCACTCAGTATCAACCCTTTCAGAAGCACTAAACTGACTCAAACACTGGAATAGAAACAAAAATAAAGGCAACCTTGTCTAACTCTAAAACTGGAAAACATAAAATTATATTAATTGGCTAATGTCATCAAAAACTAATTATCATAGCTGTAATTTTCCTAGCCAGCCCTTTTTTTCCCCCTAATGATAAATAATAATTATCTATTGGCTACAATAATACAATAGTCACAAAAGCACAATCCATTAAGATTTAATTGCAATGCCTATAAGTAAAAGTTTATGCTTCTAGAGGATACCACTAGGATTTGCAGTGTGAAGACCAAATTCTCTAAATGCCTCCTCAAATGTTTGGGGAGGGCTAGTCTGCCAGTTGGTGAGATTATACTGGCAGAACCAATATAGAGCTGCAACAGTCTGAGGATGAAAAGGAGGCAAGTCGATGGACATAGATTCTACCTTTTATTAGATCAGTAAGGACAGTTTGAAAAACAGACAAGCTTTTGGGCATGCAAGTCAACGGTGCCCAAAGATTTTTTATGTGCAATTTGTCCCAAGCAACGAACAGTAAATGGAGCTGTCCCAGGAGTAGAAAGGGCTGAGATTGAGTGTCCCAGACAGGTACTTCCTTTCTCCAGGGAAAGAGATCTGCCCAAGCTCCATAAACAAGAAGAACTCTGTTTACCTTTTAATGCCAGCTCAGCTGCACAGGGCACGAAAATACTTCAGTGAATAATATTGGGGGTGTCTAGCTTTCCTACTTGTCAAAAACAACTATTGCAGAAGATAAACTGAAACTTCAGCTTTTTGCCATAATGCATGTGGACCTTAAGAGTATAGATAGCATGTATAATTAGCTCAAACTTCTGCAGCCAGTGGTGACATAAAAGAAATGCTTGGCAAGAGTGAATGCTGAGTCATATAAAACTGACAAAATAATATGGGCAGTTATCACCAAAATGCATTATTTATCACTGAAACCCGTTGACGCCTGTGCTTACCCAGGAACCCTCCTGTGATATTGAAGACCAAAGTATCTTCTCTCCCTAACAACAGTGTTGTATCTTTGGCAACTCTAGCAGGAACTCAGAAAATCAATAGCACTTCATGAGCAAGGTCTCGGGCTTCTTCTTTTACGAGGATTCTGTCAATGCAAGTGGCCATTACTGTACTTTAAAGGCATGATATAAAATTGCCTCAACAAGATATAAGACACGTGGTTTGAAAGAACCTGGTGAGAGTATTTTAGTCAAAGTTAAATAGTTTCATCATGTAATTACTTCTATTGGCACATCTCCAGCTGGATACACTCATGCAGGGTATGTGCTTTCTATGATGGGGTGGGTAAATTGTAAGGGAGGTCTGTCGATTTGATTCAGGTTGATCTAAACAAGGTCAAACTACTAAAATGAAGCCACAACCAAGCATCCAATATTATTGACGTCAACACAGTAACAACAAAGTTGCTGAGTTTTTTTCCTTTCTTTCTTTTTCTAAGTGGTCTGAAAGTAGTTTTAGTTTATAGCTGAAAAATATGTCATCCTGATTTGCAGATGGGTAATTCATTTTCTAAGGACTGTTTAGAATTTGTTCAAGGGAAAAGGAAGCTGTATTGGTTCCTATAAGTGATTTGCATTATATGACAAAATTTAACTTCTGTATTTTATGGGATTTTATGAATTCCACTAAAACCATTAGCTGGTTGTCTTTTCATGATTAAATTTAACCACTTATGCAATACTTTAAGCCAATGACAGTCTTGCCAGTATTTATGTTTTCCGTTGTTTAAAATGCAGGCATCTCAGAGAACAAGCACATCACAGAGAACAAAACTGACACTTACATTGCTTCTCTGTAAATGAGAGACCAATGTTATGTGAGAGCCAAAAAAATCACCTACATATGGAAGAGTTAAAATATCTTCTGCATGGAAATGGTCAGCACAGCAGAGAAGAGACTTCATATTATCTCTTCTCCTGAAAGAGATAGCTCCCACGGTGCTAAATACGTCAATCTTCAACTAAATAGCATGTCCAAACTTGTCCTCACTGCATGTATGTCCATTCACTCCTGGGCTCTTTTTCCTTTTGCGAGGAATCAACTCAGCACCTCCAGTCAAAACTTTCCAGGTTTGGGGTATAGCTCAATTTGAGGATCACTCCCTTCAGACAGTTCAGTTGAAATGAGACTTGTCTGGCCACCTTAAGCCTGTGCAGTCCTCAGAACGATCTCAATAGGTTTTGCAGCATCAACTCACACAGCCTTGCTTTATGCCTCAAGACATGCAAGAGCAAATCTCAGTACTAGCCTCTAAAAATCCTGTTTTGGTGGGTTGAAACACATTATTTCATACACACCTTGAACCGAAAAAAAACTGCCTATATCCATGTTATATAACAGAGGGTCAGATGCTATTTAATTTGGACATGAGCAGTCTGCAGTTCAGGAAAATAGTCCTGATCAGTATGAACATAAATCCCTTTGCACCACTTGGTCTGCGGGCCAGAGATCAACCCTTGCCTCAATGCATTTAGTAACACAGACCTAGGCAGAGACAGGATATATTCTTCCCCAAAATACTAATTGCACAGATAAATGTTATTTAGCATGCAAATTACATTCCTTCAAAGGAAAGGAGGAGTCCTGCAATTTCCCCATGCATCATCATCAAACTAGAATTCAAAACCTTGGCAGTAGAGCGAAGAAGTCTGGAACAGTCTGGATGATGCACATATGGTTGATATCTTAATATCCTTATTCTTCTCACTAGTTACCTTTTCACAATCTTCGTTAGTTTTTGTCCATTAATATTCCTATTGAAACAACTGATATGTTGTATCTAACAAATCCACTACTTGTTCACACACATACAGATAATACAGACCTCCTACATGCAGGTGAATTTTCTGCATTAAATCGCATTTATGAAGTAGCTTTGATGATTGCCCTACATGCACTAATCTGGTTCATTTGGCTCCATTTCCAAAACTCCGTACAAATCAACTACTTCAAACAATTTCTCACTTTTTTATTCCATAATTAACCGGTCAGAGTTTTAAGACAAGAGATATCTAGCCCTGGAACAATGACAGAAGTAATAACTAACATTGTACCATGCAGCTAAGCCAGACACAGGGTTTCTGACCTCCATAGAAACTCTTCCTGAAGGACAAGCTGTACACTCTGGCTGATGGTTCATTCATCATTCACAGATGCATTTGCTGGCATATCCCAGCTATACACCATCATCTTATAGTATATGGTGTATTTGGCTCTTAAAAAAAAAGAAAAAAAATAGTTCCAGGTATTTATTTGCATTCATTTTAGGGGTTATTAATATGTGCGCTTTGTACCCCTGCTCTTCATTGAACAAGCTCTTAAACTTTTGAATCCTTGGGTGGGAATTTGAGATCAAGCCTGAACAACTAAGTGTTATTTTATGGGTACTACAAGAGAATAGCATGTTAAATAACTAGCTATTAATGTCAAAAAATCAAGCTTTACCATACATTTTTGGCAATAACTTTATAAGTGTTATAAAACAAGCTTTTTACTGGGTAGTTTTGGTATATAATTTCTTCCATGAGAAGAACGGTTTCTGAATAGTTAACACATGTGGCTGGGTAAGGAAGCATAAAAATAACATCACTGTAAAATTCATACTAAATGATGGAAATAATAACTCAAATATGCGTAATTTGAGTAGCAGTCTGAAACAACAGGCAGAGAGTTGAGCAGTGCAAAAACAGACAACTGCAAAAGAATGTGGTCAAACCAGCAAACCAGCGGAAAGGGAGGCGGGTGCACACTTTTTGTCATTTTTTTTTAGTCAAAAAAATACACTTGCAATGAAGAACAAGGCTAGTTGAAGGAATTCATATTAATCAGGGAGATTTTATAGACACCGAGCTATTCTTAGGGAAGGGTGAGTGAGTGAGCTGGGGAGGGATGCAGGAACTCGTGGGCTCGGGTACCGGGCTGCTCAGGAGGGAGGCCGTGCACATCTGCAGATCTTCGAGCGGGACAGAGCCCTGTAATTTTCCAAGTAGAACAGCACAATGTTATTTAACACAGGTGTCTCTGTAATTGTAGTACTGAGAGAAATCAGTGTTCGATGGCCCACAGCTTCACCCTTTCACCGGTATAATATGAGAAATGGTCTGCAATACAGGAAGAAAAAAGGCAGGAAACAATACAGCCCAGAGCGTTTTAAAAAAAAGGCATTTCTAACTACATACTGACTCTCCTGTGTGACAAATATTTATTCAAGTGGTATAGTTTCTGTTCAAAAATAAGTTTCCTCAATGAGGAAACCTGATAATAAAGTTAACACCTTTATGATTTCATACTCTATACAATATATGTAGCAGGAGCCATCTTAAAATGTTTCTGCTTCTTTCAGACATAACTATGTTCCCCATGTAAAAGGCTTTCAGACTGGAGGATGCTTTTTCATTATGACTACTGTAGCTTTGGAACAATTAAATTCTTTTTGAGGAAAAATGACATGATTAAGTTATACAATAATTTTGAGAAGCAGTATGAAGATCAGCACTATGAGGTAAGTCCAAAATATTCAAAATGTATTCTAAAAAAATAAATCTGATTCCTCCAGCAAAACACAAAACATAGGACTGAGAAAGAGTAAACAACTTTATCTTCAAGGGAAGCTGAACTTCTGCCATAAATCTACAGGTGGGATTTCAGAAAAAAGAAAGGGGGAAATTGTTGATTCTTCTCCTGCAAGATTGTCTTTCCACCATTTCAACAGATACTTGACAAAGTCAAAATAAAACATTAAACTGGATTAAAGAGAAGTAAATGGCCTTTCTAGGAGATGCACCTAGGCACATCTATGTTGGTATAGCATCTAACTTATGATCAACTAATTGTTGTCCCTCTAATTTACAAAATAATCCAGCATAAAGAATGCCCAACCATGATTTAAATTCATTTTAATGCTCTTCTACTTGGAATAATGTATAGTGATGAATCTTTTAGAAGTATAGCATAGGATATTATCTCAAATATTGTTTCTTCAAGTGCAGTAGTGTGTGAATATCAGTGTTTTAGCGTAAATGTGTATCACGTAGATGCACTCAGTCTTCGCCTCAGTCTTATGGCAAGCAATTTCTACTGCTCAGGTCACCCTGTGAGTCATGTCTTGCATCTGATGTCTGTTCAGCTACACAGTCTCTTTGCACACTGTTGAGGGTCTCTGTGGCAACTATCTGCCAGCCCAATACAGCTTCATAGAAACAAAAAACAAAGTGAGCCAGAAGTGTATGTTGAAGAGAAGGGCACAGTCATTCATTAATTTCAGGAGTTAAATGTCTTGTTTTTCCCATACATCCCAGTTTTGCTTTCCATATAACAACCACAATTAGAAAGCACAAATAATTTAAGTTAAAAAGAAGAAATAATGGCTAGGTTTGTGTCTGTTATGACAACCACATATTTATGGGTCAAGGATACTCCCAAGTATCAATAATGTGAGAAATTTGCCTTGCCCTTGAACTACTCCCTCTTTCATTATAATTATCACTTGGGTCTTCTTAGGGTAAATATTTGAGACAACCGGTACTCAATCATCAAAAGCCTCCTCCAAGCTTTGGCACACCATGGAAGAAAAAGAAGCTGTAGAAGCTGTACTGGCAGAAGAAACATACATTACAGTTGCAAACTTTGCCTTTTAACTCATTCAAAAATAAATCTGCAAAAACTCCATTTTTGTTTGTGTCCTACCACAGCTGAAGGGTCCTTCTCTTGCCATGAGAGTTCACTCACAGTCATTAGATACTGGACATAACCGCGTCTATAGCTCAGCAATGCAGGAAGGGGACTTCCCAAACCATCACAAGGGCATGTCTCTACCTGGTTTCTCTGGGACCTCCCAGTGAATTATTCTGCTTCTAAATTATGATTGTTCAGGCTATACACAAGTATTACTGCCTTAAATGTATGTCATATATGTGGTTGGAAATACAATCAAATTGTCTTCTTCATAAAATCTGCCTTCAACTAGAAAAACACTCAACAAAGAGACTATAAACATCAGCAGGGAGCATCCGCTGGGTTTAAAGACAAGAGAAGACACATACATCCACATGCATACAAACAATTTAATGTTAGACACAGCAAAAGAAACACCAAAATAACTCAGTATCTTTTAAACTTTTTGCATCTTAAGAGAATAAGAAGGAAAAGAAATGTGAAGCTGTTTGGTCTGAAAAAAATGCGGCATTTTATACTACCGGCAAAAATAACAGTTTATGCTTTAAAAAAACATAGTCTTCTAAAATGTTTTTACTGCATTTTCCTAAGATAAAAAAAGGTAACATATTTGCTTTGTATGTTCTTATCCTCTCAGATTTCTGAATTATTCTCCTCTAACAGCATTTGGACCCTGCTATGCAGATCAATTAAGAAACAACACTATCATTATAAAACCCCACACAGAAGAGCAATGTGGGATTTGCAGCAAGTATATAAATTGTGCTAGCCACAAAGATGCATTAAAGGGAACCATAGGGAAGCTGACCATGCTTTTCTTGTTAAAGGGGGCAACAAAAATAATCCCCAAATTCACTTAAAATTTAGAACTAAACATTACATTTAAAATATAAAATGGGAGTTAATAAGGTACTTTTTCAAGACCGATCATTCCAAATTTTTCAGTAAGTTTCCGATTAGCATTTCCCCATCCCCCTAAATACCATTATTTTTCCCAGCTGTATAAATAGTTTTAGCGAGTATGGCCTGAATGAATGCACCGTTCAGAAAACAACATAATTACAGCCATTTCCAACAAACTGGGTGCCAAAAAAGTTACAAATTAATTGAAGGTTAGCACTGAAAATTAAATCCTAGTCAGCTTGAAGTTATTTTTAGGCTAGTTTGTATAAAATTAAATAGGAAGTTCAGTCTTCCAGTGCTCCAGCAGCTTAGGGGAGAGATTTTTTAGGTTCAGCTGAACAAGTGGTTCATACTGTTCTGTCATGTGAAAAACTACATTTCTCCCTGTGGGCATGTCTTGTTCTCAGTCTGCTTCCCAGCTTCTCCAAATGGAGAGACTAATAAAACTTCTGGTTCTTCTCTGGTCCTTCTGCTCATGGAGTCTCACCAGAGCCAAGGAAAAGCTCATGTTCTCCAGTGGTTTCCTTCCTCCTGTGAAGATTTCTCCATGCTGGGCTTATCCCAGAAAAACTCTCCCTGACGAGCCCATAGAATTGTTTCTTGTGGAGCAAAGCCAAGGATAGCCAATTTGAGGAATGAGGTCTTCTCTTCTACCCCTAAAAGGAATAGGTAGAAGGAATAGCTCAAAGAAATACAGGTGACCAGAAATATATGTGCAATAAAAATTTTCTAAATTTTTTCTTGCCACTGACATGTTGTAAAACTAGTTTATGCTATTCTTTATGTAGATAGTGAATAATCTCCATTGAGCTATGATTATAAAAATACTGATTTCACAGGCCTCTTTCATTAGCATATATTCATGGAAAAAATCATTCTTCAGAGATCTTTATTAACACACCAAATGAGACAACAGAAAGTCCATGAAAAAGTAATATCTTTATGTCTGCCTTCTTATACAACGTGAGGAGCATATGGGTGTTCCTGAGTTTCATGTAAGACTTGTGGGAGGACATATGGTGTTTAGGTTGTGAGTAACATCTACAGTGTCAACGTACTAAGTGAAAGACTGTGTGTTTAGGGCAGGGGGTGTTAAAAAAGAGAAGGAGGAAAAAAAAAAAAAATTCTCCTAGATCTTGACCCTCAGGGACAGTCTTCAGTCTTTCTCTAAGCAGAAAAAAAAATATCCTATAGAAATTAACCTCCAAGTATACTACAGTTTTGGTTAAAGAAGTCTATGCCATGAGTCTCACAACCTCCTACCTCTCTTTTTGGCTCATTCAGTTGCTCTTCAAGCTCACTAATATGTATTTCTGAAATGCATTGTGTAGAAGTTTAGATATATTCCCACTTGCAAAAGCAAGGAAGTAGAAAGCATGACTCAGGCTCACGAAAGCAGAAAGTGGTACTTGAGAACACATGCAGTATTCTAAGCATTTCAAGTCTTTTTATGGGGTCTAACCACAACAAAATGCACAAAAGAACAATGCCTACCATCATGGAGAAGCTCAATTCAGTGAGTGCAGATAAATCAGAGCATCCAATAACGGCCTTTATAAAACATCTTCCATCCACCCAGCTTGGAAGCAGTTATGGAGTTGTTAGCCTGCTTGTTTCTTTGAGCATCCCTTTGCATAAGCACAATATCTGAAGACAAAAATTCAGATGGATTTTCATGTTGTAGGCATCCATCAATGAGGGGCAGACATTTTAAATTTTAAATCAATTCCCAGAGTTATCTGGAAACACATTCTTGCTTGAAATGAAATCCCAAATGGTATTTCTATCTTTGCTTGAAAGCACTGCCCACATGTGTCTCAATTTTATAGCCTCTCCATGTTTAGCAAAGCGTTCAGCAATTAAACTTGCATTTCGGTGTTTTGCCTGAAAGAGATACAAACAGGCCCATGTTGACAGGTAAAAGGAAGGCTTTCAAACCTACAGAAATTAAGCTTTTGGGCTTTGGGTCCAAGGAGGATGAGTCTCTATTTACCTCCCTACATCTTCCCTGAATCAAAGTACGTCTCTGAGGAGAACATTTCTACTAGTTAAAATTTCCAGATCCTTTGAGAATATGTTGTCCTCTTCATGCTAAATAAATTTAAACTTTCATCTCCCAACTCTCAGGAAACTGCTGAAATCACTAAGCTGAGAAAAGACATCCACTGTCTTTCCTCCTACTTGGTAACCATAAAAAATAAAACACTCAGAAGGAAAAAAATTGCAAAAGGGACCCAAAGAGTTATTGGCCACGGTATTCCCATAGGCAGGAAGAGGGCAGGGTCTCTGTCCCTACTTCATGGGTTATTTCAATTCTTCTCTGTCGAATGTCTGATATAACTGGCTCCACTATGATTACCATCTTTTCATCAAGATGGACAAGAAAGGCAAAAAATAAATTTCATATTTTTTTCTCTGTGTGAATGAATATCATCCTAAATATTCAATTGAAATATTTTTACTGATCATAACTGGCCTTTGAAGCATTTTAAAAAATAATTTGGGAAGTGTCAGGTCAAAAAGCAGTTGTACAGAAGGTTTGAATTTTGAATTATTACTGGCAAATATTACTTGACATATTCTCAGCTTCTTCATTCTCTGTTTTTGTTTTTTTTTTTTTTTTTTTAACCACGAAGGGTGTATAAAGGGCATCTAAAACTTTAGTCAATAGATCCATTATTATGATTGGCTGAAAACCATAAAATGCATCCATCAAGTCACTGTGTTGCATCTTGTGTTATATTATGGTGATAAATAGACCTTTTTTCATGACGTCATCTACTAATCTATTCAGAAATCCATTTGCCGCTGCCATTACGCATCACTCATCCTCACGCCAGCTCGCTGAAAAATCCTCCACATGACACAGTGCTGCAAGACTGCACTTCACTCTGTGGAGGCAAATGTTTTCTGTTGCTTTCCCATCCTATTGTGAAACGATTGTATCTCTGGTTCCCCAAGTTACCCCAAGTGTGTAGTAATGTCCTCAGCTCTCAGCTTTGGGCATTGCAGCTCATGTACTATCAACTGTTTACAACTTACTTTGGAACTGGATTGAGTCCATATCATTTTATCACTACTGGATGATACATTTTGCCACCTTCTTCTAGGTCAAAACTGAATCCTATTGAGAGTCTTTGAACGGAGAACTAATATTCACAGGAGCTGAGCTAGGGATGTATAGCAGTTTTATTATTATGTTTGGGATTTTGCTTTGAATTTAGACAAATCTTTCTTGTATAATTAGATTTCATAACATTTGAATTACAGCTTACAAAAACAACAATGAAAAAGAATAAAAATATTTGTCTAAAATTACTTCAAATCAAATGATTGCCTATGAAAACAAAGAACATTAACAGCTTTAGTGTTTTTTCATGTTTCTTTATTATTATACATTCATCTTATCTTTTGTTTAAATAAACAATCTTTCCCTCCCCTAATTTGGCAAAGAATAGAAGAGCCAACATAAGTCAGGGGCCCGTCTTTATAAGATTGTGGTCTTATATTTTGGCACTAGCTGAAGAAAATTTGGGATGTGTTTTAAAGATTGCAGAAATACTTTGCATGGAGAATTCTCATTTAATTCCTTTAAAAAAAAGGGGGGGGAGTTATTTCCTCCTTCGAACATTTATGTGAAATAAACAGAAAAACTATGATGCAAAGGAACAGTGTCAAAACCAGGAATAAATAGCCAAAACACTATAACATTTCAGATTCCTATAATCTTTTTGTGTTATTATCAGCAACACAACACAAAAACAAAACTTGAGACCGTATGTTGCACCTCTTCGTAAAAAGAATACACAAGGATCTGCATCACCGCAGCACAGAAAGCAGCTCCTTTTTTCTTTTCTCCTCTCCTTCTCTCTCTCTGGTGTTTACAGCAGTACTAAATGTTGAATTAAGCCTAAGAAGTTGGCTTCAGCTCAAGACATGACCAAAACCCTAGGGGTGTAGTAGTGATTCTGCTCATCACCCCTCTGAAGGGGAATGGACCTACACTCAGATTGAGGCTGCTCTTGTCAGCTGGGGTTTTCATAGCTGTGTATGAGCTGTCCTCTCACGTGTCCATGTGGTTTGGTGGTTGGTAGCGCTGGAGACAGCCTTCCAGGCGTAAACACAAACCTACCTCTCCATTACCCTACAGGTTTCCAAGACTTGGTTTAGTGCTCTTGAATTGCAGCTCTTGATGCTGCTTCTGGTGACTATGCAACCTAAATCTCCATATTTCACCACTCTGCAAAAGAAAGAGGGAAGGAAGAATGCCACTGACAGAAGAGTCAGTGTCGCCCAGAAAGAGCCTCAATGCCAGAACAGAGGTATCACTAGCTATAATCACGCCACTTGTTTTACATTAATAACAATCTGGGAGCAGGAGCAGAGTCACACCTACAGAAGAGGGTTTCCTTCCACCTGTTCCACTGGTGAAATGTGATTCCACATAATTAAGAGAGAAAAGTTCTTTCACCTGCACTGCTATAACACAAGAATAGAAGAAACTGCCTTGAGAGATGCACCAACCTTTTATAGACTGCTTTCTGCAGCACTGCAAGATAGAGCTAGGTTCCTTTCTTTATGCAAGCCTCTGTTGTTAAGGTGCTGGTTCCACAAGGTTTGGGGGAAAAGGCTGAAAAGTGAAAATTGCCATTCTAATATTTAGGAAAAAAATGATTTAGTCTTCTGAATCATGTCCAAATGATTATGCAGAACTATACTTAAACCTGAAGCTCACCAATATACTAAATCCTTGTAATAGAATCCACAGAGCTACTTAGCAGAAGAGAATAATGCCTTATGCCCCTTTTCCTTTCACTCCTGTTGTAGCTGTAACCTCCGCCCTATGTCATTACTCTTATTGGTAAAATGATGAAAGAAGCCACCATACAGTTAATAAATTGTATTGGATTGGAAAAACTAAATACCTAAATATGTCTGAGCATTCAGCAGAATGACCTGAGGTGGCAGAATGAATTTTGTTTCTGGAACCCTTAGGAAGGCATGAAAATGTAGAAATACACCTGAAATACTTCAGGGGAATGCAAACTGCCAACATAATTTTCAAATTCTTTTCAAATTCAAATTTCAGCTACTGTTGAGAGCTTAGGTACAGCATATAAGCTACACACTGGATACTGGCAGCTAGCAACATTTATAAAAACTGTCTTTTTTGTCTTCTATTAAAACACTGAAGCCTTAGTATGATGCAATCAAAGATGATCTGCAAAATGTTGTTTTGCTTACATAAGCAGATGGTCAACTTCAACTCCCCATTGAAGATACTTATAAGACTTGAAACAAGGAATCCTACATGAAGGGTTTGATCATAACTGATAATTTGCCAAAGATCGGTGTTTAGTAAAAAGAGTTTCCTAAAAGCAGTATCAGTTCAATCTTTTCTTACTGTTGGATATCTCCCTTTTTTTCTTTCTCATTTTTGAGCATCTCTGTGTTTTGCATTATCAGCTGAAGTCAGAGGTCTAAATGATCTCAAATATGAATGTGGGAAACACAGGTTGATTTGATACAGTATTAACTGAAAAACAGGGAAGCATGTAGATCCTCAAAATGATCTGTTACTGTGACAAATTTTCACCCCAGCTCTATAAAAACTCATTTTGAGAATGGCACATCAGCCCTTAGTTTTCAGAGGTACTTATTGGCCCTGCACTTCGGGGTAAATTAGAGTTAGAATTGTACAGGAAAATGAGGCAAAAAAGTTACATGCCATTTTACATGAAACATTTTGTCTTTTTTGAGGATATCAGAAATAGTTCTGGAATAGATTAAATGCAGGAAAATCAGCTTAATGGGTAAGACACAGGATAGGAACTGAAGCCTGGGTTCAGCCTGTGACCAGCCACGGACTTTCTATATGACGATGAACAAACATTGTATTTTGTGTCTTCAGAGCCTCACTCTAGCATGGTTTAGTTCTTCCCTGCCTTATAAAGGCAACAGGCGCTGATGTTTGTGAGGCAATAAATACTGTCTTGATGAGTGTCACATGGAAAAAATAGTAATTTTACATCTTCAGAACACTATATAGGGATTACCTTATTGAGTGTTATTTACTGCTAGTCATAGCAATGGGTAGCTATGCTTTACTTTTCCATGAGCTGTTCTAGGAAATCAAGCACACTTATCTTATTCCACAGGCTTTGGGGGAAGAAACAGATCTATCCATTGCACTACTCGCTGTCCACTATATCTACCTATATTCATATTTATATATACACCTGTATTTATCTATATTACTAGGTGGTAACACACTATTCTTCTAACAGTCCAGAGTGCAGTAGAACACACTATTAATTCTGGGAGGTCTTCGAGGACAACTTTGAAAATGTTTTAAAAAGATAGATTAGTGCTTCATCAAGGCACAGATCAAGTGAAAATATTTTCAGATTTGTCATGCAGCATTGTATCTGTTGAGTTATTTATTATTTCATAGCCCATACAAAGTAATAGATCAGATGCACTTTAAAAAACTGTCCCAGATATGAATGTCTTATAGTGTATTTAAATATACTGATTAGCAAAATTGCAGTTCAGGTTCAATGACAAATTGTCATTGACCATGGAGAAAATGCAGTTCCCTGACTAAGTATACTATATGCATTGGTTAAGAAATCTAAATTTAAATCTTCTTCCCCTAGTTAGAAATGTTCTTACTCTGCAAAACATTCATCCTATGATGTACTGTGCTATATCACTAGCACCTCTCTTGAAGTTTAAATATTATAGATTTATTTTCAAGAGATGGTATTTCAGCATTCCAAATTGCCATGTATTTGGCACACATCTAGAGCTGGCCATGGCACTATCCTGCACAGATTCACTTTCCTCCCTCACAGGCACAAATCGGCAGAGGTGGGGAAAGAAGGTGCAGTCACCGAAGAAGGTAACAAAAAACATTACAAAACAAACAAATAAAAACTAAAAGCAAACAGAACAAAAACAAATTTACTCATTATTAATATTTGGATTAGATGATGCCTTCCTGCTGCCTTTTTTATTTACATTGCAAGGCATCTTAGCAAGGATTAAACTTTCAATTACCTTTTGAAAATGCAGTAGATAGATAGAGAATGCAACTGTAAAACAATTAAGACATTATTAATAATCATCTTTACAGCTTCTCTCTCCCTTTAATTTCCTTGCTGAAATGTTCTGCTAAAAACACAAAGTTAAAAGTTCCTTATCATAGCACTCTCCTTTTCCCTGATGCTTTGTCTATATGGAACAATTAAAGAAAATCAGAATGACATTCATTATCAGAAGCAAAAGATAACATCATATTCAAAGAACAAAAATTGAATATGAGACCTCAAAATATCTTTACACATATATGAAAGTTAAAAAAGAAGGAAAATAAATTCAAACAAAAATACATTAAATAACTCAAGGATTTTTTTTCCATACCCTTCAGATCATTCCTGGCATCCTGTTTTTGAAAAGAGAATGACAAAAACAGAGTTGTCCAAAATATTAAATTGGGAATAAACAGAGATACAGAAAATGAGAGAAAAAAAGTGTGCTGAAAGCTGCAATTCTCTACTAAGAAATGTTAACATACAAGTCAAACTTATAGAATGAGAACTTGCCATAAATAGCGAAGAAAAAATACAGATGTGACAGACAGAGGGATGCTGGGCAATGATCAAAGAAATCAGATATCTAAGCTAGTTATTCACATATACAGTATAACTCCTATTATCCTCCCATTATTATGAGGATAGTGGCATGTGCAGGAAAGTCATACACAATGTCCCAGGACACACCTGAAACACAGCAGAGAAGCTCTTGACTTCAAGGATCCTATATTCAGTCTCCATTGAAGACACAGGGTGAGATATTACAGATCTAAAAAATATCATACAGTTAAAAGCTGCCAGAGGAGAGAAGGAAAGATCAGCTGTCTTGAGAGATAAGCCAAAACACAAGCTCTGTACAGAAATATATAGAAATTAGGATGTAACAAGGTTCCCACATAGAAGCTGATCGTAGAGCCAGCACACATTTTTTTTTGTTCTCTGCATCTACTCTTTTAAGATGTGCGTTTCCTCAGGGGATAGAGCCTGCTGGTTGTGCTGTGGTGGTAGGTCATTGACGGCTATACTGAAGTTCTCCTTTGCCCAGGTTGGCCCTTAGAACCACATCAGCCTGGTTACAGACTACCCAGACTCCTTTAAAAAAATAAATAAGTGCAGTCATCTGTAGTGTGGCATAGAGTAGAATTCTCCTCCAGCCAGACACTTATATAGTCTGAGTTTCTGGTAAAGAAAAAATTAAACCGCTAGTATAAAATATCAGCTGCTGCTTTTCCACTTCTCAAAGCAACTCTTTTGTTAGTCCATTGTCTTTTTTATTAATCTGGAGCAAATAACCATTTTCATTCTAATAAAAAACCCAGCTTCTTTTCCAAATCTTTACCCGTGGAGGATGAATCCTTCTTTTTAACGGCTAATCTGGTAGTTTAATTGCAATTCTGATCTCCTAGCACACCTTTCAGATTACCTCTAAGCACAGCTACAATCACAACACCTACAAGTGAAGCACAGCTGCACCCATTGAAAGAAATGCAGCCATTTCCAGCATCCCCTCGATAGAAATATACAGAGGACTCAGCTACCCAGAAGCGCCATCAGCTGATCAGTTTCAAGATAATAAGAGATAGGAAAAGTTTAACATCAAATTAATGTCCCATTTCCAGCACCCATTCATATATATACTTTGTCCCCTACCAAAGGGAATTAAAGGGAGACTTTTGTTTTCCCAGTACTGAAGGCTAATATATTCTCTGGCAAGGACGGAGAAAAGAGGAACAGATATTTTGGTCTGACACCTCCCCTGCACTTTGCAAAAACAAACCAATTTCTCCAAAAGAATTGTCACTCTGCAACTATTTGCCAACCTTCTGTTTATTTCAAACCCATTGCAGTTCCTGTACTTTACACCTCTGCACGCCGTTTAAGATATTTTACAACAGCTATATTTCAAGAGCAGAATACAGTCACTCAGCAGACAAAGATGTGCTCGAAGCTTCATGAATACATTCAGCAGTTAGGAATTGGGGAGAGAGGAGCACAGGGAAATGGATTTAGTGTTTGCATTCATTTCTGGGCACAAAACATTCTTCTCTCATTTAAAGAACTGTATTTGACTAGTTTGACATGCTGAAGATCCAGCTGGAGAGAAGCACCAGATGAGACTACGCTCACCAGCAGCAAGGAAGCGTCTCCAGTGCACGTTTCCTTGCCAGTGGTTTCTGGAGAGTGACAGGCTGCACGGGGCTCCGGCTATCAGCTGTTCTGCAGCCAGGGAAGGCACGTGCTGCCCGATTCGCCCAGCTGCTAAGGAGCTCGGAACTGCAACAGCAAACCCAGGGAAGACTTCCACATGCAGATGAGAAGGACGGCAACAGAGCGCTCCTGACACATAAATTACTTTCTACACCACGGACTGCATTGCACTGGGAAGTATCGCTGATCGCCTTCTGTTATATGAATTGGATGAATCCAGTATATCCCTATTAAAACATTTAATTGTGCCAGGGAGCACTCCTGGGCACTGAGAGAAGGTTGTCTACACTGCTAAACTGTCAGCACTCTCTCCAGCACAGCTTGGACCAGGCGCCCCGAGATTCCTGGGTGCAGTCCAGGATTAAATATAGGACAGGTACCATTCCCATTAGGCATAGAGGCATCACACTTTGGAGGCAAGGAGAGTTTAATAGCATGGATGCAGATTGTTTCATGCCAGTTGGCATGAGCATCAAAGAACAGGCCAGGGCACTCTTAATTTACAGTAGTATGGAGACAACCAAAGGGGCCTAAAGGTTCCTGAACTCCTAGAAGTGGTTTTATGTACAATATGTACACATTTATGTACAAATGGTTAAATTTATAACAGACATAAAAAGGTTTCCCTTAAAAGAAAGGATTAAATGCACGGATCTGAAATTTAAGAAGGTAACTTCCTATGCGCAGTTTAAAAATTCAGAATCATATTAGTGAGTAAAATAGGTATATACATTCAGTACTTAAAATTAAGCAGTGTCAATATTCACCATGGAGTTCACCCTGTAGCACCTGGACCGTCATTAGCTTTCCAGAAACGTGCAACTCACTGGGTCATTCTTATGTTTAGGTCCCCTGACTAACAAGAAGTTTGAGCTGCAAAAATACCCTTGCCCTTTCCAAGGCTGTCATTGTTTTACAAAAACCATTTATGTATAGCAAGAATCTATCTACCAATGCAAGAAGCACTTGTAGATGCAGGTTCAAACCACATCCACATCAATAACTTTTGGTGGAAAACTTCAAAAGCAAGTTTCGAACAGAGATGACTATTGTTTATGTCCTTGTTCCTCTTGCCCTTGTTACAGAGTATTTCTTTTGTTAGGAGCCATTTTGTCCTTACTGCGATACCGAAACCTCTCCTTGCTTCCCTGGGGGCTGCGGCAAGCCACTGTCATTAAGTCCTGTGTGCCTTGAATCAACATGGTCAGTGCCCAAGTTGGCTCCTGGTAGGTCCATCAGGCACCTCAGCAGCAGATGTGTCTGCACGAGGCCACCAGCAGTCAGTTTCAGGCCATCAGAAAGACAACGACACTCATCAGCTTTCACAGACCATCCCCGTCTTTCCATCTCGCGTCAGTCAGCTCTTAAATATCTTGGCTGGAGAACACCACTCCCTTCCCGTTGGATTGGGAAGAGATGTAAAGCATCTAGTGCCGAGAGAGAACAGATCCTCCCGCGTCTGCAGGCTTTCCTGGGAATAATACTGACGACCATGGATAGAGTTGCTGGTGTTGTCTTTTTCTCAGCAGCTGCTAACTGGTTTTCTAAGCAAGCTGTGACGTGTCTACAGATCACAAGGAGAGGCAAGGCCACATGGCTCCTCTGTTGAAGCCAAGAGGCCCGCAGGAACTCTCCTGGTTAAAATGTGTTGAATAATGTACAGAAATATACGAATGTTAGCCTGAATAGGAAATTGCTTTCTCCCAAGCTAAGAAGCTAAGAAGCTAATAATTCCAGAGAAAAAACACTTCCTCAAGATACTGCAAAGACAAATCCAACCATGCACCAAACTCTCACTAGTCTCAGTAGTATAAAGGAATTAGCTTATAGGTTGCATGTTTTTTTGTTTTTTTTCTTTTTGTTTCCCCCTCCCCCAAAACAGTGCTATGTTTTGCCTCTTTCTAGTTTTAAATTGTTTTATATGAAATACAAGTGAACTGATTAAACAAACAACTCAGACACCCAGTTCTGTGTTTACCAGATCCTGAATTAGTAAATTGGGAACAAATATTCCCAGTTATCAGATGAGCTTTAGAAGACAGAGGGCAGCCAGCTGGACACACCTCAACAGAAACAAATAAGCAAATAATTGCAATATGCACAAGCGGTCTGAATTTATGTCACAGACTTACCATGCATGCCCAGTGTATAAGTAAGTGCAGTTCTATGGACTCTAGTGTTACAAGGCTGATATAAAGTCAGCTTGACACCTAACACAAAATTTGGGCTGTTGTCAGTACCATAAAAGACATCATCGGATGCTGGCTGGTGTTTGCCTAGCTGCTGTGGTCAGAAGTATATTCTTCACCTGAAGGATGAGGATTTCAGGTCATACTCAAAGAAAGTTTGCATATCCAAAAAGTTGTCATGTTTTTGTTTGAAAGTGAAGTAACTCCTATATTTTTTTCCCAAAGCAATGCATAATTTAAATTAAATTTCTTAAAAAAAGGCTCAAAATTTAAAACTTTTATTATTATTTTAAGCCATCACAATACTCAGTAAAACTCTGTCTGGATAACACTTCTGAGATTGACCATAGATTTCTGAAGGCACACAAGAGGACGTGATTATATTCTAAATGACCTAAAAATGTCTGCTTCAGAAATTGCTTCTCTCACTATTGTCATCAAGAAAGATCAGCAAAACTGCTAGGCTTGGAATTCCTTTCATTTAAGCAAGACAGATTGTTTTCCCTTGTTTTTCTATACAGAAAATCTTAAGTTTTGGAAATTCATCTTTTCTGATCCAGGGTCCCAATTTATTAACCTTCTGGGATTATGGCAAACACCTACTTTAATCAGGCATTTTGAGAAGTAGAAAGTCAAAGGCCAGAGAGACTGGATTGTGATTACCCTGGCTGCTTTGAAGGAGTATTATTTATTTGATCATGTTTGCTAAGGCATACTTATTTGTTGCATCCTTATAAAAAGGTGCCCATAAAACAGGATATTGAATAAATATCCTATGATATGGGATATTTATATAAATATCCTTTAAATATTGAATAAATTAAAATAAATATTAATAAGTTAGTAGCAGGGAAAGGCAGGGACTGGCACCATAAAGGCTACAAGGTGAGACTTCACAGTTTCTTGAGAGTATCAATTATTATACGAACAAACACAGCAAATCGCACTGAGACCCCCAAAATTTTGTTCTAGTAGCATGTGCTTTTGTTGCAGTTTTATCCCTGATCATAGCTAGAAGCAGATTAGATTCTTTTACTAAAAAGGCTGAACAACTTTGACAGCAAACATTCACTTCATAAAAAATAGACCAAACTATGTATAAAATTACCGGGGTCAGAGCCTCTTGGGCCACGTGGAACCACGGGCTGAATCCATCCTTATTAAAATCACCTAACTTTTGAAAGTCTCATGGAAGAGTGGGTCACTGAATTATAGATTATAATGCTTCTTCCCAGATGCTGTTTTCCTTAAAGGGTGTCGTTTTCCCTCTCTTCGTAATTCACAGCCATGTTCTATGACAATTCCTTCCCAGTGGAAAAACTAATTGCACCTCCCTGCTATATTTGGCACATGAAGTATTCCTTGTTTCACCTTAAATAAAATTTTATCTAGTCCTCACATCTTCCTTTTATTCAGAAATCGAACCTGTGTTTCAAGGCATGTTCTATATCTTTCTATATCTAAATTTATGCTTTCATTTTGTATGACATTCCACCTAACTTCAATTCCTTCTGATTACAGCACAGTGGCTAAAATCAAATAAAGCATTCAGGCCATTTGATATAACCAATAAAGCCATCTGATGCCCCCATTAACACATCCTTTTTGTGAAATGCTATTTCACAAAAACACAGGGACAGTGTCATTAGGCAAACTTTGCAGGTTAGAAAATACCAATCCTGTACATTTGTTGGGGACCTTTTAAAAGAAAATGTGCCATTATAAGATAATAGCTGTGTCTAAGGTTCATAAAGGCTCATAAAGAAGTGAGGCATTCAAATTGCGTTCCTCACTTCCACTGTTTCTGCTTAACTGGTCAACTATCCAAGATTACCAAATACTGTAAAATATATTTTAACACCACAGAAATGGCTGGTAATAGCAGCAATGACAGACTGTCCCCAATGAATATACCTCCTTAATAAAACCTTGCTCAGTCTGTGCTCCTCCTGTGTTTTCTCTAGGCATCACAAATCTAATATTCAGCTACTGTAAATCACTGTAGCTCCACAGCGATCACCAATTTAAAATAGATAAGGATCGGTCAATGAGTCCTTAATGAGGGTTGGTTTATTGCTGTTATTTTTATGCAACTGTTACACAGAAATACCACGGGAAGAAAACATTAAAGCAGTAAAGTGTTCTATAAAACTAAAAGTAAAATCAAAGTAAAAAAAAAAAAATGTTATAGGGAAAAAGGATGAGAATTTAAGAGAGTGCCCAGGTACATTGCTGCTGCAGTATGGCACCTGTGAAGCTGCAGGTCTCTGCAGGGAACAGACAGTCATATATTGTCACTGTATTTTGAACTCTGTTGGAGGACCTAGTATCATTGATCTGAATGAATATAAAGGTCGGGAAATATCACATACAGATGTGGGGAAATCTCTATTCTCCAGCTACAGAAGATCTCAAGTGTAGCACAAACAATAGAGATCTCATATTAGGAGTTGGGGCAGCAGAATTTACAGAATTTCCACAGCCCTAGGATGCAAACTTAGAATAACAAAGACACAAAGCAGTTCCTTATGGTATTTAAGGACATTTTTTTTCTCTCTGGCTTCTCCCACTTTCCCCTTCCAATCAGGATTTGGACCCTTGTTAAGGTTTAAAAAAAAAAAAAAAAAAGCAAGACTATTCCTACTAACAGAACTGAAAAGCAGAAGTAAGAAAGAGAGCTGAACCATGAGCATTTCTGCAAGCCTGAACCGCTCAGCAAGAGCCGAGCTCCAATGCTAACAGGCTTCGTCTACACCCTGGCATTCCTTTATATGATTTGCTTTTATTTTTCCTAACAGATATTGCTAGATTCACTCATCATCAGCTTATGTACTGTCACTGGTGATATACTGAGGAATTGCTGTATTTCCCAATAACTGCAGCTGCTGCTGCTTGCATTTCTGCCGTTACTTGTACAGGTGTGTGTCAAGTTTCAAGGCAACCATAACCGCCCATTGATAATGCGTCAATGTCCATCTCGGAAAAGAGACTTTTTCTCAAAGGTCTTGTAACTGAATAACTATGAAATTAAATAAGAAATACAAGGTACGATAATATAGCTACAGAGTTTGAGCAAAAAACTATAATTTTATTATGTGGTATCCCTTATTAAAAAAAAAAAAGGTAGGATTTAAGGTGTTTCAAAAAGATGTTGCAATTCTGCAGAGATTACAGATAAAATCACCCATATAATTCCATGCTAACTATTAAAGATTTAATGATAATGAAAAAAAAAAAGACCAGTAATTGCAGAATCATTTTTTTTTATTCAGCACTTACATTTCTAATAGTAGATTTTTTAATTTTACAGGAGCTTTGCTTATTATTAAACATTTCCGAGAAGGTTTGCAGCCATAAATTGTAGATTTTTCTGTATATAGCAATTTTAATGTTATGATTTAACCTAAAGACTGCTAAATTAAAATTGATTTACTAAACAGGTTAAGAATAGCATACTTATTCAAAATTTCAACCCTATTTCATGCTTAGACAGGCAGATCTTAATTATACACAAAAGAATACAAATGTTATTAGCATGATAATAATTATTTAGAAATCGTCCTCTTTAAGAAAAAATAAAGCAGCATTGTCATTCGTGCAGCCACGTTTTTCAATAGAATGACAGCTACGCGAGTCATAGATATGTTCAAAGAACATATACAATATTCAAAGCTGTGCAGCCGACATGTTATCAGGATAAGCTAGAGTAGGTACTGCCAGGAACGCACTGCACACTAATCATTATGTCCTACCCACGGTACTACATGCAAATACAATCCTTTGTGACATTTTGTCAAATATTTTGAGGTTTCTGTACTTATCGTTTTTCCCTTTGCACTCATTAACATGCAGCCACCCAGCAACTGTATCCAAGAATTGTTTGTACTCCAGTTCCTCACAGTGATAACGCCATGACAAATTAATGAAAAGAAAATTAGAGATTTAAGGATTTCAAAGTCTAACCGACAAGTCAAAGGGGGGAAATTTAAGTTTATATTTGCAGCGTGGTTTCCTCATAAGCGATGGAGAAAATGCAGAGTTCCAGCCTGTATTTGTGATCTAAAAGATGTAAACATTACACACAGTACTCAGCATATGACATGCTCGATAAATCAATTTATAGGTCCTGCATTTTCCAAGCCTCCACTGCAGGTCAATATTTACTGTCAATGAGCCCATATTCTATCAGATTTAGAAAATGTGGAAATGGTTCAGGATTAAAGTTGGCTACCGTACAGCAATGCATTTCTCAACATCCATTTGCAAAAAGTGTTTCTGTTGTCTTCTTGCTTTAGGCTGGCATTTTTAATTATTTCTGAGACAAATGGATCATTCACTGGAAATCTGTAAGGCTTCTTGTCAAATTAATAAAATAATAATGAAAGGAGTCATTCTGGACTGCAAACTGTCAAAATACCTGTAAAGCTCTGCAGAATCTACATGCCTAAGCGAACTAAAATGCTCCTCCGTCCTATTTTAAATCCTAAGCACTTCGACATAAAATAGATTGTATAGCGTCCATTGTATACAATGACACCTACTGTGACAAAACCGACTATGCTTAATGACCTTTTTAAATCTTATACCTAGAGTCCATAAAAGCATTGTAACTCAGTTGTAAAACACACTTTAATAATCAAAATGCAGCTGTTAAAATAGCATTGCTCATAATTCTAACTTCAGGCAATTTTTTTGTTTTTAATGCAGAAGAGCAGACCACAGTTTAAAATTCCTATGAGGTCACTATTGGCCATTACAGTGTTTTTTTGCAACTTAATAATAGATGTTTTAAAGTTTAAGTGCAGCCTCAGGCACTCATAAGCATTTATTACAAATCGCTGGTTGCCTCCCTTATGCAGAGAGGAATAACATTTACATACAGTAGCACAGATTAATAAGATAAAAAATTTGAAAAAGCCGTCAGTCAGGGAGCGAAACTGGTGCTAATAAAGCCCACTATATTCTTCAGAAATATCAAGCCGTCTGTTCCAATATTTTGCCATTCCCCATGAGGTATACAAATCCAAATCAGATAAGACTCGAGCAATGCCAAAGACATGCTGCTCTGCTCTCCAGTGGCATCCAGCTGAATCTTTTATTTATCTTCAGAGCAATTGTACATCCACGGATACTAAAGACTGAAATAAACTGAACATCCCTCATCTGAAAGTTTCATAAAACAAGGCCCGCTTCTTCCCTGTTTGTTAAGCCGTGATTAGCAATGGCAACACAATGCTAAGTACGGACTGCTGTAAGTGCATGTGTGTATGCATGTATATGTGTGTATATATATATATATATACACACACATATATATATAAAAGCAGGCTTGGGACCTCTATAGGAACAGTTAGTTAAAAAGCAGCGGGACTCAGTGTAGTTTAACACGGTGCTCACACGAAGCAGAGCACAGGAGAAATCAAATTGTTTAAGCAGAGGAAATCCAAGTCGTCGGGCGCTTTTCTGCTTTCTATTAGGGAGGCAGTTTCTAAGCCGGGCTGCCAAAGACATTAGGCGAAGTAAGGTGCAATTCTTGTAAAATAGCACACACAATGTGGCATTATGATTAAACTGCAAAGGTACTTGTTATAACAAATCACTTTGTAAATCAAATAAACTAGGGCATAAAAAAAGAACATAAAATCATTTCTGCACCCTTGTAATGCCAATAATTTTTAGAGTACAACATTAAGAACATGAAGTCAGGAGGAGACCGATCAGTAATTTTTAGTAAGGTTTCTCCCAGAGATAAAACACATTTATTTACACAAATATTTGTACCATTCTCCTCCCAAGCAGGGTTGTGAACTGAAGACAAAAAAAATAAGAAAAGAAAAATATATAATTTCCTTCTCATTTTTCTTCAAGAACACTGTCGTATTAACATTGAATAATTACTAAAAATTGCAATACACTGGTGTAATATTACCTTTTGCCAAATTGCATTAATCAAAAAGTGAGCCCATTGCAATCAAGTAATTAAGTATTTAAAAAAAAATGTGTCTTTGCCTAGCATCCCTCCTTGCTTTACTCCAGCGCTTTCAACGCACAGAGGCTCCATTTGGTTCTGCTGCAAAGATCCCTGGCCAAAAGGTGGGAAAAGGAGGGGCCCAGGTGAGCTACGGGGAAGCAGCTCCCGCTTGCGGGTGAGGACTGGCCTGATGCCCACCTTGTCCAGCCCCTGCATGCGCAAGGAAATACAAGAACATAAACCTGCCCGGCCTCCTCAAGAAACCAGACTATTGTTCCTCACCAGAAGCAGTAAACACGGCTGCTTCATTACGCACATCACGCATTCCTGCATCCCGGGCTCAGGGCACGGGAGGAAGGAGCTTCATGTGCTGGCTTTCAGGAAAAACGCAAAAAAAAAAAAAAAAAAGAAAAAAAAACGTACACATAATAAAGATCGGTTCAGGTATATATTAAACTGAGGAAAGCAGAAAGAGCCTTTGTGTAATGTCACAGAGCAACGTTTACTACTACTAAGTGCACACACAATTATTTTAATAGTCCTTTGTCTCAGAAGTTTATTTTTGAGGTGAGCAAAGGCTTCTTTCTCCACCAGCTCCTAAACTTGTAGGATTGAATTGCCAAAACAGTTTTATTTGGGAAGAGCCGTTTTACCAAAAGAAAGAGAATATTTTTTCTGATTATTTTTCCCCTCTTTCTGTTTGTTTGCCTTAACAGTGGTGAGGTTTCTTCCACCAGTCTCTCCTAGGCTAGCTGTGAATAGTGCCCATTTTGAGATTAGGAGATTAGGTTATTCATCACTTGAGATGCTCCCTGCTGTGCTGCTACTATCAGAGCGCAGCCAAATCAAAACATCTCTGGAAGGCATTTCAGAATAATTGAATGCATCATAATTTCCCTATTAATACATATCTCATATTACAGATTATGCATGAAATGTTCGCATTATCTGTTACTTTTTGTTAACGTCTTGCTCCTTGCCAGTAAATTTAATACACAGAGTGAATCAGCATGCCATGATGAAGGGATAGGTTACTGATACCCATTTTTTCAGGATTCAGTAGAAAATTAAAGTAAATCGATCATTTTATAGCCCCACTGGAATGTGTACAAGGGCATGTTGCTAAGCAAATGGTAATTTAAATGTACTGTGTAATTTTTCTAAGCAATTTACTGAAAGCAGATTTTATTTCTCAGTTACTTTATATCAGATGCTCTTTTTCTGTTAGTGCATGATGTATCAGTTATAGAAAAATTATTAATCTATGGTTTAATCAAATAGCAAATATACAGTGATTTGACAGCTAGTCTTATACATATTAGGATGTCTTAATTCACATGAATTACAGTAATATCACTTGTTATTATCTTAAAAGACACAAGATGATTAAATTACATACATAAAAAAATGCAGCAACTTCCAGGTAAATCAGCATAAATCCTGAAGAAATAGTAATCCTGCTATTATATTTCACAGAAAATAGTAATACTTGTCATTAAAATTTTATTTTATTTTTGCAGGAATAGATCCACTGTTTCAGAAGTTATCAGGCAATTGCAAATACAGCTTACATTAGGTTACCCACTGAATACATCAGAATTAAAAATGAAATTGTGAAAATTAAGATAGGAATGGGATTTAAAAAACACAATGGATATTTGAAGATGATTAATTACCAGATGGGTGGAATGATGGGTCCACTCTATATTTAGTGCACATATATCTCCTTTAACAAAAAATATTCAACATATACCTGAGGTATCTTCTAGCCTTTATGTCAAAATGTCAGCTAGCTTTCAGTGCAAAATTTGCCTCAAAGGCAGAAGGATCAGGTTCATTAGAGTATTTTAATGTTAAGAATGAGTCCAAATATATGAATAGTTAAAAAAAAAAAAGCCTTAATAAAAAATCTCCCTCATTGTTTTTCCTTAACTAAAATGTGCTTGATGACAGCCTTCATTTTTATGAAATACAAAGAAGTCTCCATCTATCCTTCAGGTTCCTTACAATGAATGTAGGGTCCTCCTACTGCTGCTCCTACTGCACAAAATGTATTATTGTCATTAATGAAAAAGTTAATGGGCCATTTTCTTATATATCAATTTACATTTTACAATTTGAGTACACAAATGATATGTACAGCAGAAAGCTGATTATTTTTGCTCAAGGAAATAGTTTTAATGTGTTTTATGGACATCAAATGTTGTGAATAATGATGCATCCACAGAATGCAAATAGGATGACAGTTCTTGTGCTGTGATCAACAGTCCTTGGATAAAAGGTCTGCAGTGACAATGATATTCTGTGGAGGGCCTGGACAGTAAAAAACGTGAAACAAGAGGATACCGTGATGTTCAAAAAATACATCAGGAGATAAACTTGAATTTAGCACTAGTATCACTATTTCACGAGTATGGTATAATGGTAATTTTCAAGTGAAATTCTCTGGGAAAGCCGGTTGCACGCTGCGGTGACACACAAGCCATGCCATGGCCAACTCGTGTGACTTCACCCAGATTCACCCCCTCACAGTCCCCTGGATCTGCTCGGGCATAGCCTGATCGCTCAACCTGGATGTGTACCAGAATTGCAGATTGCACTCATAATGGAAAATTCATATTTTATAATTGAGAATAGATTTGTTAAAAAAAAGAAAATGCAAAACAACCGATCACACAGAACCAAAGCACTAAAGTAATTCCATCCATCACATTTTTGCAGATATATTTGCAGATATTATCAGATCTGCAAACACTCTTGTAGACTTTCTGACATTTAGCTATAAAAGTAGGCGCAATAATTGCATTTTTTTTTTTACGTTACTAATTACACTACTTAAATCCATGTTAAAATGGAATGGAGGACTTTTGCTTCTTTCTTTTCTAAAATCTAGCACTGACAAACTGTGCTGTGCCAGCAGTCTTCAGATAGTTCCGGCTTTCAAGATAAACTACAGTTACGTTAGCCTATGTAAATCAATCTTAACTGAGGGTATTAGAGACAGAATTACCTGAAAGATATTCGGTTCAGAAAAGGAAAAAAACCCACCACCACAACAACAACCACTTAAGAGCAGATGTGGTGTGTGGTTCCCCCCTGCTCTATGTGCTGTGTGCAGTGTCCCATAACCATTGGCTATGCCAGTTGCAAGAGAAAAAGGGTATCGGGCTCACAGGGATTATTTAAAAGGCACTATTTTTAAAACACAGGAAGCATAAGAGGCCTGCAAATATTGCTAAAGCAGTGCAATACTCCTCTCAAGGTTCAAATGTTGCCAAAAGGCAGCTGTATGCAGCATCCTTAAAAATTACACTTTCTTCTGCATAAAACCACTGCCAAAATACCTGTTCTGCAGGCTCTGCACGCTACTGGAGGTTGCACCTGAGCACAGTTACTAGCAAAGGAAATATGGAGCCACAGAGCACTCATGGCTGTGTGCCTGGATCACAACCCAGGTGATAACGAGAGGCACACATGAGTTGAAGTCGTGCACATAGGGATATACAGATCAGCTTTAGGAAGCCCCCAGGAAAGCACAGTACGTAAGTTTAGAGTGTCTACACTTTCCAAAATTCACAGAGAGACTCCAGAGCACTCTCTAGAAAAGCATCACAGATTTAAGCCTGCTCCTTACCACTCCATACTCTGGGACCAGCCCCTTGTCTGCATCCAGACAGCAGGGAGCAGAGCAAAGCCTGGGGAATGCTCTTCACAAGGAGCGATCCTTGCCCAGGGCACCTCCAAAGACAACATTGGCCAGCAGGTAGTGTGTCTTTGTCACCACGAGCTCCTTGTTTTTAGGAGATCAACAATTCCCATTCCAGATTTTCAACAGTGTAATTCAAATGAAATCTAAACTTTTTTAGGTTGTCAAAAGGGAAATCTAATTAACCACAAAGAAAAACTTCATCTTTTTGGACACTGTGGAATCTCTTAACAAATATTAAGTTTCTAATGTTAACCCCTATACTAAATCTCTATAATATTTTAACAGCTTCACACATAAAGCACTAGACTGGAAGTGTTTTAATACGCTTTCAGATGATCATCTCGACAAAGCCAATAATACACAAAATGACAATTTAGTGCCATCACCCTGTTCCTTAAAATAGCATTTTGCCTTCCAAAAAACAAAGCTTCTAATCAGAGTTTAAGGGATTTTCTAACTTGACCTAGAATAACTGCCACTAAAAGAGAGAAGGGCACTGGGCTGCTTTGAGCTCTAGATACAACACATTTACCCTGATCCTACCTCCAGTGAGAGAGGGAGAAACTGGAGACAACATGAGGATTTCACCCCGTTTACACAGATCATATCAGAGTTGCTCTGTGCACAGCACTAATGCAGCAGAGAGAGGATGACAGAGAAAAATATGCACATTATAGTCATGCGAAAAACATGGAGAGGAAAAGAAACATTCCCCCAAGGTAATATCAGTTAATAAAACAAAAACATACTTCTCCTAAACATGACAGGCACAATCTTCTTTGTTTTTTTTTTTTCTTTCTGTACTTAACTTAGCAATCCATCCTGAAAATTATAATAAATATCTGGCTGCTTGTTGACTTGTATATACTGACAATACAGAATCCTCCACCATCTAAAACACTTGAAATTTGTAATCAAGGCTAAGATTTACTATATTTTAGGGAACCTGCATTAAAATGCAATTTCTCCAAATAATACAAATATTTCTCTTTTTAGCATTCTCTTCCTATCAAACTATAACCTGTGTCAAGGAAGCTGAGAAAATAAGAAAATTAGACAATCAGATCCCGCCAAGCAGAAGTCATTTGTGTTTTTAACTTTAAAAGGATTGCTTGTATTGATCAAATTTGCTTTGTGATCACAAAAATAAACATCTGACTGATTACAAATAGAAGTGTATATAGTCCTCCATGTGTATTTCCTTCCTCTGAAGACATTAGATATTAAGAGCATATTTGCTTTTCAGCATATGGTTCAGTATTTTGATGAACAAGGATAAATACTGCTTTACCTGTGTTTAAATGAAAGCCTAAATAGTGGTTTTCTGACTCTAGGTCATTTTTATGTTTACAAATGTACAAATAGCATGTATTTATTTTCAGTTACCTGTTTCTTGTTGTTTACTATTACTTCCCAAACTAAATCACAGCACGCTCAGTAATAAAGAAAAAAAAACAGTATCATGGACTAAAAATAGTAAAGATACAGTCAGCCTGTATAAAAGGAAGCATTTGGTATTACTCTTTTGGCACAAAAAATTGGTTTGAGCATGATGCTTTATTTCACTCAATGCTCTAAATATGCTCAGTTGCAAAGCTAATGCAAAGCCAAAAGATGGGTTTTAAATTCAAGAAGAGAAACTCTTTATTTAAAACAGTAGTATCAACACACAGACAAAAGGGCATGTAATAGCAGACTTTGATCAGATCTATATTCTGGGAATTGATTACTAAATGTGAAAAACAAGAGCTGGACGGAGAGCTGCTACATGTTAGCCAAAATTCCAGATGCAGCTGCCTGACGTGCTGACAAGCTGAGAAGTCCCTGACGAGTCTGGAGCGTACTGCAACTCCTGCGCCCACGATTGAACTGGTGAAGCTTTATCACCAATAAGGCAGCATCTGAGATCTACTGAGACACCAACCCAAGTTTGTCGATGTCCGGCCTAAAGCCTAATTCCCTGTAACCTGACCCTAAGGCTAAGGTAGGAGCATGGAGCAATCCCACTGGAGATGCTGCTCTGTCTCAACTGCTGTACAAGAGGTTGTAGGAGATCGGCTTCCCTCGGGCAGCAGTTTGTAAGGATACCCAACCCCCAGGGTTGTAGAAGGAGTAGTGATTTTTGAATAATGTATTTATTTAATTAAAGCAGTGGGTATCACTTTCACATTTTCGCATTTGTAGGAATCACCTACTTCATTTTAAAGGTGTAAAAATGGAACCTTGTGAAGGTTAAATGGCTTGTCAAGAATTACTGTAATCCTGATTCTGCCACTAACTAGCTGTGCCAATTTGGATTTGTCACTTCATTTTTCCTAGCCGCTCCTTCCCTGTTCGTAATGTCACTTCCAAACTTTATTTAGTGGCAAAGTGCAAAGTATTACTAATCCTGTGTGCCACAGACTTTGGGATGTAATTCAAGATATTCTGACTCTTGGTCCTTTGCTGTAAATCTTGAGATGGTTGAGGACCATCTTCCCTATTCCCATTTTTTAATGTGTGTAATTTCAGACAAAATCGTTGTTCAGTTCAACTGGCAACACCCAGGTAGGGAAGAAAATGTTTCTGCAAATTTGAAAAATATTTTCACTTTCTGGACTTTTTAACTAGGGACAAATAAAACCTTATAAGATGTTATAAGGCAATAAAACATTATAAGAAAAGTATATCTCCGTCACTGGTCATATCTTCAGAAAGCACCTGAACCTGAAGTGGAAGAGGAAGGAAGAAAAGGCAGGAACCTACTCATGTTCCCAGGAGCAGCACTCGCACCCTCATACTCTGCAGTGGTGTCAACTGCCAAAGCACATTTAATTACTTTATTTATATGCAAAATGTGTCTGATAAGAAAAAGCATCTGATGAGGACTGATTTCCCATACTTCACTATAAACAGGTGCAAGTGGAGAATGCATATAATGCAACACTTCATTCCTTTTCTGCCTGACTTGTATCAGAAGTTCATAGAATCATAGAATCA
>JAUBNY010000217.1:74308-107530 GCA_032275445.1 Crypturellus soui
ATAGGCATCTTTAAAAGATCTCTTCCTATGTGTCTAACATAACCAATGCATGGTTAGTAGTTCTTCAATCCCTTTTATTTGTCCGTTCTCTTAGGGATTTTCCCTCCCTGCCCATTTTTAAGATTCTATTCATCTCCATCCTTGATAGGAACTGACCCAAGGGCGGATGGAGGAATGCTTTAGGATACTTCAGCCTAAACATAGTGAGAGCAGGGCTTAATTCCATCTTCCCTCACAAAGATGTCTACTACCAAAATCAGGTTATTAAATGCTCAACCACCAGAATTTCTCATGCTGAATTGCCCAAACGCCTTGGCCAAAAAGGTGATCTCAGAGATAATCATATCCCACCATCTTAACATCCTGGCAGATCACGTTCAGGATGCAGGACTCGGGCCAGAAATGAATAACGATTAAGGAGCTCCTCACTAGAAATCCTGTTCATGTCCTGCTCCTCACTTTTAAACAATGCTGCTGCAAAATTTAATGGTTCTTTGTGGAAAAAAAAAAAAAAAGAACATAGGCTCCCCAAAGTGAATTGCTGTGCAACCTATGAGCAATAAAAATAGCAATCCTCAGTGGCAAGGTTTCTGACAAGAAGATGGAAGAGGAAGGCTAACATGCCCACTCATGAAGAGTAGCAAATACAGATGCTACCCCTGATCTCACATAGATGAGAACCAGTGTACGCTGTAGAAACCTCCAATGAGAGAGCTGATGCCATATCAGCACCAGCATCACGCGAACACCCAGCACTGCCTGGATCTATGGGTGAACCTCAGCAGCAGGATGTCACGCATTTCGCAGATGCGTTTTGGGAAGCCACCGAAACACTGCTGCAGTTCCTGGGCTTGCGTCTGTACGCTGCAGGGCCAGGTTGCAGCAGATGCAGCAGTTTTAAAAGTAATCACATGCAAAACCTGCACATACTGCTACCCTATATTCTTTGTTGTCAGCTCTGATTGCAGCATAACTGCCAATTTCTGTTACAGTGAAAAAAATAGCATTGCCATATTCATCTTCCTATACACTCTAACAACAAGTTAGATAGAGAAACATACACATGAAAAACAACAGGATAATGAACTAAGTTCACTTTAAAATGGATTCTGCCTATATTTACTAGCATTAATTATAATTTTCAATGGATAAGTTCTTTTTCCAAAAAACGGTTTATAATTATATTTTACTTCTAATGAAAATCAGTAATGAAAAACATAAGCAGTGTATCCTTTAATGATCAACACACTGACTAATTCCGCTAATGCTGAGTAGCATGTGCTGAAATGATGGATTATCTTAAAACATAATTTTACTAGCTCTATGTAATTTGTTAAGCATCTAGTAATAAGTATGTCTAATAAAATATGAAAAAATATTTAGAAAATGAACCATAATTTTAATATAATTTTAATTAATGGGAGTGCAATTGCAGTGGTTTAAATTACATTCCCAGTGGTAAAAAGCCTTTCAAACCTAATTTGTAAGCCAAGATGGTGGCTTTAATGACTGGCAGCAAAGTTTCTTCAACAGATTTCATGGGGCATGATCCAAAGATAATAGGTTTTCAGCCCAATGACAATCCAATTACAATGCCAATCAAAGCCAACTTCATGCACTCTAATTATCAGATTTAGCTGTCAGTTCAAATACAAACATAACACTTTTATTTAAATAAAAATTTAATTTAGAAAAAAGAAGACTTCATGTGTGATTTATTGAGACTGCAAGAGCAATCTAACTTATTCCTCTAGTAATATAATAAAATCAGTCTTGTATTAAAAATGTGAAAACTTTTCATTCTCCTGTATGTGCTATGCTGTATTATTCAGGAGTTAATTTAAGCAAAAAAGCATAACATAACATGGCAGCAGATATTTGCAGACTAGAAGAGTTAAGCAGAGTAGCAAGGTTTCAGTGAGACAAAACTCCTAGTGAATAAATGACAAAACCTAATTAGCTTTTACCAATAATCAGGAGAAGTTATATTAGGACCACAACCCATTTCTGGAGATCTACAGCACACAATTATTATGTTAAAATAAATTTCCCATTCCAAATATAGGCATCTCCCAGCTAGAAAAGCCCCATAACACCTACCAACTGCATCCTTGATCTGCATTCTCTCTGCAGACCGACTGCATTCTCTCTTGATCCAAAGTTAATATTTATTATCATAATTATAAAGACAATACAGGAAGGAAAAGCTAGTTCAAGATTCTATATGCTTTAACACTTTACAGAACAATTATTAACTTGGGCTTGATTAAAACAAAGGTAATTTTCCTATAATACTTTTAACACCCACAATTCTGTCTTCACACAACTAAAAAAAACAGCAGAAAAGTGTAGAAGCAGCAATTATTAGACCATTCTTTAAAAATGTGACCTAATTTCAATCTGTCTTTTACTCCCGCAATGTATATCAGCTCCTAAATGTTTGCTAGTTTTTTAGCTACAGCTCATACACTAATAAGATACTAACTCTACAGGTTCTTATCCTTACTGGATTTGGAAATATATATCCCCTGAGGTTAACTTATACTACAGTTAAGAGATAGCATTAGACTAGGTGCAAATGCTAAGAACACTAACACGCTACATTCACAACCCAAATCTTCGAAAAACCCTTCTACGGTTTCCCTTGTCTTCAAATGTTATTTCTGCTCTAATAGTAAACTTCCCAGTAAAACTAATGCCATACCAGTCTCACTTCCCTGCTGCATTCCAGCATTTAATTCACAATAGTTTTCAATCCCCACTCTATCTTTCAGATGACCATTACATCATTTTTTGTTACTGCAAGAGACTAGACTTTGTGACCACTATGAAAGTGCAAAGAAAAAGGACTTCAAGACCCAGAATATATGAGAAAGAGAGATACCACATTTATATATAATTCAGAGACGATCATTGAGTTGAAGAGAGACCAGGTCCTTGAACTCACCATCATTTCTCACAATTTGGGCATTCTGAATAGCCAAGCAGCCTTTGCATTTGAATCTGTAATGACTCCAGAACTCGGCCAATAGAGAAACATAAAATAAAAGGACAGAAGTTCAGTAGTGTTATATTTAAAATACTCTCTGGAGGCAACCATCCGACGACAAACAGCTTCCCCAGTTGCTGCCCTCTTTTTCCTTCCTCACTGTGCTCCTGAGCTCCTCTAAGAGTGCCTTGACTTTTCAACAGGACAGGAGGAGCCTGGGTATAATCTCCAGGCCATCTACGAACTCAGAAAAGTTAAGAAATTCACCATTATATTTCATCAGTCTTATGACTTTCTGCTGTTCCCTCAACTAAAAGTTGGCAGTTGAGGAATCAATTCTACTGATTACAGTATGCCAACTGCCATTACAGTAAATGCTTGTGTCTTTATCTACTATTATTTGGCTAGGCATTCTTTTCTGTATTTTTAGCTATATCATTTTGCATGTTAAAGAAACATTAAAGGTAATAATTCTGCATCCTTTCCACATGGAAAAATAACTGAAAAAAAAATCACAGCATATATAGTACAAGAAAAAGAGCTGTAACTTATTGACAACATGACTACTATTTTTATTCCCTACCTCACTCAGGCATCAATAACTGGAAAGATAATTTTGAAAACCTATTTAGCAGAAGGTTTGCAATTGACCATACTTACACATCAAGAATCAGAAGCACCTTGGAAAAGAAAAATGTGAATACCTCCACTAGATTCCATTCAGATTTGATTTGTGCTACGGGGAAAACATTCTGTGTCTAAACAGGGAAGATCTAGAGCCTAAAGAAATCTGCAATAAACAGTTACAAGTTCTAGACAAGGGTGAATTGGAAAGACTTTTTTTAAATTTCATTTAATTAAGATAATGCAGTGTGAAAGGTGAATAAGTGAAAGAGTGCATGTGCATGAGAAAAAGAGCTCAGTAAACATCCTTCTTAAATTAGATAGATCCTCAGTTTTGTGTTACCCTGCTTGCCCTTCAGGACAAGCAGAGAGACAAAAGAGGTAAATTCTTTTTTTAGAAAGTTGTTCTTTGAGAATCCTCACAGCTAGTAAAGGAAGGTCACTTCTCACACAGCTAATAAAAGATGCATTTTTTCCAAGAGGTACAGTGATCACATACAATCAAACGTGGACATACTCATGCCTCATCACTGGAGACTAGCAACAACTTGTTCCTCATCTGCTCCTGCTTGATACAGGACATACAAGGAAAAATGCACCCACAGTCTATAAGATATCACTCAGCCACAGGAGACATACCTGGAATGAAAGAGGAAAAATGATTGGGAACTGAACACATGTGGAGTAACAGGGAAGAAAAGAGGGTCCAGCATTTCTCAAGCCCCAGCTACCCCAGCGACTGGTTTCCTCAGGAAGATATCAAGGTCCTTCAGAGACATGCAGCATTGCTCCACAAAATACTGCACGTGCTCTCGAGGCATCAGAGAAAGGAGGGTGTTCAGTGGTGGAGCAAGCTCCTCAGCTGTGCAGAAGAAACATGAAATCCAGACTTTATCCCAAACTGTCACAAGCTGTTGCCTCAGCTTGATAGAACGTGCTGTAATCACTGCAAGGTGCTCTACTAGAGCAATTTCCTTGAAGTCTCAAGGCAGCTTATGGTCCATATGAATAATTACTGCATGGAAACAACCGAATGCTTTGACTAACTGTCAAAGGACTTGGACAGATGAGGAGCTTCTGAAAGTATCTCAGCCTGTGATGGTGGAATGAAACAGCCTTCCTGACACTGAGGGTATGACATACAGATTCAACTCTAAAAGTTAGCAGTCTGAGTTTAGAAGAAAGAAGAGGAGGGAAAAAAAAAAAAAAAAGCAAGGGACCGATCTTAGGCAATGTCTGGAAGAAAACCTCTAACAAACATACCAGGAAAATAAATCATAAGAATCTGAACTTCCACCAGACTAAGGTAACATCTATAAGTAAAGTCACTTTAATGCAGAGGTAAAAAAGAAAGGAAGAATCCAGTGACTTGTTTTGCCTTCCATCATGCTGTTCAATAGCAGGTATCCCATTCTGCTCAGTCAATTATTTCTCAACTAATGAGAATAGAGTCACCAATTTGCATCTATCTGACAGCAAATATGCCTTTACTGATTGACACAATAAATTTCACAGGCTGAGAAGGGATCAGGCTCAACTTTGCATATCTGTTATATTCCTAGGATTCTGGAAAAGTAAGAGTACCAAAGACATGTAAAGTGTTCTCTCTCAATTATTTTTGCCGTCATTTATTGGGGTAAGAGAGAAGAGGACTAACATCTTCATGAAGATGCAGACAGCTGCAGATCTTACACTGAATCAACATTAGTAACAATTCAAGGGCCAGTAACCACAATAGCACTGACAATATACATGAAAAAAATATGGATACTGTAACTGGAAGATCAAACTCATTTTGTTTCTGGAACAACTAGAAAAATTTCTGCCAATATGATGATTAAGGGACCGGGGCATCTATCTTATGAGCAAAGACTAAGCAACTGAGAGGAGATCTGATCAACATGTATAAATACCTGAGGGGAGAATGCAGGGAGGATGGGCCAAACCCTTCTTGGTGGTGGCCAGTGACAGAGCAAGGGGTAATGGGTACAAATTGAAACACAGGAAGTTCCACCTCCATGTGAGGAAGAACTTCTTTCCTGTGCAGGTGACAGAGCTAGAACAGGCTGCCCAGAGAGGTTGTGGAGGCTCCTTCTCTGGAGATCAAGACCCACCTGGATGCCACCCTGTGCCACGTGCTTTGGGTGTCTCTGCTGGAGCAAGGGAGGTGGACTAGATGATCTCTAGAGGTCCCTTCCATCCTCAACCATTCTGAGATTCTGTGATGATTCTGAATTTGGAAATACAGGAGCTCAGTTTTGACACATGTATGATGGGGATCTATCTTGTCTTCTTAGGCACAAGAGAAGATTTTTTTCCCTTGAGATGACAAGAAGTCCTTGTGAGAAAGATCATAGAAAAGCCTGAACTTGTTTGTGGTAAACCAAGCATGACAATTTGCTAAAAAGTGAAACTAAATAATAAGCCTGCTTCCCAGGCCACCACACTGTTCGGCCTCCCCTAGAACATAGCTCCAGGCCAGTGGCACAAGCACCCAGAAAGTGGCTGGTCACACAGTATATACTAAGTCGTAGCATGTCTCAGACTTCCATTCAGCTTTCTTGCTGCCTGGAAGGCACCACGTAATGACTTCCAGCACCTGTGAACTGGCAGTAAAACAATATACTAGACTGGCACAGTTTGCTATTGACCTTTACTAGATGATAAAAAGTGGAGTTTTATTGCTGCACCGATGACCATTTTGACCTATTTTGCAAGATGTCAAGTATGCTCTATGAGTTTGGGAGTTCTTTGGTTTGGCAACATGGACAGAAAGAGGTGAAAAACATGATGTTCAAAGACCTTTTCAACGACCAGCCCCATAACAGAACTACATCAGGAGTTTACAGCACTGTCAGGAATAAGACTCAGTTCAAATGTTTCCTGACAGGAAATCTGCCAATCCTGCCAGATGCAAGGAGCTAGTAGATAACTCCAGAGCTTGACTTTGAGTTTGCTTTTTATCCAACAGTAGAAAAAAATAAAGAGATAAAATAGCAGATACACATCTTCTCAAAACTAGGCCCTTTTTAAGACCACCTAAAAGGTTTAAATGATGGCACAGATCACTGAACACAGACCATAAAGTGACGCTCTCAATGAAGCTACTATGTGAAAATCGATGTTCCTTAGCTGGACAAGATGTGCAACAGCCAAGTGCTTCACTTCGACGCAGGATTGGAGAGGAGCTGGAATGAGGGAAGGCACAACTTCCCACATGCTAAAAGGAATTCAAGGCAGGGATGTTAGAACATTTCTAATAGATCTAAGAGGCTGCAATAAATTGATGCATTTTCCCTATAGGTAGCTCTTTGCATCTCTTACCAGTAAGGTGTTCTTGCAATTTTTTTTTATGCCTAGAATATCTATATCAAACTCTTCATACACAACTGAAGAGACTGAAAGACAGAGTGAAAGTCAATATGAAATTATGGTTTACCACCTATGGTTTGTAAGAAAACTATGATTTATAAAGACAAAAATGCCCAAACAACTACCTCATTATTTTTCTGGAAACACAGATTTAAATATATATATACCCCTACACACAGACAATTTCCTTCAGGTATGTTTCTAGATGCCTTATGCTTTGTGCTCGGAATGTACAACTCCCTTATCAATATTGGTTTTATCCAGATAATTTCCATTTACAGGGGAAAAAGTATCCCATTTCTTCTCATCTCACACTGGCTCCAGAAACCAGAGTACATCTATTGACATTATCAATGTTTCAACAGAGATCAGTTTTATCTATTGCACAAAATTATATTACTGTCACAATATTTTAGCACATCTCTAGTTTATGATAAGTATTTGGCCAATTATATTAACCAAATTTATATTGAGAGATACAATGCATAAATACTAAGGGCAAATGGGACTAATACTATTCCTCCTGGAAAAATTAAATAATTAAAAAGCACACCAGCTTTTTTATTGATGCTTTACGCTTAAATCTGCATAAATATCTTACAAGTTGTTAGTCAGAATCAAATGAAGTGACATTTAAAACTAACTGGGAATTTTAGCAACTTTCCTCCCCTGAAACAGTATTTTGGATTGCACAATTAAAACCTTTTATCAATTCTGAAATATTCAGGCTATTCACACTTCAAGTTGAAGTCTCCCATATCGTTAGCAAAAACAAGATGATGGAAATGTAAACATCTTATTTATTATATGCCTGTTTCTTTAGTAAAACAGAGCTTTTGCCTTAGTAAGCCATAGCAGTATAACACATTGTAAAAACAGTAACAATAGCAAAAATTATTAAACATTTATCTCTCCCATGAGTGAACATCTGGTATGTATCAAAATGCTGCCTTGGGGATTCAGCACCAGAACCTTTAAGGTTTTATGCGACAATGCTTAGAGAGGGCAATAATAGAGCATATTCCACATAGGTTTTTTAATCACTGGCCTCTTGAAAATATCAAGAGCAGAAGCTGAAACCCATATCACTTTATAAATGAGATGCTAGCTTTCTTATTTGTGACATAGGGGAAAAAATCAAGTGCATTTTTAATCAACTAAAAAGAAATGTAAAACAGTAGGGGGAAAAAGTTGTACAAAATAATATTGCAGATAGCAAACAGATGTGATGGATGTCTGTTTTTTTCAGATCAAACATGAAGGAGACACTGGCAAGGCAAAAGAATTATCTGATCTAGGAGTTTTTCTGATGGTACGTAGAGCTGTCGGCCTCTCTTCATCTCACTACCTCTACAAGCTTATCGTCTTTCACCCAAGTCTTAGGAAAAGTTGCAGAAAGCACCTGGTCATTGGCACTATTCTTGCATCTTAACTTCATGTTAATACACATACTGCATTCTAGAAGAGGAGGGGGAAGGAAAAAGAGAGCACAAATGCAAACATGCACCTTCACTGTTTAATTCTTGTATATTCTCAAAAGTGGGCCACATACAGTTCAAGATGGTGCCTACTCCTTGCTTCCAGATGTTTTATCCAGAGTCTAAAAATATCTTATGATGTGACACCATTTTAAGGAAGGGGTCTTTGGGGCCTCTCAGGTGTCTTTGGTTGTTACCAAAAGTAAGGAGGAAAAGAAAAAATGAGAATTATCCACAGGATTAAGACCCATCAGCAATATTAAAGCACTCAGAGGCACTAGGAGCTGCCATATGCGGAGGTGAAAGAAGCTCAAGGACTACGCACAGGAGTGGAGGAAAAGGGAAATGAGCAGCTGGAGCTGGTCACACGAAGCAGAGGAAACAGCCAAGCAGAACAGAGGAGGAGGAGAGCAGCAGGTCCAGCAAAGAGGAAAGAGAAAAGGGGAAAGAGGAAGAAACAGCAAGACAGTGAAAAGAAAAGAAAACAAAAGATAAAAAGGATTTATATTTTCTCCTTGGGGGAAAAAAAATACCTTAAAGAAAAATATTTTCTAAAATTTGTTTTTACGAAACTACTCTTAATAGTATAAGACACTACTCCCAGAAATAGTAACATCAGAATTTAGTTTGTAATCCCAGGTTTTAAGTTTGCCTGCACTAAAACAACAGGGCTACCTATGCAGTAAAGCACAGAGCATGAATAGGGATGGCAAAACTACACCTTCAATCTTTTCTTTTAAGATATCTTTAGATAAAGGTGAAGGTCTGTCGTTTACTTAGTTTCTTCCAATGTTCCAAAGAACTAAAAAGGAAGCCATGTGGAAAGAGGGAGGGATGGTGGGGTGCATGATTTGTGAGTATGCAAGCCTTGTGTGTACAGACAAGACAAAGATTTATAGAACACACAGAAAGAGTGCATGTAACAGGAATGATACTGGGGACCAACAGAGAAAAATGTGATAGTGAAGATTAGAGTGCAGGGCCTCATATGGATCAAATGTTAGGTCATACAAACAGAAGAGAAGAATAAAAACTGGTTCTGTTTGGACTCTAGTGAGAATAAAAAGGATTATACAGCTGTGTAGTTCCCAAGCAGCACTTTTCTCCCTTCCTTTAATAACCAGCTTTTTTAAAGTGGAAGAGGAAAATCTGAAAAATGTAATTAACATTATTATTAACAAGACTGTCACATAGTCATAACCAAGTCCATTATATTGTTGCATAGTAAAGAAACATGAGGACTATAACAAAATAATTTGTGATTGATCAGTTTTACTTCTTATCAATACTTTTATATGTATTAATACTGTTTGTTAATAATTTGCTTATCATTTTTTTTCTTTCATCAGAAAGGAGCCTAAGCAGTATAAGCATAGATGTTCAAACAAAACAAATTTTGTGTTTTGGAGCACTAAAATAAATAAAAAAAAATAAAAATAAAAAATCTGAACTAAACCATGAATATTAACTAATGTAGTACTTCTAGAAAATAGTATTTCTGGGTAGCATAAAGGATTCCACTCTGGGGTTCAGCCTGGATTAATCCATAATTGGGATTTGATGTACAAGAGTGAAGGATGAATGAGAGCAAAGGATGCTTTCACAGAGCAAGAGAGGAAAGAAACCCAGGAGAAACCTCTGATGATAAAAACAGATTCCAAAGAGGAAATTACATCCAATGCACTATTTGTTCATTTTTTTTCTTTTAAGCCTATAGAGGCTACAAACATCTTTTTTGTCAATGAGGATACAGTATATGTCACTATCAAAAAAGAAGACTGCCCAAAGGATAGATAGCAGTCAGTAGATGATGCTATTGGAAAAACTAGAAGCTTGCACTCTAACATGAGATCAGTTTTTCCTAGTCAATGGGAAAACAGTATTACCATCAGCTCTCTAAATATACTCAGCTATTTCAGCACTACGTAAGCTGAGTTAAAATCTAAAGTTTAAAACTATATTTGTAGCGTAAAATGAAATTATGAAGCCAAAGTAAAATAAATGTCGATCATCTCAGTCAATCATCTGCATCATTCTTTATAGTTCCCATTTATATTTGATATTGAATTGCTCCCTTTTTAAAATTCAAATAACTCCCTCATTGATCTGATCTTGAATGATTTCACTGAACATATCTTTTTAGGATGTAACACACTGTGATTTTGTTCCACATATGTCGTGCACTAGCTGATTCCATCCCCACCTCACAAAACATATTAAGCTTAATAAATATATTTATGAGAATTACTTTGTATAGTCCTTATGCAATCAGCCATGCTGTGTATGATAGCCCAAGATGACAAAAACCCATTGACTTTTTGTAGCAAATTAGTCTACCACCTAATCGGTGAACCCTGCTAAGCTTTTGAATTATGACGAGAACCAGCAGCTCAGTTAGAACACTCAAATGAATTATATCAATTCATAAACTTGTTCATGTCCAGATTTCATTAGCCACACATTAACAGCATTTTATGTTTATTACTGCTCTGACATAATCTATAAATAACTGAAATGCTAATCATAGTGTTCTGCCGGGCATCATCATTTAATCATAAAGAGATACATTATTATAAACTATAATAGATAATAACAAGTCCAGGTCAATGGCCGCATATTAAAAGATCACAATTATATCCTATAAGAGTATGTACCTCATACATTTGGTGACACAAAGGTCCATATCTAATCACTTGCAAATGTTTCCCCTCTGACATACTTACAGTACAAGGTGACACAATTAAGAAAATATGCTTGTAAAACAGGGCAATCTTTGAGCATCAAAGTAAACAGAGAACAATTAACAGTGAGGGAAAACATGATAGCATTTGCCAATGGCAGTTTGATTTAACTCTTCATTTCTGGATTTGCTTTTCCTCTACCAAAAGAAATCACGGTACCATGTATCAGGGTACAAATATTTGAGAACACCAATATGTTACTGCAGCAGTTACTACGCAAGGGCTAAAATGCTATCCATTGAGCTAAAAACACAGAACAGAAGATCAAGCTGGTTTGGAATCTTATTGCCTGTTTGAAGACATTCTCTTAACCCTCTTATGCCAACAAAACAAAGTAGGATATTCAAATATAGTCTGTGCTTTTTCTTTTAGGGAACATTGACGGACTCAAGCCTCTCTCAAAGCCCATTTTACAGTCTCCATTTCCATGTCATTAGAGCTTCTTTTGTTTTCTTTTTTCTTTTTTTTACACAACAGAGAAATCATCTAGATTATACATTTGAATACAAAACATTGAAATCAGTATCATATCAACCCATGTTAGTACCAGGTTTTTACTGAGATATACCAGTTGCTAAACAAATAATTCCTGAAAAAGCTTTGTCAACCAAACTATTTCTAAGAGGAAAATATATCTGACCCAAGGACCAAAAATTAATTGCAGATTATTAGAATTTTTTTTGTAGCGAAAATTAGACTAATTTAGAGCTTTAGTTGAATAGGAAGCAGAGATGTAGTCTGTCATTGCAAGCACTTGCACCTCATTCCTCAGGGTGAGCCAAGAGAGATAAAGAAAGGAATGTAAAACACTATGGAAACCAACCTCTGGAGACTTAATATTCTGATCAGCTCACCTCCGAACATCTGGCTCTTAAATGTTCAAGCACAAAAACAAGAGAGCTAATGAAAGCAGTACATATTATCTCTCCCATCAATGTACCTCACAAACACCTGCTAAAATTAAAACAAATTGAATCTTGATTGCTGATTAAGTACCCCTTCTTTAGCTAGATATTCTGTCATTATTTGCCCTGGCGCACAATGCATAAACTGATGAAAAGCTTGTGGTGCGCTGCAGCAGCAAAGGTTGATAAAAGATGATGGAGACATAGATGCATGTAAACTGCAAAGATTAACTTTGTGTACTCTAGCCCTCCAAAAGTTAGTATTACATTTTCCCCTCATTTTGAGGGCAAAAATCAGTTTAGTTTAAAATGAGGAGTGCATAAACTGAGCACTGCTTTTCTCCCCAGCATTCACCTCATAGGAAGGAGTTGATATATAGTCATTATGTTATTTACTAACACCATTGGTCAGCTACAAAACTGAAAAATAACTTGGAACACCTCTACTGTACCTAATACATTTTTTAGACATTATCAAGTATGTGTGAAGCCTTTCAAGCCTTTATTCATCAATACCTGGAAACAAAGAATACTAACACAAAACTTCTTCAAGAACATATAGGCTCTATATATCTTAAATAGATGCTTAGGCAACAGTAAGGAAAAGGTTATATAGTTCACTACTAATAAACTAGGGGAACATTTTGCATGTATTCAGTCAGGATAAAAACAACCATTACAATTTTCATCACAGATATATAAATACCCTCCTCCATGTACACTGATGACAGATGTGTGGCTAATCTACCATGTTAACTTCATTTGAAAAGTTGTGGTTTTGTTCAAACTTTATTAAACTTGAATTGATCCCAGTGCATTTTAAGTTGGTATGTAATCAGGTTTAAGTATGTTTCCAGATATCATAAACTCTTAAGACATCATTATGTTTACTATATACATATATGTATTCATGTAAATTGTACTGTTAAAATAATCAACTTTTATTTCACTCACAATTCCTTGATAATCAAAAAAAGAAAAAAAAGCAACATGACAGCATGTAAATCCTTCTTAACAATACCATCTACAAAACCTGTTTCTTGACTGACAATAAGGTCATAACAGCACATATGTTTGGCATATGTATTTCATCAATGGTGATTATAATGTGAACCAAGAATTAGCTTCAAAATGATGGGTTACTTAAAGAATTGGAAATGGACATTTAAACAAAAAAAAAATAAAGTCCTGAATCACTTGCTGTAGCTTGACTTTTTTTCCCTTATTGCATTCTAAATTATTTAAATATACTATTAGACATCATACTGGAAAAAACAGATGTTTTATAATTATGAACTGATTTTACAGTGTGATGGTGTCACATATTTAAATTACAAATACACACTTTTTTAGCATTCCAGCTGTGCTTTACAAGAGTTTAATTTGCTTCTTGTGATATGTTGCATTGCACCTGCCTTTTAAAACTCCTATAAATGTAAAACATTAGTCAAACACAAGTATTAAGACCTGCTGACGAATTCCAAAGATTTCGAACATCTTATAGAAGATGAATTTTATATAAAGATTTAATAATGAACCAGCTAACTATTTATTTAAAATAACATTTACAAATATTTTAGAGAAATACCAAATAAGAATTATGATTTGTGTGTATGCACAAAGGCAGTACATGAGAACTATGTTGCTCAGCTGCTCCCAAACCCGGGGTATTTTTGACCTTATAAACTCCTGATATCAAATACTGGCAAGAGTGTAACCATGCAAGAAACCAGTTACATTCTCAGCCACAATACACACGGAGACAGAAACATTAGATTTAATGTCTTATTTAAAATATATTAGGATTACCATTTGTATTAGCAATGGATGGTCTTAAAAAAAAAAAAAAAAAAAAAGAAATTTCCAATTTTGTCACCCCTATTCCCCCCAGGATGTACATGCACTGTCCACACTGATGTGTGGGCACTATCAAAACTTAAATAAGACCAGATCGCTCTTCACATACTTACTCCGAGTGACAATGTCATTGAAATACCTTGTATTATAGTTCTGGAAATAAAAGAGCAGTATTTTCTGGGTGGGTAGATCTTAAACTTCTAAGAAATTAGTCTGTGATTCACTGAAACATATGGCTTGATACAGTGGGAGTACACATAGTCACTTACCGGCATGCGCACGCTCTCAAAATAATTATTGCTTTAGATTTGTATGCAGGTATAAAAAGAAACAGTAAATAACTCCTGGAGAAAAACTCAGTGTTGGTATAGATTTTAGTCCTGGTCTTCTAACAAATAAAGAAGCACTGCTCCCCCTATAATTACAAGGCATATTAAAGAAAATTGTGGGTAAACATCGATGCTCATTTAAAGCTGGTCACTAACTGCATGCCTTCTAAATCTAAGGCTGTGCTCGTTACAATCTCATCCTGCATCAAGGAAATGATAGGAAACTTGCTGTCTATAGCAAAAGGAGCTAGAAGAGTTTCTGCAAACACACTGTAATAGCAGATAGCCATAATGTGTCCTTCCTCGTTACTGGATAAGGCCAACGCTACATGGAGCAGCCCTACTGCCTGGAAACTCTCTGCAGGCCTCTGTCAGTTGTGGTGAGCAAGCTCTGCTGTAGTGTGCTTGAAGATGTGAGGTTTTAGCAGGCTGCACATAGTCATTCCCACAATCCAAAAGCTTTCATGCACTTAAATGTATTTTAGAATAAATGTGTGGGCATTTGGACTACATAAAGTGTTATAAGTCCTCTGGAAACACTTTACAGAGACATTTTCAGGGCAAGGCTGTGCTACGAAACCAAATGCTTCTTCCTCGGGAGACCTTTCAAAGGCTCCGACTTGAGTTTTGACATGTGCTTTTTGCTCCAATGCTGCACGATGCAGCAGTCTGACATACATTGCAGTGTCATAAATAGGCAGCCAGAGATCTTGCCTGCTTTGCTAGAGATAAAAGTGGATGCTCCGCAGATCTCAAGATTTTCAACAATCATTAGGGAAATTAGTTTTTCTTCTCTAGCATTAAGTTCTCTGTATGTGCAGCAGAAATGCTGTACTCGGTGCAGGTTAAGTCATTTTGCAGGAAGTAACCACAGCAGGATAACTGCTCTGTATTTATCCTTCTATTTTGTTTTAAATGTTTCACTTTAGAAAAACTAATAGAAGCTTTATCTGGCATTTGGCATAACTAATTCTTTTCAAACTTTGTTTTTTCAGAGCTTAATACAATCCTAAAGCACTAGCTGTTAAACAACAGAGAACTCTCAAAACTGCCCTAATTCCTCCAACCTCGTGATTTTTTTTTTTAAACTGCCAACAATATTTTAATTTCTGGTAAGCCTACAAAGACCTAATTGAAATTACTTAAGTGGGCTATCAATGTACAGCAGAAGCACATCATATTCTTGCAGTAAAATGATTAATGACAGAAGATGGAGCTGGGATATATCAAACCCACTGGAAAAGAGGATCGTCAGCCAAAAAGCTTTTTGTTTAGTTGATAAATATATGATTATATAAATGTATATATAAAATGTTTCTCGGGTACATGCCACAAAGGGCATTGAGATGCTGCTACATCTACCTTAATTAAGACAAGTCAACCCTAGTTAAATCAAAACTTTATCACTGACTATTTGGTAGATAATAAGGTTTATAGTCCTTCACAGGTAGAGGGAATCTTCCAATTAAGTGTTCTATGGATATTTCAGATATGATATTATTTAAACACAAAAGTCTAAAGAACTTTTTTCCTCTAGCACCAGAATTTTGCATGCTACAGTATCATCCTTAATTTTTGCACCTTCTTCTACTAAAAAAAATTAACAGATCTTTAGTTAATGTTCCAGTCACGCTTTGTTTGGGTTTTCAAGCTATCACTTCCTGTACCATGGAAGTAATATCAAACCAAAAATATTTCTGCTCAGCATATTCAGCAGCTCTAAATTAAGAGAATTTGTAGTTTATTGGCTTTCAATGCTTGAGCAGGTTAGGAATGTATAAGCAAGAAAGACTTCATTTAGAAGGAGAAGTGAAATATCCATGATACCAACAGAGACATTAAGAGAGATTAGGCCATTTTTGTAAACCACTCTTCACCCCCGAAATTATCAAAAATAATGAATGTTACTAATTAAAAGAAACATTTTTGAAATAAAGAAAATGCATTTTTAACTCTGTAATAGCTCAGATATAAAATTGTATCATAACTAGTAAAACACTTCTTGCATTGGTTTACTGATATATACACTGAACAACATAAGTGCTTTAGAGCAGATGACCACTACGCCATACTCTACACATAGTAAAACTGCTGTGTTAGTAGAGCCCTTTTGCCAATTCACCAGATACCCAGAATTTGTCTTGCAGAATACTTGGAGTTTTCAGTGAAACACAGCAGGCCTCAAAAGACACCAGAAACAGTCCTCAGAAAACAGTGAAAGCTGTATATTAATTGGGCAGATAAGCAACTATTTTATATGTCTTACAATGTAAATTATGGTCCTGTAGACAATTCAGAAAACACCATAGTGCACAGAAAAAAATAATGACTCAAGCAAGATTTTCTTTCTCTGAAAGAATGAGAGATCTCTCATTTCTTTGTTGCCATTACTATAATTCACAATTAAAATTCAATGAATTTCAGCTTTGCTAATTGTGTATATTCCTTTTTTTTTGTCCCCCAAATCTAACTTCCTTTATTTTAAGAGAGATCCTCAACTTCTGGATGAAAAAAAGCATGCTTTTTCTGATATTTTATTTACTTTGAAATTTGGCTGAGTAGTAACAGTTACTGAGCAGTAACAACAGTAATCTTGTGTGAGGTTACACCAGTGAGTGTAATTGCATCAAAACTCTCAGCTGTCCAGAAAATGTTTTCTCAATGTTTTCTTAAGTCACTTCCTCCTAGGAGATCTCAGAAGCACAGCCTACCACCAGAAGCTTAGCCAAAGCATCTACAGAGCTAATTTAGCTTTACCCCATGAAGCAGTCATTGAACTGAAGTGGTCTCTGCAGAGGTGCTTGAGAAATGCTTTGCAGAAGAGATCCACAGTGTGATCCGCCTCCTGCAGGCCTGGATTCAGGGCTTTTCCCAGCAAAAGGCAACTGCTTAGAGAGAGGCTCTTTATGTAAAGGAGCATCAACAGGTTTGCACCAGGGAACCTAGAGACATTCAGACCTATTGGGGACATCAAATATATTGGAAATATATTGAAATTTCTTTCATGAGCTGATTAAGAAGGGTAGATCGAAACAGTGTTATAAAAAAGGAAAATAAAGTTTCATTTTGCAAAAGAAATAAAAGAGGTGGAAAGCTAAGTACTCAAAGTCACTATGAAAACAAGATTAATCACCATCTTGTATGAATGCCAGAAAATGCCTGAAAAGCACAAAGTGCAAATAAGTAAACAGAAACTACTAGTTTAAAGAATTTTTAAGACTGATTACAAAAGAATATCCTAGAATTACTAAAGCATCCGTAAATATCAGCCAATTACTTATTACTTCATTAAAGTGCCAATGGAAAGGACCAATTCTTAACTCTCAGTGTTTGCCTCTTGGAGTCCTAGATAGCTTTTCCTGTCAAATTAAAAAGGAAAAAAAGATAAATAAACATGAGAAATTAAGATTGTCTAGGTATATGGAGGAGAAAGGTAAAGAAAGAGGGAAATAATGTTCCACAATTATTACCAGAGCTAAGAGAAACAAAATTACTTGATCATAAATTCAGGATAATCTTGTTTTCTTTATGAGTTTCCATTTTATTAATGAAAGAAAGGTAACACCTTAGTGTACCCGGATGAATTAAAATGCCTGTTTGTAGAAGCAATCCTCCATAGGGGTCTTAAATAGAATCTGCGAACAATTCTGGAGTCAGATAATTTAGCTGTAAAAAGGCAATATTAATAACTCACCTCACTAGGTACACAGACCAGGCAGGACCAAAGCAGAACGAAGGGACTATTGGCATGAGGGCCCACACCATTTATTTGCATTATCTTAACTCCCGCACAGTCCTTCATAAAAAAAAAAAAAGGGAGGGAAACTCGACAAGCACAGAATCAATATATTACCTGCCTGGTCTGTTTATCAATTTCAGCATAACACAGGGAAAGAGCTCTGAGCAGAAGCGAGCTCGGAAAAGAAGTGGCATTAAATACCTGGAAAGACAGCAGCTTTGATTTATTTGGCAGAGCGCAGCAGGGCTGCCTTAGAGCCAACTGCTCTCAAGCAGGACACGTACGCGGGGCCGCATTCTTGGCCATACGCTGCCAAGCTGCTTGCACGAGCTCAGGATCTGTCCCTGAGGCTCCTCCTCCTATTCAGCTCAAATTTAATCACCTCTAATCAGACTTGGGGGATTTTTCAGGGGCTCGTTTTGTTCTGCGCCTGATCTGTGGTCCACTCCTGCGGTGTGTGAGAAGTCAGAACACAAATGATCCCCGCAAGTCGGCACCGCAGGACAGGGGGATACTATCGCACAGACTCTGTTTGCAACTTCTAAACAAAACAAACAAAAACAAACAAGCAAACTCCCCCCACACACCACTCTTCAAAAATATTTGTTGAATATATTTTTGTTGAAATGCATCAACTTAACTCCTCAGCAGGATTAAATACACCTGAAAAAATACCCAGGTATTTTGCAACTAAATCAGCTCTTGCGGTAAAGTCTTTGTAGTGGAAAATGTATATCTGCCACAAATATAATGTATTTTAATGATCTCTTCCATCCTGAAAAAGGTTGTAATTTTTAACAGTGTAAAACAAAGGATTTACTTTTTTTTTTTTTTTAAAGGAAGTGGGGATTTTTCACTATTTAAAAAAAGAAGAGAATATAAAATATTCGATCTCACTTATTTTTAACTAATCTGACAAAGATATTGCTCATGAAAATTTCAAGCATGTCTTAGTAATGAGAGTTGAATAGCAGAAAGTGTCTGTGAAATATGAAAAGAAAAAAACTTGAGGGGAAGCTCCTCAGTCTACCTGTAATTACTGGCTACTGTCTGTATTATGAAAATAAAAATATTTCAAATTCCAGAAATTCAGTCCTTTGGCTATACTAGCTCTAAAATATTACTAGAGCAATCCTGGGCAAAAGATTGGACAGAAAATTTCAATACATCAGTGCCTTGTAGTCTTGATTTTTCAGAGCAGAAGAAAAAATAGAAATGGTGAGTGGTGTTGAAGCATGAGAACCACCACAAAACCACATACTTACAAAAAAACTAGAAGTACAGCACTTGGGAAGTTTCATCAGAAAACTATTTTCCCTGTAGAAAAATCTGGTTTTCAGCTTAATTATTTCATTTTCTAAAATATAACTGTTCATCTGTAGTACCGAAGGGAAGAAAAAATAACACACGACAAAGCAAAAGTGCAGAAGTGCACATCCAAATACTCAAGACAGCCAGATAATACATGCCAAAAGAGAGGCCATACAAGGTCACAAGTACACTACACCTCCGTGCTGGCCTTATGACAAAATATGAATTTAGCTAAAGCATTTTCATTTCCTGATGGTTTAGATTTTTTCCTTAAAAAAAAAAAAATAGTTCATCAAAACCAAAATATTTCATGAAAGAAATGTGCAAGTCAACTTCTGACCACAAGTGACAGAGTTCAGAAGTCTGCCCTACCAAAATACCCAAACCATCCTTTGACCAGTTTACAAGTAGTACTGATGATCACAGAAGTCTATTATTAAATTAGATATCATATCAAACAAGACTTGAAATCTCACAAGGGCTCTTTCATAGATTCTTCTGGATTTTATTATTATTTCACAGATGTTATTCACCTTCCTCATAGAGAAAGCCACCATCCACAAAAGCAGCCTGACAGAAATGACAACAAACCAAATTTGTCAGATTAAGAGAGTCTATATGTTAAGTTCAACATATAGACTACAGAGAACTAAGACCAAGTTGCATTGCGATCAATCTATTTTCACGAATAGAGAGGTAAGCAATAATTCTGTGTCATTTTCCTTCCTTCTTCACTTTAATGTCTATTCAGTCTTGTTATTGGGCTATTATACTTTGCTACTGCAATTCAAACCTTTTATAAAAATAAATCTTTGAGTTCTATCATCTCCCAGTATTTCTTCAGGGACAAGCATTTAGAAAAGCTTAAAGAGATGAAAATGAGAATGAAAAGAACTTTTTTGTAGAGCACTAGTAAAGTTGTCTTACTGCTACATTACAACTGTAACACAGTGTATTTAATAATAATTCATTACTATTCCATATTAAACAAAAAATATGGCACGCTAAATTAATCAACAATTTCTGTTTTGCTAACTCTTTAAAAATCATGCATTTTGTACTGTGTGTTATTATACTGCCATGCTGTAGCTGATTTATAATGACTTAAAAGTTCTCAATAGTTTCTCACTTGCTGAAGGCCTCATGAAATAAAAATTCAGCAGGATTTCTGTACATCTACTTTTATGCAATATACGGTCACTAACCCCGTGGTGAAAAATATTTGAAATGATTCAACTGGTCACTGAAATCAAGTTTTTTAAAAGTAATACTTCAAGGAAGGAAGACAGGGAATAAATAAGTGAAATGAATTAAAATAGTTGTGAAGATGAAAGAAACCTGCAGAACTGCAGAAACATAAGTAATCTGTTTCTCACTGAGCCAATGATTCATTAGCCACTTGCTGAAATTCAATAATCAGTTCATGAATCGCTGACTTCAACCATTATGAAAACAATACCAGAATCAGTACAGCAGATTCATCAGAACTGCTCTTGCAGTTTGAAGAACAATAGAAAGATGCAAGGAAAAAAAGAAAGTGAACAAGGCACACAAATGAACCCAATAAATCACACAGAAGCGTAACTTTGTACTAATACAAACTTTGCATATCCAGCTCTCTTGTAGGCCCTACTCCAAAAATTGAGTTCACTTTCAAAACCTAAAATTCAGATTCCTCTGTAACATGATAATACTCAAAAGGAAAAGTAGCAGTAGACTTTGAATGCACTAAAGGTATTATTTCTATATTGAGCAACAAAAGAAATGCTTTTCATATAAATCCTGGAGTCTCAGAAAAAAATCTTTTGGAGCTCTAAGTCTGGGCATGTTATTTGCAATACCTACATATAAAATAAACAAAAACATTGTCTTGTAACTGTAGTTAACTAGATCAGTTTTAAAGATCTAATATTCTTTAAATATATTTACACCAAAGCTAAATTTGGTAGCTAAGTGTTCAAAAGGTGGACTAGAAGATAACAAGTTTCACAGATTTCTCCAGCACTTAGGAGAATGCAGGATCTTCACAGATTCTCACAATGCAAGTTTCTTTCTCTGAAACGAAGCCCTTGCTGCCTCTGGTTTTAAGTTTAAACTTGGAGGTTTGCTTCTGTGAATAGGCTTCCAAAGGAAATAAAAAAAACTTCTGTCCTGTCCAGCGTATATTTTTTAAAAAATTTAGCCTCCCTATGGTCTTAACAAAAGGCAATTCTACTTGTGGGAAGGGATGATTAAATTCAAGATGCTCCAATATACTGTATGTTGAATGATGAAAAGGATGCTCAACAGGTCTAAGCCTTTCGAAGGGAGAGTCTTGCTCATCCTTGCTAGGTGTGGTTCATGAAGCATCCTTAGCTTTGACATAGCAGAGAATAATACAGGCTCTCTCCAGGGAACAAAATGAATTTCGAAAGCTTTTCTTTATCAGGTTAACTTTTGACAAGCTTGCTTTAACTCTCTCATTTTCCTCAAATATCACAGATGAGGAAGACGGAAAAAGTTTGTGGCAAAGACAGAAAGAAAAAAAAAAATCAAAATAGCATGCCAAAAGTACATTACCTTCTTGCTGCAGACATCAGGTAATGAGTATGACTGCATATGCTGTCGATTATTTTAGATGCTTAGACTAAAGAAAACTGGGTTTTGCTCAGTTTTTATGTAAGAATACATAAAATCTCTTGACATCTTATTGCTTAGGTGTATGGTCTGAAACTTGAGTAATGCTTAAATCTTAGTGTACCAGACAGTTGGCAGAAGTCTATTAGTCTACCTTCAGCAATACATTAATTTTCCTACTGTTGAATTACTGTTTACACAATACCCTAATTATGCACAGCCTTTTAAAAGAACATAGATATATAGCCCCTGTCCTGAAGATTTGGTGTTCCAAAATCACCCTAATATCAATACAAAAAATGGAAGATACTTTTGCCCTATAAAATGGCAGTCAAAGCAAATTGGGCATTGAGCTGGGCTCTGGCAGCCTTTTGTATTGCTTTCATTAGCGTGTCAGCCTCTAAAAAAATAATGTGACAAAGGAAGGGTGGCTGGTGAGCTGGCAATCATACGTTTAAAGATCCAAGCTCTTCTGTAATGATCATACGTGATTTACAGAATCAAAGGGTCAAATTCTGCCCTCAATTACACATCTGTTGCTAGGTGGTACACCACTACATGGCACAGCGAATTAAAGAGATTATTATATTTCTAAAGAAAGAGGAAAATAGTTTGCCACCTTCAAAACCACAAATCCAGTGGTGATCCTGCATTAAATAACATATAAACCTATAAAAGTGTCAGTGCTGTTTTCTTATATTTGGAGATGTACTACTGCTGCAGTCTCTTTTTCAGAGGGTGTTTTTGGTCTAATATTCTGCATAGGAATGTTTCCAACAAGGTAAACTTTAGAACCAGAGAAATCAGCATTGTTTCTATCTGTTTAAATGTCCAAGCATTGTCCAAATCCGCATCTCCCCATCTCTTCTGCCTCCAGCAATTCTGCCTCTTGGATTCCACTAACACAGGGAATGAGTTTCCACAAATACTAGTCTGTTAGCCCTCTTAATAGAGAAGGCCAAGAATTACTATTTTTTTCCTGAAGAAGAATTTGAGGTGCACAAGTAATTTAATCCATCATAAATTTAGTAGTTTTCTTAGGGCTCAGAAAGACAACTGATTTCAACTGCTGTCTTTATTCTTACACAGTTGCCATCCCACAATCCCAAACAGACTGAACTTGTTGAGTTTCTCCACTGACATCCATGGAATTTCATTCAAGTGCTGTGCCAGATGTTAAAAGGAAGAGAAAAAGGAGGATGGGAACTCGGGGACAATTGAGATCCCCCATTGACTAGACAAATTTGTTACTCTTTCTTGATAAACAGATGACCAAGAGAGGAGTCACTGTTAATAAACAGCTTTTTATCCACATTTTGTGAAATAGCATATTCTTTTAGGAAAAAGCATTCAAGCACTTTTCCAGAGGAAAGAAAAAAAACACAGAACACACACACACACGTACGTGTAAGACTTAAGAGGGGAAGCCTGCCACATACAAATCCAGGGTGAAAATGTTTCCTTTGGCTTTGATTATATATTTTTGATTTTCCCCAACATTTCCTTGCATTTGATTCTGCTGCTCAAAAAGGTCAGTTTGTGGTATTAACAAGCAAAAAAGTAATGGCAATAGGAAAAATATTGTACTAGCAACAGTAGACTAATTGACAGGTGAACACATTTTCATCTTAATTGTGTGCTTTTAAGATTTCAACATGTTTCAAAATCATTGAGGTGTGTGATAACATTTGTTTTGAAGTGAATTCAATCAATCATGTGAATTCTGAAATTTAAAAAGTTAATAATTGTGTAATTATTTCTAAATAATCATAACAAAACTTTGATTCTAAGATAGAAATGAATTCTTAATTTCCATCTGAACAGAAAATACCTGTAAAAAGTTGGCGATAGTTGCTAAAGCAATCAACAAATTGAACTACAAACTGGAAACAATGGAAAGGAAATTAAATAATGAGAAGCAGGAAAGAAGAGCTACCCTGATCTGGGCATATCACTGAAATGTCACTTTACCAAGGGCTCCCAGGCTCTCTCTTACCTGGAATAAACTACACCAGGATTTATGTTTTAAGCGCTGTGTTTCCATGCCATTTGGATAGGGGAGAATTTTCTGCATCTTCCCTTCTTTAGTTAAGGCACATGCACACCCTCACTCAAAACATATGTTAATAACTTCAGACCACAAATTTAATTCATCACAGCTTTCCACCTGACATCATTTTTTTGTCATGTGGCACATACCCATCCGTAAACAAAATGGGGATTCATTACCATAGCAACTGTGAGTGGAACTTTGATCAGCTCCAATGATTATTTGTAGGTATACACATTTACAGATATCAAAATCAGTGTGAAGGCTGATTATCTTTAAAAAACAAACAAAAAAAAATGAAACACACACACTTAAGTTGGTTTATGCACGTAGGAAAAATATATACTAAAGACAAAAAATGCTATGAGTGAAAACTCAGCTACTGGCCATTAGTCATTGCTTTCAGTTACCTGTGAATATACATATTCCTAATATGAATAATTCAATCTGTCCTGTGGCCAAGAAAGTATTTTCTTTTTGTTCCCTGGCAGATGTGATATTTAAGGCTATGCTTGCAGGTGTTTTGGGGGCTGGTTTGTGTAGGATGAGAAGAGGTGGTAGCCTGTAGCTTGACAGAAAAAGGAAAAAAATGTGAACAATGTGTTGAAAAAGACTCCAGTCAGAGCCGCACAGGACCAGCTGTTTTTTTCTAATTAGAATAACAAAAATAGCACATGCAAACAATTTTTTTTTCTCTTCTCAAAAGCAATGAATGCTTTAGGAACTATGAGGAAAGAGCTCTAAAACCTATTTAAATGAAGGAATGTTTCAGGAGCCATATGGAGAAGAAAAAGAAAAGGCAAAAGTAAAGGTTTTTTATAAACATATATATTTATATTTAGCTAAATCTTAAGTATTTCAATTCTTCATCCAATGCTGCAGAAATTATCTTATTTTTCAACTTCTAAAAATATATCAGAGCGGATGCTTTCCATTATATCGCAGTTTCAGCAAGTCATTTAAAACACTAGTTAGTGCATTGCAGTGATACAGTGATTCCGGGTATTGTGAATTCTCTTCTACACCTTGAACATGCATTGAGATATTACTTATGATATATCTGTGTATAAAGTACGTGACACTCAGAACACATACTGTATCGTCAGCCTTTTCTCCTCTCTCCATTTTTCTCCCCTCTCCTCCCTCCCCAAAGCACTGATGATTCAAAACTTTGAATACAGGAACTTGTAACAGCTACAGCATCCTGGACAGCTGCACTGTGAGAGTACTTTAGAATAAAGTCACATGGCCATAGGGAAATTTCACAGAATTAAAATCACAGTGACTTGCCAAGGTGTACAGCTAGTTTGTTTTCAGCTGTTCTTCCCATGAATAATTACCACATGGGCATATCCTAAAGCTAGCACAAGCTGTCATTTCACCAGAAATACTCAATATTTAAAGCAGAATTCAGAATTTAAAATTTCATAAATGAAAATATTTACAACTCAGTCCAAGTGCTATAATGAAATTCCAGCTTTTGTTTCCCAGAACCAACATATTAGAATCATATTAATTTTTTTTCCACAGTGTGAAGAAACTCATGGAAATGCAAGGGAAAAAATCACAATTCTTTCCTCTCACCATACTAGCACTTTGCTAGCATTTTAGTGACTATCCCATGAGCAGTATCCAAGCAGCAGCCCATGGCACCAAAGGGGAGCCTGGCTTCCTTCCCAAAGCACCCCAGCTTCAAGATCAATAGTAACTTTTTCGCTACACCAGCAAATCTGGGCTCTCATGACCAATTCCTCTGCATACTGTAGCCCAACGGGGACAGAAAAGGGCACAGAGGGCCAACAGGGAGTTTGCAAACCAAGAGAAAAGCACTCTTTCCTTTTGCACAAAGCCTAATATTTGCACATAATATTATGAACATCTATTGAGTGGGAATAAAGCCCTGAAATAGATATTGTGCTGGTTAATAAATTAAATTTTCAAATGAGAGATTTTAATCAGCAAAACATCTCATGATTAATTTCTAATGTGAAGCTCATGGCCCTAACTTAAAACATTTGATTTTGCATTTGTGTTCAGAAATGAAGCACTTAAAAAAAATTTACTAAAATACTCACTGAATTTTTTTTCCCATATTGAAAGAAGTCACCAACCTGTTAATCCACTATAACTTTGTAACCTCAATTACAGCTCTTAAGATGAAAGTTATTTAAAGTAAGTATTTTCCACCACTTTCAAAGAGCAGGTCATACCTTCCAAAGAAATTCTGTTTTAAATTTTTCAATGATACCCTAATGGCAATAATTAGAATTGGTCAGAAGTATTTCACAGGACAATTCCCATTTTCCAAACAGCTCTAGCATTAAATACTGGGAGCTTTAAGATCTCAAGTAGGTCCACTGCAGTAAGCAGGGTTAGTTCTGTAGGAAGCAATAGGGGATGACAAAATTCTATGTGCTACGTAAAAAAGCTAGAAAAAAAAGGCATTGTATTAAAATTAGGAACACACCTCCCACATAAATAAGAACCATCAAGCCAAACTTCTACTCAGCTTTATAATTTTCTTTATAATACTAAATCTATATCAATCAGTATTTACTGAACTTGGCCCAGCACTAAGATTTGTGTCATGCCATTTTTAATGTGCTCAATTAATTTACTGCTGTTGCTGGTGAGCAGCCCATGATCCATCCAAATATCATCTCAAATGAAATAGTGAATCAATAAAATAAGGGTGCCAAAGTGTAGGAGTCAGTTGTAATTCACTTCTCCAGCCTCCCTACCCTCACCATATTCATGCACCAAATACGAAGATTTAACTCTCCAACTCCATAGTCCTGAGATCATTGCAGCACTGCAGGTATGTGTGTATTGATACATTCAACATTGTTACAATTTTCAAAAATTAAATTTTGCTTTTTTTAAATTAAAATGCAACCAATCCAGCCAAATATTGTCATATTCTCAAAAGGTGTGTGTGGGGATGAATGCCAATTAAATTCCCACAGAAATATGCAAGATGTGGAATATTTTATCCTGTCATTTACCAGAATAACTGTATTATTTCTAGTCACAAAAAAGTTATTCCAGACTAATTCATCATAAATGACTGAATAAAGTTCTTCATATTACTTTTTAAGGAAAGTTTGGGTTAATCTATTTTAAAATATACTGATATAAACTGTTTGGGATAGGCAAAGTCCACATGAATCAGGCACCACTGGATCATGCTCTCAATCCAGATTCTTAGGTGCAGTTGTGAAATGAAAATAACTTTTTGTGGTCGCTTTTGGTAGCATTACCACCTCTTGCAATAAAATCAGTTTTATTGACTTTTTAAATGTTCTTTAGGGTAGTTCAATTAATTCATTTTTATCATACCAAATACAGTGCTTTACTGTGACCCTAAAATATGGAATAAAATAAAGATATTAGAATTAAATACATATATCTCCAAATCACTGTTGATAAGCACCATTTTCTAATGGTTCCCACAATTCTTTCCAATAATACTTTTCCAAATTGTCATTGTGGCCCATCCTCCCTACCTGGTTTTCTCCCACCAGGGAGCTACAGCTCCACCTTCTAGCTTTCCATTTGTAGCATATTATCACCATCAACTTCCACAGCAAGTAAGAACTTTGCTATTGTTTTTAAGGGAACAGAAAGAGATCCTAAGCAAGCTAAGCCACAGAGCAGCTTTCTGTCTCCTTTTAATCAGGATGTTGGTTGCACAATTCAACACTGATTGTGTAATCAGAAAGCAACAAAAAGCACACAAATGAATCACTATGGAAAATTGTCCTCATAATGGGGTCACGAAGCATAGATATATATATTTATAATATGACATCAAATTACATTACATGAGGAAATAAGTTGTGAGCAGAAAATATGTTTTTATTACAAGCAGAATGCTCCTTCAAATTGGGGAAAAAAATTGCTAACCTTGTTCTACACTATTCACATAGGAGTTGAGTGTCAGTCTGCCCAGAAGTGCCAACACAGACTAAGGAGCCCTTGCTGCTAAGGGCTAGCAGTATGCGAGAGAGTTACTGAGATTTAGGAAACTATAATATGTTTCAGCTAATTCTTCTGCTGTTTTGGGGACTACCAATGTGCAAAATAGAGCCCTAAACAGTGTGACTACAGCCATTTGCTATCATATACGTGACAGCATTTATACAATGGCCTTGCTAAGTGTGTTGCAGTTACACAGATATATGTCACAGATAAGATAGAACACAATTAAAAAAAGCTTAAATTTGATTTTTTTTCCTAAGCTAAACACACATTTAAAGTAATCTTAGGGAAAAGCCTGTTTAAAAGGATACACACTTTACTATAAAAGATTAGCACTTGAAGTTAGAATAAGTTCAAGACCTAAACAAAAAACTTTCCATAATTGATGATACAGAACAGCATAATAAAAATAGGCAGTAGGTATGTTTTCCTACTTGTTAGATCAAGAAAGAAATATCAGCCTTAAATTTCCTCATGAATAAATTTTGGCTATAAATCAAATTATCGCTTAAAACGCTAAACATACAGAGATAACATTTTACTTTGCTCTCTCTCAGCCTATATATGCAGTATTAGCAAGAAAATGATAACATAAAATAAAAAAACACAAAAGGAAAAAGACCCTCTGCTCTACAGGTTGAGTGTTCCCCCCACACTCCCACAGCAGGTTTTCTGGAGTAACAGCTTGTCATTTTGAAAACCCAAAAGCAGTGAAAAGCTTTGGAAATATTCAGCTTTTGTTTCAATATTCCCACTATAACTACACATTATCAGGGAGCAAAGAAGAGGACAGGGGAAATTTAATCATGAAATTCTCTGAATTTTAATTTCACTTACGAAATACTTGCTAAACAACATTTAAATTCATTATCAGGTTTCAGATGTGTACCCTATTCACCCAGAGCTTTTCTGGATTCACTAAAACATCTTTCTTACCACAAGGTGGCATCTTCTTATTTTTATATAAAACAACTGAATATTTACATAATTTGAATAATTTTGTACACCTGAATGTTTCTAATTTTTTTTTTTATGACAGCCATTTAACAGATGTGCAGATACCTCGCAATGATGTTAGATTTCACCTCACAAATACTCATGGCAGTACCTAGTTCTGCTGCTTTTCATCTTTTTTTTCCCTCCCCAGACGTTACATACATACTAAAGCTGTTAACGAAATAATGGCCAGACAGGACTTACAGGAACACAACTTTCTCCCAAAACACCTATTGAAGGGGTACATTTATCTGAAGATAGTGATCAGATTCTTGGGAAACAGATATTTTAAAATAACACACAGAAATCCATTAAAGCCAAGGAACTCACACTACTCCATAGTGTAAACACAATAACCCATTCTGGAAACAAAGGAAAACATAAAACAGGATTTTTTTACACCCTATCCCTATCAGTGCCAATAAGACATATAGGAGAAATAGAAGGGGAAAGTCTTGCCCTCCACTGACTTTCATTTTGCAGTTATCTATCTCATTCCAAAGGTGGAGAGAGGCATCTAATTCAAACACTAAAATGTCTACAAAATATTATTCCACTTAGTACAAGCAGAAATTATAACACAAGGGGTGAGAAATCTGAAAATTGAGTTCCCTTGATAGATTTTCATTTTCCCTCGCTCTATTCTTTTCCTTTCCTTGTAAGCAAAAACCCTTAAATTACTTATTATATGAGCCTAGGTCTACCAAGATCAACTACAAAGCTGTTGCTCTCCAACTGTGTACTCAGGCTTCCGCATCAGAATTCAGGTAAGTTTAACTAACATGGTACGACCCCAAACTGCAGCAAGCTTTCTGACCATTTTTTTTTTGAAATGCAAATTTGTTTTCTCTGAAATGTTTTGGTAATTCTTCTCAGCTTTCCTAAACTGGTCATAAATATAAAATTTTATTCCACAAACTAATGTATTTTTAAAGCAAGCATGTTGGTTGTAAACCAAGCATCTTTTAAAAGCATGTTTTAGAAGTAAGTTTGGTTTCTTAATTTGAAGAAATTTATCTAAAATATTACCTCAAAAAAGTGTTATAGCAAAACGCTTATTTCTGAAATAAATATTTGAGTCAAAGGGAAGACTTGTCTTTTACAATCTATTGTAAAAAAGTAAAAAAGTATCTATCAGTAATTTCATATCTATTATCCTAGATACCATAATTCTGGATACTGTAACATTTGGATATTAGAATATTGTCAAGACTTTCTAAACCCAATTCTTCCACCCTGCTCTGAATAAGATATTGGAAATATACTTTTGATTACCATATGATTTCTTTTCAAAAAGCAGCAAAATATATTGTTTATCATAATCTAATAGATGGTTGGAGTTTCAGAAAAAATAACAAGAAAAGCGCTTTCATTTTTTTTCTGTGCCCCAATTGAGAGCACAATACTGGGAGATAAATACTTAAATCCTGATCTGTTTTGCTATAAAGGAAGAATAACTCAAAGTTGAACTACACACCAGTTTAAAAGCAATGAGATGAGACTGTAGTTGTCTGCAAGCACAAATGAAGCAGTAAGTTTAGCTATTACATTTGCTCCTAATTATTTGCAGCTACAAAAACATACAGACATATTTTTCACCTACAGAACTCCATTTCTGGCCCCAGCCAAAAAAAATGCTCTCTCTGATCTGTTGCTCAATTTAAAATTAATTTCCAGATTTTGAAAACACACTGGGTGCAACTACATAATTATCCTTTTTTCATAAAGTGACATTTTCATAAAGTGACATTTACGAACAACAGAACTGGAGAGATTTTTTGTCAAATTCTGATCATGTCTAATATTAATGCATCAATTGTATAAAACAAGCACCAAAAGATTTAGAATACATTACTTCAAAAAAAGTATGTCAAATAGACATCATTATGCTCAAAGTTTTGTGTGCGCCTACCAGCATTCCTGAATCACAACACAGCAAATTGTGGCATGAACCCCTGTCTTCCGTTTGTAATTATGACCACTGGGAAGTAATATTCAGTGCAAGATCATTAAGAAATTCCATAGACTTTTAGGCCCAAAGTTCTTCCACATATCAGCATATTAAAATGAAAGTGATCCTCTACTTTCTATCTTATGTGCTACTTGATTATTCCAATTAACGAATGGAGCAGAAAACCTACATCGTATAGTTTACCTCTTTTTAATTTATCAATGCAAAATAACTTAGCAGAGCTAAGTTTCTCTACTGAGAAACATTATTAGATAGGTTACATTTCAACTATGTGCCAATGAAACAGCTGTAGCTTTTTTGGTTTTAACTGAACATCTGTACACTTTAATTTGAATGGCAAAAAAAAAAAAAGCAGTAATAGGTAACATAGATTTAACAAACTAATACTAGCTTCTAATCCTAACTTTCTAAACTCTGTCCTTAACTAATGCCTCTCCTACATACATTCCAAATTGCAAACAGTATTAAATAACACTAAATCCACTGTACATTTGCAAACATGCATTTTGATTTCATAAAATAGAAACAACATATGAAATGCAGAATTTGCATTTCATAGATAGCACAAATGCATGTGGTCTAGAGTGTTTTGCTGCTTTTATTAAGGACCAGCTTTTCCAAGTATGTCAGTAGGAGGTCAGAATAGCTTTATATTCTTCAATACCGTATTGCATAATAACAGATGAATCTGCGCTGATTTCACCTCTTGAGACACTTCTGAAATCAAATTCCTCAGATGACCTAGACATTTGATACCCTGATGCCCAGTATCTCACCCTTTTAGATAGATAGCTGTCTTACAGAGAGGAACCTGTAATCCTCAGGCTGTAAGGACATTGGCATGAATTTGGTTTTCTCAAGCATTTAAAGCCACACACTGATGAAACTGTGACCATACAAGAGATAGGAGAACAGACAGTGAAGAAAGATTTGAGCTGGCTTGACTGCTGAAGCCAACTGGCTGCCAAATCTAATAATCATATGAAGACAGCACTTTGAAGATGACAGAGGTTCACCTTTTACCCAACAGCACAAGGGTCAAGAACTCTCCCCAAAAATCTCAAAGTTTTTTGCAGCAATAGCGCATTTATTCACACTCACCTCAAGTGCCCTAATTACTAATCTGCTTTTACCGGTACCAAATGTTTTGTCCAGGATGTAGCATGATGCAGATTGCTCCCTAGGAGTGCTCCAGATTACTCACTGCTCCAAACTAGTCATTGCTCAAGACCAGAGTACTTGATGTTGTAGCAAAAAGGCAGGGTCCTTTGACAGCTTTGTTCTGTGATGAATAACTTCAGCTCTCTGGTCTGTATCAAGGGCAATTCCGCGACCACAAAGACGGTCATGTCTCAGTGGTGCTGGTCACACTGAACAAAGCTGGAAGACCAGGAGATTTATACAGTAGTACTAAAGCCAATACCAGCTTCAGCACTGTGACAGACTCCTCAAGCTAATTCCTACAGTGTAGATCCTGACCCCAAGATTTTTCTTGTTCATTCCGTGCCTGTAAAATATAAGTTGCACCAGTCACCCAACAACAAGGCTTAAAACTCAAGGTTCCACCTCTACATTTTGCTCTAACCAGAAAATTGCACACCCTTCTTTGTTAGTTGCGTCTAATATTTGTGACTGCACAGGCTTCAACAGCATAACTGAAAAAAAGGCGCAAGGGATCCTTTTTGACAAAAGTGAGATAGGAATCTAGACTCTGGGCAGTTTCAGCATTGGGATAGTACACAAGTGTACAAGCCAGTCCATTTGGTCACTTTTAAACAAAGTAACATAGATGTCATAGATGTTGACATAGATTTGTTGACATAGATGCCCTATATTAAAAGAGGATTTCAGGTCCTAGGTACCAAGCAGACAGTTATGCAACATGAATCAATTGTCACTTCTGCCCTTCAGACATTACTGTGGCCAGTGTTTTCCTTCAACCATTTGCTGACAGCCCTTGCTCAGGATGTGGCTTCTAAGAACATGTAACTGCAATGCTGCAACACCACTCAGGAAGTTACCACCTCTTGCAGTGATGACTTGCTCTGCTCGCTCTGAATCATCACCACTTGAGAAAAGGATCAATTGTTTGAAATTTGATTCACTGGTATTTTTAAGTTCAAGATGTTTACCACTTTAGGCTAAGAATCTGAAAGCTTCAGAAGGATTTTTCATATTTCTACCTAGGCAAAATTCTTGTGGACTGAATACTGGACTTAAAAACAATTTAGAGATACTAACCTACACACACACACACACACA
>JAUBNY010000217.1:111762-136793 GCA_032275445.1 Crypturellus soui
GTGACATTGGCCTTCTTCCAGTCCTCTGGCACCTCCCCCGTTCTCCAGGATCTTTCAAAGATGATGGAGAGTGGCTTTTGAAACTTCTATCTTCTTTTCAGAGTGGTTTACAAGTGCTAAAGTCAGCAGAAGATGTAGACCAGTAGGCTGAACTTCGTGGTCTTAGAAAATGAGACTAGATGTGAAAACCACAGAAGAATCAGATGCCCTGGGAAGAAGCTAGAATATCCCCCTTGATTTTTATTTCAGAAACATAGAAACATTACAGTTTGAGCTGCAAGTCATGGATAACCAGAAACAGTTCAAAATATTACCTTCAGTAAGACTCAAACTTGAGAAAAATACACCTCAACCCATTAGACATTGGCACAATCAGCCCTACACCATAAATACTTATCAAGGAGAATCATTTTAAGAGATACGTGATCATAGCACAGCTATGGGAACTGACCTGTAGATATAGATAAGTGTCGTGCATGTAGATTCTGACCTGCTCAAGTTTCAGTGTGCATTTCCCTACTTTTCCAGTATTTTCATCAAAAAAAGTGTCCAGCTGCACTATCCTTCAACAGGAGAGAGCACAATGACTTTACCACAGTGGCTGGACTGAAGAGAGGCCTCATGCTTCAAGGGCATCTCTGAAGAGATGAGTATTCAAGTTAACTTACATCTTTAATTTTATTTTGCCATTCTTGTTGCGTCAAACCAAGAAAAACTACGAATGAAACCAAAGCAATAATCAAGTCTGTTTCCTCAAATACCACTGAGAGAAGAACTAGCTCCCAAGCTAACCTTTTGTATAGCATTTCGGTGAGCTTAGAGAAGATGTTTTTCCCAGAAAAGGACAGCGCATTTAAATCTATCAGCATGGGATGACCCACTACCACTACATGGTTTCCCATGTCAGAGCTTACTTACAACAGCACCCGTATGCCAACTTCCTCTCAATAATTAAAATTCGCTCACCAATTTTTAAAATACTGTAGTATGACAGATGGAAGAGGTCATGCAGCCAAAATGCCAACTTGAAAATTTAGAAGGAAATATTTCAGCACACATAGTGGTCTAGGTCTTAAACCTACCCATCTAAGAATAAAAGTGTGAACTTGGAGCTCTTAAAACCCATTCTATACTCTGACACTGACCTTTGCTGAGATACTGGAAAAGAAACAAGACACCTTGTCTCTGTCTGCAAGCTTACCTAAACAATGCTCTAATTTATTTAGCTTCTAAAATACATTACAGGTAATAATCCTTTATCCACAAGTATATCAAGTTGGGGGAAAAGAGCTTGTTTCAGCCAGTTTGTCAAAGGCATGAAATAGGCAATATCATGCCAAATCAGAAGTCTGAAAATCATATTTAATTCTGAATGGAAAAGTGCAGTTATAACAGTCAAATGTAGTGATACTTTAATATTTTCCAAAAACTAAATCATGTTAATCTGAGAAATACTTTTATCATCATGCCTTCTCGCTCAGAGTGATTCAGATTTTTGCTGTGTCACAAGAAAAGTGACCTCACTGTGGAATACACAATATAAACTTATCAAATTATGCAATGTACTTGTTTCTTATGACCTACTTCCTTTAAAACCAGTTATTTTAGAAGCGCCAATGCTTACATACACACTTTTCTATTATTCGAACTCTCAAACCTGCCATCACTTCTATCGACATTAGTTGTTTTATATTCTTTTTATTTCTGAGGGATGTGTGTAAATAAAGCCAGACATGTGTCCAAGTGTAACCCTTTGCAGGGTTACAACACAAGCCAAACAAGCCCTAGACAGAAGAGCACTGGCAAGGAAATATTTCAGCACACATAGTGGTCTAGGTCTTAAACCTACCGATCTAAGCATTAAAGTGTGAACTTGAAGCTCTTAAATCCCATTCTATACTCTGACCTTGATCAGAGTAATCTCATTCTATACTCTGAGTGACTCTTCCTGCCACTACATGTCTGCAAGACCATCAAGGACAACTGTTCAGGATGGACAAGAACTTCACAACCATTGAAAGGGTGACTATGTCAACAAAATCCAGAGGAGGATATTTGTTCACAGAACCACAAGGGACTTTTGTTGTCATTTCTGGCTTAATTTAAATTATCACATATGTCATTTTGCAAAGGCAATGGACAATCTTCAAAAGTTAATTCAGTTTCTTCACGCACAAGTATTTTCAATTGCCTGGTGCTACTGAGCACCACCATGTCCTTACTAGAGGACCAGAGCAGACGCACACAGGGGTGTGGAAGCACTTTGAGGTACCAGGCTTTTGAAACTGCTCTAAAAAAAAAAAACAAAATTGAGAAAAACAGCAAGTGTCAAACAATCAGACACCTCCTCTAGAGATGTAGTATCTCACTTACTGCAGAGAAAGCCCCACACAACAAATCCCCGGCCACAGAAGATGCATAAAATAATAAAAGCATAAGGATTTGTTATCTCAGAATCGTAATTTCCCATAATCTCCTCAAAGGAGAAATCCCATCATTACCTCTGTTCCTAGAGGGTTCTTCTACACATGATACAACCTCAAGGGGAAATATGGGGAACACCAATCCCAGTGTGCAAGGCTTTATGTAATGACCCTAATATTTTCAGAGTAAACTCTGCAGCTTCCAAAAGCAAGGAAACAAAGCAGGAAGACAATTTGTCCTCTAGCACCAAAAAACCACCTTGCCACATTCACCTAGCTTCTCCTGCACTGTCTTGGGCCAGGGAGAAAGCTGTACCACAGGGACATTGCTTCCCGTCATTAGTCATCCAAAAGCAGAAAGAATTTACTCAGAAATATTTAGGTTAATTCACATATTCTGCTTTATAGTAGTGACATAAGTGCATCTCCCCATCCACATTTGGTGCCTATTCTGACCCCTGAGAGCATCCCTCTATTCTCAGCTTACAACTGAACATCACTGCATTTAACATGGGGTGAGCAGGAGGTAGGAAGGGAGAGGTTTCAAGTCATGGAATTATATCAAAAAAGTGAAAAAGGTAAAAAAAAAATATAGCAGGAAATAGAACTAGTCCTTACTCAGGTGTGATAAAACTCAGGGGAAAAATAATTGGTTTATAGTTAAAAGCATAAACAGACAAAACTGGGGGGGGGGGGGGGCCCAACAATAATGTGAACATTACCTTAGCAATTCTAAGCCCAGTCATTCAGTTGAAAGATCTCCTCAAAGCAGCTGTTTCAGAGTCTACAAATTAAAATAATAAAAATATAAAATTATAAAAATATATTTGACAAACACATTTACTATATTATCACACATGACAAACATTATCTCACAATGAGAGTTAACAAAAAGATAAGCTTCGCCTTTAGAGAGCCTTGTGCCTGCTCGAGGAAATGCAGCAGACCTGCAAGTAAGGACACAGGGGCATTTGGAAGACCCTAACTACTTTAGCAAATTCATTAGTGGAAGTGCATTGCTAGTTTACTAAAAATAAATAAATAAAAAGCCTTCCTTTTTTCCCCTTCCATAAATATGATGAAAAATAAATTATTTAAAAATTAAAGGCATTTAGAATAATAGCCCTGCTAATGCAAAGTATTTATTTCTTCTTTCATCATCCATAGTTTATCACATTGATTTTTTTTTCTGCAGTTTACTTAGTATTAGACTTGCACTGATCTCATCAATAAGAAATGAATGTTGGTAACTTTCAAAACCACTATATTATTTTTCCTTTTATTTGTAGTGAATTTTTCTTCTCTCAGTGGTATTACTGCAATAAGGCAGTCATTATTTCTTTATGTTTTCCCTCCTTTCTTTAGTATTTCATTTCCCTTTACAGCACATATCGTGATCACAAAGAAAACAGAGACACTTATTTCTTTTAACAGTTGAAATTGCTCCAAGTGATTTAACTGTCATTTAATCTGATTCCTCTCTTCTGTCTGTGGAGAAATATGTTTAATGTACTGGAAATTATGTTAATAAGAAAAAACATTATCTCATTTAATGAAATAAATATACAAATATTTCAAAATAAAATAAAGAGGCAATCTTCACTGAGGACAAAGTGTCTCTTATGGTTTGCATAAAATAAACAAATGAGAAAAATTAATGAATACATTGAAATATACTGACAAAAATTATGCCTACACTCAAAGGGAAAAAATAAAAGGGAAGGTGACTGAATTCTCTCACTTAATCAATTGTTTTTTAAGAAAACACAGAAAACAAGAATAAAGGATCATTTTCCCTCAGACATCAGTTTTCCTGGGTATTTTTTTTAATTTCTTCAATTGGTTTTGAAATAATATTTATTATTTAATGACTGCAATTATTTCATCCTTTAATTATCCTTGATCCTTTGCCACAAAACATATTTATAGAGAAGAACTTTGAACCCCTCTTTAGGCAATTGTAACACAGTCAATAACTCCATTTCTAAGCTTCTACATTATTGAAGTATGTAACTAGCATGCACTCAGGTTAAACAAATATTGTTAGTGGTGAGAGCGAAACTTGTAGCAATTATGTAATAAAAGCATGACCACTGCAACAGAAACACATAATTAGCAATTTAATTACGGACATCAAAACAAACTAAAGATATCTATAAAAAAAATCTTGCATGACAAACCGATTTCATTTCCCTGTCCTGCAATTCTAGATCTTAATGTACTACTTTGTTTTCCTGTATTTCAGAAATAAATAGTGCAAAGCAAAAAGCAGATACTCAGGGTGATCTGTCTGAGGGCAGCAATGGTAGAAATTTGATTAAATCTCCAGGTTATTTTCTCATTTTTGCAGCACTGTATGATTTTTTGTTTGTTTGTTTGTTTTTATACACTTTCTTCTAAAGTAATCAGCAGTGATGAACACGCAGTGCTGCAAATTCATTCCAGCAGTCTTCGCAGCCTACCAAGGCTTTCTCTAAATTCCCTGGTTTCACTTTGATTTCTCCCTCCTTACAAAGTGTTATAGATCACAACTCCAGCAAAGTCACTTTTGAAACCGACAACAAAGTCAGATGGAGAGATTAAGTTATTTTACTTAAAGTTTTACTTTCCTATGATTTTGGTTTATAAAATTGTGACTCTAATTTGAGAAGGAAAGAAGCAATGCAACAGATGTTGCAGGTAAAAAGGAAACAGTTGACCTTTATTCCTTAAGAGGAGCACGTAAAAAACCTTATCCTGGAATTTTAAAACTACTAACGCCAGTAATAAAACTTCTAGCAGTTCCAATGGACATTTCAACCCATGTGTTTAGAGATTCACCAATTTCTATTCTATTTCAAGAATTTTGGAACACTTAACCCTCTGAAATATTCATGGTTAATATATATATATATATACACACACATGCCACTTGCTAAAGAAATCTTCCATCTTGAGGTTCTATAGCTGATTCATCTTGGCTGGATGCTTAAGTTGTTTCTGGCCATGACATTATAAACAAAACACATTTCCTCTGAAGTTTAGATTGTAACTCACATAAAATAGCCCATTTAAACATAAATCTAAAATAATTAAAAATACAACCGTACTCTGTACAAAGGTAGCCTTTATTTTAACGGAGAGACTTTATTCTTCTGCTAAATTTCAATACTACAGAAAACAATCTCTATAGTTTTTCCAATCAGGGTTTACAGAGATATTCAGAAGAGGATAATACTATATATTCAAGAGCTTTACTCTCCTAATTCAAGGTTTACAGGGCATTTAAAGGCCAAAAAAAAAAATACAGTGGATTTTTTTATAACTAGAGATGAAGAATGTTTGGCAGTGCAAATGAATTAGGAAATTACTCTCCTGCCATGCAAAAACATCACACTGTTAGCACGCAGATATGCACTCAGAAACCCCACTAATTCAATAAGATGACAAAGTAGGAGGTTCAGTATAAAACTCTCTCCACTTCCATAATGTGCATGTCAATATAAACCTCGCCATGAAGATGCCATGCACCTCACGAACCCCAGAGGACATCCCTGACCTACAAGGGCAACCCATCTCATCAGCTCCCTTTCTCCTGGTGCTGAATTACTGTATTTCACTGCCACGAGGGTTGGAAACCCCCATCGGGAGCATGTCTGCAAGCTTCTGACTTGTGACTCTTTGGGCTTCTCAACCAAATTGCCCCCAGCCCTGAGAAAAAGCCAATTTGAGGAGTTTGCTGCTCTTCAAGTTGGGAAGAGCAGACCCAGAGGTCAGCTCAGGGCAAAGGATGGCTCAGGGCATCTCCACCAGCAGGAGCACAGCAGAAACCATCTCCAAGAGCCTCTGAGTTCCAATTGCATCAAGCCAAAAGTGGCTCCAGCCTCCAGAGATGCTCTGAATTAGACCCTCAACTTTGGCAATTTAAGCAGTAATAGTAATCTCATAGGTTCTGTTGTAACAATACTTCAGAATACATCAGAAGCCTGGAAGCACTAAGATTTGATTCCAATGCCTTATTGGAGTGATCAAAAGACTATTGTCACAAGCAAGCCCTCTTGTCAAGTTAAAAAATGATACACTTCAAAATAAGATGTCTGGTTTTAAGCAGAGTGCTTTAAACTTGCACCAAAAAAAGGTCTGCCTGACAATCCTAATTTTTCCCCCTTTAAAATTTTGAAAGAAAAACATCTTTTCTTCAAAATAATAATTTAAAATTGAAAAGTTGAAGTGTATTCATTTTTTCTTAATTATTTAAAAAGTTATTTAAAGCTTCTAAAATGAAGAACTCTTCTGTTTTTCCTTAAAACTTTGAGAAGTTGTTTTTTTGTTTAACATTTTTGTCTCCGATCGCCACTTCTGTTTTCAATAGGAAAAGAAGCGTCAGAAATAAAAAGGGAACAAGAAAGGAAAAACTGCAGGAAGACAGCTCAACAGCCAACCTATTTAGGTGTTATCTGTCAATATTCAACTCCAAGAAAGTTTTTTCACTGTAGATATTTAGTCTACCGAGCTTCAGCTGTGTTGCACATTAAGGTTTAAGGTAAAACAAAAAAGAAATTAAAATAGGCTTTGTTTCTTACATTCACTGATGAAATATACATATATACCCCTTCTCTGCCCATACTGTGAATAAAAAGCACTCAATAGATTCAGCTCCCACCAACCATCTGGGTCCATAATCTCACCAAGAGAAAGGCTGACCCAGATGACCTCCTTGCAGCCAAATCTCTGGCTCTGCCCATCTTTCTCCCTAACACATTTCCCATGTGGGCTTCCCCTGGGAAGTAAAGCCTCTACATGCACCAACAAGTAGAGACTTAAAAAGCAAGAGGAAAGAGTAAATGTGTAGAGAACCCAAGCTCTACAGACCTCACAGCAACAAACAAATGCAGACCACATTTTTTTTTTTTAAACAAACTAAAGCAACATGCTTAATCAGAGCTAGAGCATTAAGGCTTGCTGTGTACTTTCTTAAATTTCACCATTTTTCAAGAGTTACAGCTGACAGCAGATGCCTCAAAACCTTCAGCATCTTTGATTCATATTTCAAAATGTATTGATAACAATACCAAATTTCTATAAACAGCCTCCTCCCACAAAGCAATCTCAAAGAGGATGCATAAGAGTGAAAGTAAATACGGGATACAGCCATCATCTTGTTGAAGCCATTTAGAAACACAGCATGGGCTCTATTAGGGAAAGATCTCTTCTTTACTGCAGATTCTCACCCTAGTTTAAGATGGGACAAACACACCTTCAGTCAAAACACCAATTACAACATAGTCCTATTACTGTGTGGCTTTTTTTGTGTTCCCTTCCCCTCTTACTTATAAAGCAAGGCTTTTAGCTTTCCCATTCTTCATAGGAGTTTGGAGTTGCACTGACCAAGTGGGAAGTTTACTGGAGACATCACACTTCATCCTTCACGTCTTCTCCTCCTCTCTGATTATCTTATAGAAATTGCAGGGGTGGCAACCTTGCATACTTTTAGCACTAACATAAGCTTCAGACAGACACCTCAGCAGCCAACATGACGGGTTCCTCATATCTGAAATGAGGAACTTAATCTTCCTATTTAGTTTTCCATGAAACTGAATGCGTCCCCTCCTTCCCAGCTACTAAGAAGCTATGTCAGATGTGCTTCGCCATAGTACATCTAGCACATCTGTATCTGATCAGTCCTTTGCAGAACCCAGTGGAAAAATGCTTACAAATAAAATTGTTTTCAGGCTTCAATGAGTGTTCAGTTTTCATCCCATTGCAGTCCTGAAGCAGAGTTAAGACAGCTTTTCGCCTTAACACTATTTTTTTCCACCATCAGTTGACTTCCATATGGCTCATGACAGTACATTCTTGGGCAATAAAATTAGAACATCAAAGATAGTTTAACCAAAATGCAGTTTATCACTGTAGGATATCAATATAAAGAATCTCTATTCATTAAATAAACACATCTTTTAAATGCCAACATAACCAAAAAAAAAAAATCTTCTGATCTTCTAGACAGTATTCTAACTCTTGATATAGTATTCCTAACTGCCACTTCAACAGAAATAAATTGATCAGTTCCCAAGTTAAATCAGGCAAAATTGTCGCATTCTGCAAAACAATGTGGCCAAGTATAAGCACCCCCAAGGAGGTTTTACCAACTGGATAGGAGGGGGAAGAATAAAGAATATTTAAATTCATAACAGAGGTTAGGCTATAAACACCTTTCACATTAATTGCACATGCAAACATGGTGTCCCAAATATTTTTTTCCTATATTTGAATTTTGCAAAGTAAGTGTTACTCAATACATACAGCTCCCACATGGCATAAACAGCTTTGTTCTATTAACTGCAGTGATCTGTCCCTATATATATATGTATATATATACACACACAAACTTTAAACTTAATGATGATAACTAGTATTCAAAGATATATCTAAAAAAGAGTGAATACTTCTATCACATTTATCCTTGTCATTTGGGATTAGCTAATCCCATTTTAGCTCTGTATATAATATATAACTACAAATCAACAATGTCAGTCTGAAAAATGCATCTCCCTTCTTCTAGCACTTTCCCAAGTAAAGCATTTTCGTTCTGCTAATGAACCTTTTGTTACAGTGAATATGATTCCGTAAGGAATTTAAGGCTTGTAAATATTAAATGACATAAGAATATTACATAACCACTTTGCTACAGGAATTTATACAGTACAGAATATAATGAAGCTGGGCTATAAATGATGCATATACCTACAAGGAAAAAGTAGCTTAAAAAAAAAAAATCAAGTGAATAACTATGAATAACATGGCAAGAAGAACTGCCAAGTGACATCAAGATTTTAGAGAAAGAGTAATCAATATACTTCTCAATCATTAAATATATTAAAAGATGTTTAAAAGATTAGACAGTACTTCCTACTGTCTAATAATTAATGACACAGTCCATAATAAAAATCAAAACCAAAATAAAATACATCTCTCCTATAATAGAAAGGTTCTTTCTGGCTCACTACACACACTCAGATTCTGGAGTCAAGCACACCTGGTAATGGAAATCTGAAAATCCACAAGCAGAACCTGGAAGCGTTCCCATGAGATCTCCCCTTACTTCCTATCGGGGTTGAGCAAGCCCCATGGACTCCCACCTAGCAAATACCACCTTTCATGACTAAGGAATCAAATAACTCCTGTAGGTTTTCCCAATGCTATATTTGTCAAAATACAGCAAATTCAGCAGTCTTCATAGAATAATATCTGAATGACATTCTCCTATCTTGGTTCTTCTCCCTCCCCTCCCTTCAGCCTTACACAGATATTTAAAGAAGAAAAGGGTAATATATGTACCTGACATTTGGCTGCAGGATCAGCTTTGGAAGTTAAGCTATGCCAACAAAACAAGCAGCTTATTTGTTTGAATTTAGAGAACTGAAGAAAATGACCGTTTCTCTTCCATCATGGCTGAACTTCCCTAAGACAACACCCTATAATTCAAGGGATACTTTATTTTTTTTAGAGAAAAACACAAAAGTTATACAAAAAAATAAAAAAATATATACACAAAGTCTTGATATAATTTTCTATATTGGTCTGCATAAGATGAGTACTTGTGTTACATACAATCTCTTCCCAGTTTTCCCCAGAAAGTGTTTGACAGGTGGAATTTTACTACCATTCACTTTTATTCTGGTATTGCTGAACTCAAGACAGAGAACTCAGAGCCTCTTAGTAAAATTAGATTACACTACAAAGCTGCTACTGTACTACACTTCTGAATTTCAAAAAAAATCTAACTTATAACAGAAAGTGCAAAATACAAGTGTCTACCATAAAATTCCTGCACTAATGGCACCTAACTTTTTGTAGCTTAGTCAGAATTAAATCTTATCTCAAAGTAATTCTTAAATATTCTAAGATTCTGGAAATCAGACCTTCAGACAAAGAAGACTTTGGACAAAGAAGTCCAAAAGCAATGCAAACGTAACATTAAGCTGTAATTTAAGATCCTCAAAGTGAGAAAATTATTACTGTGTTGTGGAAAAGGCACTATACTTCTGCCCCTCTTCTCCCTCAAAGAATTAACAAAAAAGCAAATATTGTTATGGAAGCCATTTGAAACACAGAAGCAGAAAGCACAAAATAATTTGTCATGTGAACTGATAAGATTTACAAAGCACTTAAAGGACAGAACATGCCAAACTCCAGGGACTCCTGGACTTTTTATCATGCATATGGCACTGTTAAATGAACTTCCTTGCCTGTTCAAACGTTCTAATATACTGTTTAAAAGTGTGGTATAGATTCAGACCCACTGCACCAGATCAAAACGAGTTTGCACCATGTTGTAAGGACATACAGCTCTGGATAAACTATATACCTGGTATAAATATATATATTTTTTTATACCTTATCCCCAGTCTCTTCCCATCACATGGAGGAACCACTAGTGTCTCCAGCCCAAACTTGAAGTAGGAGCACACAATCCCTGTCTCTCCCATAGCTGCTGAGCAGGCAAACCCCCAGTCTCTTCCTAACTGCAAGCATGAGAACTCTTGCAAAGGATACTTATTTTAAATGCTAACATCAGCTAGCAACAGGATATTGTTATCCTTTGCCATTTGCTACTTGCAAAGGATTTTTTCTATAGCTACATATATTGCACTCAATATTTGCATATTGGGTGCAAAATGGCGCCCAATCCTTACTGTTTCTCCCAATGATGTAGCAAACAGCACCCCAATGAGAGGTTTCTCTTTAGGTAAAGGACAAAACTACTTTCTGCCCTACAGAAAGTTCGCATCAGTCATGTACCTGTGGTTTTCACAGCGAGATGGACTATTACAAGATTGATGATAAGCTCAAACACAATGCTTGACCTAAATACATTATGTAGCAGTGGATGCCTGTTAAGTAGGTCATCATGGACTCTTAAAAGTTATGCATAACTTATTGCTGCCACACAGAAGACATGTCATCAGTCAAGAAGTATGAGGATCACTTTTATAGGCTGGAGGACATTTCTTCTCATCATATGAATCTGTTTTGTCACACTTAAAACACCTTAAATACTGGAATATGCTGCTTGTCTTTAGGCCTCCAAATAAAAGTGAACTGGGCAGCTGATGAAAAAGTCTAAATCTTGAAGACAATCCTGAGCTTGATGTACAGGGAAGATTTCTCTGAAAATAATTGTTCAAAAATTTTCCATTCCTGCAGCCAAATCATGATTTATAGAATGCAGGAGACAAGGCTGTCAAGACAAGCAAGTTTGTATTTAGTAGCAATTAAACAGAAATATAGCTATATTACTACTGTCTGAATGTTGGGAGCAACGTGGTGTGATGCAAAGAACCTCACACTTGCTTAAAAGGAATAGCAACTCCTTACCCATCCCTTCCTACCACCAGAGTTTTATACTAGTCTTATTTGATTTGAATTCAGAGCTTCCATTCACTGGGTATCCCTCCTGTATCGGTTTGACAGCAACACAGTGATCTATTAATATCTCAGAGGTAATCCTGGGGTTTCCCATTGGAGTGATATCAAACAAGAGCAGAGGAAGCCAGGACAAGGATTTCAAACTCAATATAAGTCCCGCATCAGTTCCAAAAGACTGCTGTTATTCTCACCATGTCACACCTTCACACATCTTTTCGTCAACACCCAAGTAAACGTAGCCACGAAGTCATGGTCACCCTGCTGAGTACTGCATGCAACCTTCTCCTATGAAGGACACTCCTCAGGGCAAGTAACTCACCTAAACAACTTACACCTTGCCACTTCTTCTGTACTAGGAAGCCTAAAGGTAGATATCATTAAAAATAAAGATAAAAATCAAAAAACACTGTTTGCTAACAAAGACATTAAAATTGGTGGGGAAAAAAAAGACTTTTTCAGGAGAGAATGTAAATAGACTATAGGAGTCTGTCTTCATAAAGTAGATGTCACAAAGGCTTTCCACTGGCCTCTCAGTACTGTGGTTTATATACGCAAGCAGCATATTTTATTTAGCATTCAACTTGGAAGCTTTTCCTTTGAGAAAAGTGATTATTTTCTTTTTCGATCTGACCTTGTGAATACTGCAATGCTCAAATATACTGTATTTCTGCCCTGCAGGCACCAGTGTCCCACCAACTTTCCGCCAAATGCTCATAACACAAGGCAAAAAGACCACCGAAAGTTATTTTGCATATTGAAAACAAATACATGGTATTGTGTTTCTTCTTTTATTGTTCTATTATTTCATCATTCTTCACCACAGTTCTTTCCTTCATTTGCAGAGTCTGGGTTTTAATGTAATGGCCATTCAATAAAATGTTGCTTTTAAGGGTTTGCATATCATCCCATTTTCTCTTCAACCCTTCAGCAACCATATGGCAAGCAATCAGGTCTGCAATCACTAGGTCCATATTATGTAGAGCATGATTTCAGCATTATGCTATTACCCATCTGTTTCTGTAGAAAAAGACATGAACCCTTGTATAAGAGGTCACTGGTTTCATTGCACACCGTATTCCAGAAATCTATCTCTGTTCACTTGAGATCACTTTCGTGATTTACTGTAGTCTTTCAGGCCAACCTTCCCGCCCCCCCTCCCCCGCTTCTCTCCCTCTCCATTTTTTAGACAATCAGCATTATTTGTCCTTCTGTTGTATAAAATTGTTTGTAACTGTCATTCTGTGCACTTACACTCTCTTAAAGATGCTCTCTTGAGATCATACCATTTTTACATGAGACTAAAAAGGGAGGGAGGCAAACTCCCCTATTTTCATTTGTTTAACAGATTAGTTCAGGACTAACAAGCTTTACTTTTCACTATCCATTTATTTATGAACTAGTAAAAACTCTCTTCTCTGATTCTTTGGCTTTGACAATACAAGCAGTGCAATACGGTATTCTTTTTGCAGAAGAATGCACTATAGAAGTATAGACAATACCAATATCAGTTGTTAATTCAAGCAAGTACTTGGGTGCAACAAATATAAGTCAAGGAACTTCAGTCGCAGTCTATCAATCAGTAAAAAACAAGATTCTTCCTTTTAGTACCAAGGAACTGAGAACTGCTGCAAGTTACTCTCTTAACCATATCATGTAATTGGGCATTTTAGTGCCAATCTTCCTACTACCCTTTCATTGTTAAGTCCCTGTCACAACTAAAGTACTGAAACATCCCAAATACAATTCAATATACCTTGCACATTAATATGTTGTATGGGTACTGGCTAGCATAACAGGACAGTTGTACTTCACTAGAGAAGCACAAGGAAACTCTTTAATACCATCTTTTGAGCAAACTTGATCTGATGAACAAAAAACAAAAGTTTCTTCAAACAAGCCATTTAATAAAACTAGCCTTTTTTTATTCTGAGTATGAGTTTGGTGCAGGTTTGCAATGCTTGTAGCAAAAATAAGAATAAATAATGAAAGGCAAACCAAATTCGATGAGTTAGAATACACATGCCAAATAAAGACAGAAGAATAAGAAGGCAAAATATGAAATGAATGGGAAAAAAAGATGCAGTAGCCTTATACAGGCAGAGTAGCACATCATGACTCGTCTCAACACAAGCTACCAACACTGCCATAAAGAATGGTCACACCACGTCAGACATGTGACTGTATGGTGACATGAAGATGAATAGAATGAACAAGGAGAGAAATGGACCAAATCCATGCCATCTAGCCAGAATTTCAATGGAGGTGCTATAAAATAAGGATGAAAATCTTTACTAGACCCTATGGCAACAGGAAAGACTGGAAGCAAGGGACTAAAGCAAACAAGGTCTGAAAAATTGGGGGAGGAGGAGAAAAAAAAAAATAGTGGAAGGTGTATGTGGAAAGAAGAGCTCAAAGTTAAAGGGTAGCACACTGTACATAGATCAAATACTGTAAAAACATCAAGAAAGGAAGAAGTATTAACGGATGCATTTTTTAAGATACTTGACTTAACACTTTCAATTATTTTATAATTTATTTTATGTATTAGTCAATTATTTTGTTGAAGAAAGCACAAAGTTAATTTGGTTAAGATGGAAGGGAGAGAAAAAAAAATCAGGGAAGAACAAAACCATGAGGGTCTTTTTAAACATTCATTAGGGCTGGTAGAAGAGTTGCCCTTGCATAAATAGGGACTTGAAGTTAAAATCCAAGTTGCACAGAAGAAGTAAACCTCATATCCTTACTTAAATAGAGTTTCTAGTCAATACAGGAGCACAAGGAGTGACTTGGATTTTTTAGTGGCTTCCACTCAGTAATAAAGATTAAGGAAAAAAATGTTACAGCTCTTATAAACACTCAACAAGGCTTATTTAACTCGCATGGCTTCCGCATTCTGGCTGAAATATAAAAGTCTAATCTACTAATGGGAGAATTAAGTTTCTCTAATGTATGCTTAATTATCAAATGCTAAGTGTCATTTCAGTAATAAAATCATTAGAGAAATGGTACATGGATATATTTGGAAGATTAAGTAGACGCGGGCAGATTAGACTTGATGACCACAAAGAAGAAAGTAAACATGAAACAAAGAAAAGCAAAGGGCAAAAAAATGAAGCTAAAGGAATATTATAGATTTACTATCTTGGTAAATAACTAAAGTGATTCCCCAAAGAAAAAAGTTATTAAGAAATTAAAACTGGTAACTGTTCTTTCCACTTTACTCTTTGACTAAACATGATGTACACACTACAGGGAAGGGGAAAAAAAAAAAAAAAAGGAAAACTTAAAAAGTTTGAAATGTAGCTATGGAAATTATAGCCTGACAACACCATCAATTACAGAATAAATGCTATTGAAAAGCTGATGTAGTAATAGCTAGCAAGACACATTAATACAGTTTGACCTACAGTTTTATTTACTTCTTTCAGGCAACCTGAATGTCAGGGTGCTTATATAAACAATGCTTAATGCTTCAGACTTCAGTAAAACACAACTAGGGTTAATTAAAGTGATACAATCAAGGCATATCTCCTTCAATATAACAGAACAATACAGAGATTACACTAAATGTTTATTTAAATTATTCATTAAAAAAAAAAAAACAGTAAAGCCTGATCATAATTTTTTGAAGATAACTTTTTGAGCTGAAAAAAAATCTCCTTGCTTTGATGTTTGTTAGTTGCTGAAATTCATGCATTTAGGAAAAGAGATTTTTGTCAAACAAACCACTATTACACAGAGATAAAAAGCTATTTTTCAATAATGCTGCTGTTTAACACAAACTGCTAAAAGCAAGAAAATTCAAAGTGAAGACTAGCCATTCTGCCTGTAGTTTACAGAGGAGAGTTTAAAAAGCCACAGCACCTTATAGCAGAAAGGCTAAAACTGCCTCTGACTATCTGGCTTTTGGCTCTGTTTCCATTCTCTGATTCCTGCCATGAACTTGTAGACTTGGAGGAATTTTGTTCTATTTCTATTTGTAACAGAAGGAGAGGACTACCACAGCCTTTTTAATCATCAAAAATAGCATCAACATAGAGTGACAAAGGAGCATCATGTCATAAAACCTCAGTTCATAACCCTATTTACCCTTCTGATAGCATCCCTGACCATCACTCCCAGGCCCCGCTTTGGCTGCAGAGTGAGAAGAAACCAAACCCAGAGATATTAAGACTCACCAAAAGCCCTCCAGTCTCCTGGGGCTTCCCAAAAGGCACCGCATCCCTTTCTCTTTGTTCCCCCAACACTGATAAAATCCAAAGGTAGCCCAAATTTCAGCTTATCAACACCTCAGACAAACTCAGCTTCCTACAAACCCTAATATTTTTTATAAACTTTACCACAAATTCAGATTTTAGGACTTATCTAGAAGCAGAAGTGTTTCTTTCCAGGTTAACAAGGCCTCACCCCTCTATATCCACCCTATGCAAGCTGAGAAAAGAAAAGCCTTTGGGTGGCCTGCAGAAAGAGGGGAAAGAGCTAATGATGCCCAGATATATCTCACTGGGGTTACTGGAGCAAATAAGCTAGAAAAGGGAGGCAGCTGCAGCTGATTTAGGTCACAGGTCTCTGTCTAACATTCAAATCAGCAAATCCCAAAGGCTGATGTGCTACCTATGTAAAAGAAAAACAATAATATATACTTATTTTTAACTCTTCCAAATTAGACTAAGCTTTCCAACAGGGAAAGAAGTAGCTAGAAGGAAGCACTGCTTCTTAAGCAGGAAAAGCCATGGGTAAAGAGCTGCTCATTTATGTATCTCCTAAAATGCTGGGACTTCCAGCTCTGTTGCATGTAGCTCAAAACCCATCTAGAGCCCTTTCTAATCCTGTATCACCCTAGATTACTCCCATAACACACGGCTGCCACTACTATGCTAAAAGTGGCACTATTAAGGGACAGCAATTGCACCAACTGCACAATATCTTGTTGTAAAGCTCAAAATTTGACCATCTTAAATTATACTCTGCTGAAGACTGACCAAATGACTATCAATCTATAATGTCACAAAGCATCACACTTGCAACCAGTACAGACACAAACCAAAAACTGATGTTTATGTACAGCGCACTCAAAACTAGTGCCAGTTCTGCAGATGCATATCCACAACTGCAGCAAACTGGCAGGGAAGGTGGGATGCAAAGACACGGTAGGATGCTATTCCCTATTAACATGCTGTTCTACTGGCTAATGGAGATCACCACATTCACCAACTACTATGACATGGTAGCAACTCATGGAGAATTTAAAGAGATGATGAAATGAAAGTTCAGGATGCACAAAATTACTGAATCGCAGGACAATCTGTAATGTTTTAATTGAACAGCTTCCTCAGAATATGGGGGGAATGATTCATGCAGTTCCCCACCTTCACAGGCAATTTTGCCAACCCATCTGCCACCCCAAATGTTTCGTCCAGAGAAACCCCATTGCTGGACTTCTGCTCCCTCTGCTGGATTTGCAAAAAGATGTAAAAACCCACCCAAATCCATATCTGCGCCCAGAGAAAGTGAGAGAGCACAGCTTTCTTAAGCAGTGAGGGTGACAGAGCACTGGAACAGGCTGCCCAGAGAGATTGTGGAGTCTCCTTCTCTGGAGATCTTCAAGACCCACTTGGATGCAGCCCTGTGCCACGTGCTCTAGGTGACCCTGCGTGTGCAGAGGATTGGACTAGATGACCTCCTGAGTCAATATTGACAATAAAGTCTTGCTTCTTCACCCAAAGTCAGGAACAAATAAATGCCAAAATCCCTTAAAACCTCTCTTCATGGCAGCATTCCTGTTGTCTTCACTACAGATGCTTTTAGTGCCTGACTACTTGGGAATCACAAGAGTGTAGAACTGTTTAGTGACTCTGATCCTCCCAATAGTAAACTGATTGGTGATAAAACCTAAAGGGCTTGTACTATTTGCATTTTTACTCAGTTTAGTCACAGATCACAAAATAAATTAGTAAACTGAGCTACAAGGCTTCCAGTTTGCAGCAACCAAACCTTCCAAATAATCAGCTGCTCTTACATACACAAATACCTTAGAATGTAATAATTTCTTTGTCAACTCAAATTGCTACAAAAATTCCACCTCTAAAATGCCTCTATGCAACCATTGCTTTAAAGAAATCACCTGAATGAAAATGCCCCATTTGGTACACCTGGTGCATTGAAAATGCTAGAATCACCCTTAGCCCTTCCTTAGGGCTGCCACACACTGTTCCTCCAGTTTCCTGAAAATCAAATCGAGGGGTGTTTTCTTGTTTAAAAGATCACAGATCCCACCATGGTACAAGTGTGGTCCACATGTGATCCGTGAAGACGATGACCACATACATGCGATGCATCCGTGGCCGTTGCAAGACAAGCCATGGTCCCTCTTTATCCTTTCATCTCTTCTGGGGCTCGCTGCTTCTACGAGCGGCTCAAAAAAATAACAATATCACAGCGACTATACGGGGACACAGCACATTAAATATCAGGTCTCTGCTGCACATAAATTATTTTGTTCCAAACATTCAAGATGATAGAAATGCAACACACTTGTGATTGGAGTTAGGTCACTGCGACTCCTAAGCTCTTCTTGACATGGCCCCGAATTGTCTCCTTCATGGCAATATCTGTACTGGCAACCAAACCCTTGGTTTGATATGATAAACACATACACAAATCCACACATATTTCAGGCAGTCATATATGCCCTAGGACACATGAAAAGTTTCCCTTGACAAATATTAAAAATATCTCACTGCTCAACATATTATTCCTTTCTTCATATGTTAATGATTATAAAGAGTGCTCCAACCAGCAGATTACAGAAGCCTAAATAAGCTTCACCATGACTTAATATCTTCCTAGTAAATTAGGCATAGCAGTTACTGAGTGGATGCACTAAGGGCACTGCAAAGTTGTCACTCAGCAAGGCAACAGCAAAGGTACTGCGCAGTTTCAAGAAAGATCCACAATATGCTATGGGAGGTTAAAAAACATCACAGAAGCTATGTATTTCACCGGGTACAGAAATCACCTTGTCAGTGATTTATTTTCCCCGTGTACGGCAGAAGTATTAAAGACGAAGCGGAGTGGGGGTACAGGGAAGGGCTTTGCTCCCGAAGGCAGGATTTCCCCATGGCCACTGCTGCAGGGCCTGCGAGCACGTTTGAGGTGTCCCCATGCATCCCCTCTCGATGCTCATCTCATCTCTCCATGTTTTCCAACAGTGGTCATCTAAATACCTATAATCCTTTTAGCAAGCATTAATAACTATGCATTAGCACAAATAACATTAAAGCTTTTTTTTTTTTTTTCCAAATAATTACATATATAATGGATGTGTCTTTAAAAAGTTGTTTACAGCTAATTAACCAATGAATAATTGTTTTCTCCTCCTGAAACAGGAGAGAGCTTATCTTGGAGTCACAGTTAAAAAATGCTTTCTCTCTCCCTTTTTTAAAACAGTTTTACAGATGTTGATAGCAATTAAAACTGTTAAGACACTATCAACCCAAAATTTCTTTATTAAAGGGATTACTCAATCCAGCTGAATTGTTTTTGTTAAAGTACTGAATCATTTCAAATAATTTCCAACTTGAATGATCAGTGAATGGTCGGAATGTAGCAAGACCCTATTCCGAACAGTTCAGAACCCTCACTATCACAACACAGGCTGCTTGTTGCTATATGACTAGTTTAATTGTGGGCTGTAATAAAGGTCATAATTAATATCCCAACACAGACACTAACAAACAATTTTAAATTGCCAGCATAATCAAATGATGCAAACATCTATGAGCTACAGAAGTTCATTGCTGCAACTGACAATTTCTTAATTGTATTCAGTCATTCATGGAAATTTTATTAACATCGAACTGATGTATCCTGCCCTTACTCTGTCACAACACCAGGGATCTAATTTCATTATTTTCCACAAGATTTGCTTGACTACTGCCATGATTCTAATATTGCTTTAGTCCAGATGTTTATGCTATTTAAATTAGCAAGAAAAGGCTTTTGGGTAAACACAATTAAAGAAGTTTTTTTTTTTTTTTCAAATTTAGTTTAACAAACTTCTTTTAATTAATGAATATAGCTGCAATGTAGATGGGTTTTTCCCCCCTCATTTTTTATGCTCATTCCCCACTGTGTGCAACACACATGGAGTGTATGGCTCCAGCTATTTCTAAATATAACAACCTTTTAATTTTTCACTTACATTTGAGTGCTCATTAAAGTGAAAGATAGCAGTGCATGACAACCGCATTTTTCGGCCTTTTACTCTTAAATCAACTCCCAATATATTCTGAACGCAGCAGACCCCGTTCCAGGCTTCCCCTCTCTCCCACGGGGTTAAACCCCTGAAATGGAGCTCCTGGCTGAAGGCAGCCTGTGTTCCTAACATTTTAAGTGCTCCAAATGCATCTGCGGCATCAACTGCTTGTGATAGCGAAGGAATCCACGCAGCTGAAGCACCAGAACTGCTCAGAGAATTTTTGTGTCTGATTTTCAGTATTATTTGCATGCATTCATTTTCTTCTCCTGTAACACAGGGGTATTTCACTCGTATTAAATTCCTTTCCTAGGGAACAATGCAGTGATGTCTAAAATAGGATTCTCCTCCTCATGTCTGTCTTAGAGAAAGCTGCTTCTCTATCAAAATATGAAATGTAATATTAAAGAGCTAAGAAATATCAGTATGTACATTTTTAGAACACACTAAGATCAAAATATAACTGGATAGCAAGGCTACACTCCTGTCCTAGACTAGGAGGATATCTATACTTAAATAGCTAAGTTCAAGTTCCTAACTAAGTTCAAAAAATAGGTTGGTAATTCTAGCATGCCATAAGGATCATATAGTGCTATTCCTCCCTGTTACTTTTAGTTTTTAATAGGTACAAAGCATATGAAGAAACAGGTCAAACAGTCTTTCAGAAACAAACTGTCTCAGAGGAGGTCTTTTTAAAGGATCCTCACTAGATTTTCCTATCTGCATTTTGTCAACATTTGTAAAAAGCCTGAATAATTTGTGTGATTTCAGCTGCCTGAAGATTCACACCAAACTGTGCCAGACAGTCATCAGATGTAGTGAAAACTGCTGTAATTAGATAGCAAATGCTGTATAATTCACAGGCACAATGATATTTATAAATAAGCCTTGTCTTTGCTGTCCCCATGAAATTTTGTATTTATTATATGTTTGCAAGAGGTCATTAGCACCTTTTCCCTCTGCAAATTCCTTTCCTCCACCAAAATGCTGTGCACGGATGGCATAGGTGCTTGATTACTCCATTGTGATTCCTATCAAACTTATATTTCTCTGAAGAATGTGACTCTCATTCTATCACCCCCAAAATTTGAATGTGCAGGACTGCTCGGGAAGCCAAAAGTTACATTTTGTGGTTGATGCTCTTTTGTTTTGTGAAATTGCAGGCAGACGGTACCCATTGCTGCTCAAGCCCTCTGGGAGCCACGTGCTGATGCAGGATGTGTAACAGCCGGGCCAGCTTGTCATACTAATGCTATTCGAAACTAACGTTGGGCTTCAGGTTTTCACTATTATTATTTCATATGTGATCATGAATAAAATCTCAGCAGGAAGTTATACTTACACATGCAAAAAACATTCCAAAAAACTTTTTTTTAAGTGTTCATACTAATTGGGTATATCACTTCCACAAGAAAAACAGCAAAACCTTTAATGTGCATAATTCATATCATTTTTTTTTTTGTAAAACTAAAATCCTTCAAAAACAAGTACTATACCTTTAGACGTTGGTCTAATTCCATTATGTGCTAATATGGAGATATATGTTTGGCAATCTTTCCAAGTATACCATGTCAATTTTACAAAAACGAAAAACATTGTTGAAAAAATATTATCCCAAGAACATACGTAAAATTATAAATATTCAGCACATCAAGCTTTTGATATACTTTAGTGCACATGAACTGAGTAGCTGTCAAAATTACAACAGGCAACTCAAGTAATTATGCAGATTTATGCAAAACATTAACAAGAAGAATTAAATGCACAAATGAGGTGGCTACACTTGAATTGTTAAGATTATGAATAATTACCATGAATCTTTTTGCTCTTAATATAACTTGTTTTTGATAAACAAAGCCTTAATTATCAGAATACTTTTGAGAATTTTGGTGACCTTCATTAATCTTACAAAACAAGTCTCTTGTGTTCTGCATTGTAAAAGGCACATGCTTAGAATAAGTACACAAACCATGGGAAAAGCATATGTTAATAGCTACTACAAACCAGTGAGTGATACCTAAGGTTTTAAGTACACAGCATTCCACACACGTAGGTGAAATAATATTGAGTATTTGGAAGTACTCTAGGTTGAATAATATCTGACAAAGGCCAGGGAAGGCCACTATATGAGAAATTATTTCATTTTGCAAAATAACAGGTTATTTTAAGAATGGAAGGAAACATCGGCCTACTAATTTCTCATCTCTTAAGATACAGCAGGCGCAATAAATCATGTGCAAGAGCAGTAGAAACCCACAAACATCCTCACCCCATCACTGGTGCTAGCTGCCGCCCGGAACTCTCCCTTTTCTGTAGGTAAACGCACATTCCGTGCACACATCCAGCTGGGACGTTGAGAGCAATTTTCCTTCTGTGTCCCTGGCAATTGCTGCACTACCCCTCTTTCTTCCACGGGACCAGTGGAATCTCCTCATGGCCAATCAGTTAATTTCAGAATTAATTTGCAACGCAGTCCTTAACCGCGCAACCATCCACTGAGCACCAGTTGCAATTCTTCATGGCACTGTGAGGCTCCCAGCTTCAACCTGGCCCAGGCTCTGTGCCTTGAGACAGGTTGTAAAGAAGAACTTTCGCAGCATTAAGTCTTTAATGCCAGCCACTCTACCTCTTCCCGTGAGAGCAAGCTGTCAGATCGATGGTGGGTTTTGTCATAAAATCTCTCTCAGGGACTGGAATTTGTTTAGACAAATGTCAAATGGCTTTGATGCATAAAAATTAATTTAGGGAGGTCATAATTAGACAAAGTACTAACCTGTAATTTACTGGGACTCACACCATTTTGTGCCATGGCATAAGAAGACCAGGCCAAACACCACAGGAGCAAGGTAGCATCCTGGCTCACTGCCCAGCTGCCCCTGAAAAACTTGGGCAGGAAATAGCCTGAAATTGGGCTGTTTTATCAGAAACGCATTCAAGGACTTGGGCATGACTCGGGTATGACCTGACCCACCGCAGGCTTGACCAAGCCATTGCGCTTTTTCAGATCCATTCGACCCTTGGCTCCTTTTACAAGAATTGGAATGATTAAAATATTAATTAGGAAGACTTTTTATTACATCAGATACAACTGACACTCATCAAGTGGGTATTGCTTAGAGGCCTCCGAATCATTTCACATCGTCCTGTGAGGAAACACAGCAAAGAGCAAATAGCAAGACTATTTCATGCCCACATGTTCACTCTGCAGAGCCAACAGGCCCTCCAGCGCATGCCTTGCTCAGACCGCTTCTACACAGTCTTTATCAGCCTCTAAGACAGCTAGCATCTTGCTACTTTTACCAAATAAAGCAAATATTTCAATTATAATCATCACTAACCTTACACAGCAGGGTACAATCCTGACATCCCTCATGACAACAAGCTCCAGTTGATATCAGCAGGGGCAACATAATTCTACCAACCTGCCTATGCCACTGGCTTCAGCGTGATCAACAGTACCATGATCCAGCTCATGGGAGGAAGATGAGAAGGGCAGGCAGAGATCGAGCCAAAATGAGAGGGTAGATTTACTGTACTACAAGCATCTTCTGTTATCTTGTGTTATCATTATCAAAAAAATCCAAAAGATCAAAATCCATGCCTTAACATGATCACAGAAATCAAAGAATACTTAATACTTAATTGAGTTATTTTTCCAAAGCTGTTCAAAGCAAACGCACACTGCCAGCCCCAGAACTGGTATGCCAATTTTGCTATACAGTCCCAATTTTTGCAATCATGTAAAAAAAAAAAAAAAAAGGATTGGAAAAGACAATTCTTCCTATGAAAATGCTGACAGAACCTTAATAATAGCACCACTACTGGGAGCTGCTATAAAAATAATATCCTTACTGCTACTGCTACTTGTGCCTATTTTCTTCAGATACTCTACTAGCAGCAGTAATTTCCTAGATAATGAGCCTGTTTTGAAGAAGGGCTAACTTAGAAAATCAGAATGGGGTTACCACCAGCAGACATTGTTTTCTTAATAAATGAACATTTTATTTTGAATAAATGTGCAGTTATACCCTGTCAAGATGTTCTTGCTTTACATGATTTTCCCAGTATTCAAAAGGTTACAGTGTAATATTTCTATTTAAACAGACAGTGGAGGCAGTTTTTTTTTATCATGTCTTATATAAAAGCACAAGAAGTAATCAAGTTTACTGAAACAACATTTATTTAGAAACACGAGAAATTGCTAAGTATTTACTGTTCTTTTTTTTTTTAGTTCCCCCATTGGAGTTTATGTACAGTGACCACAAAATACTGGGTAGCATTTCAAGGTAACAAAAAATCATGTGGGTCACTGCTGTGCACGAACCATTAGTTTGCTAGCCTAAAAATGACTTATTTTAGATTTATCTCAGAACAGAATTTTCAGCTTGATTTATAATGGATATAGGTTGGGCTATTACAAGCCTGCATTTAGTGACTATACACAATATGAAACTTGATCTATGCTATTGAGCCAGATATTGATGGAAAAGGGCTGTAAGCTGGAAGACAAATACACAGTGTCACCTGAGCTTCAATATGGGCTGTTGTCTTCTGTAGAAGATTCCCAAAATAATGCAAATAAGTGAAAGGCAAGGAATGGCCACCACTAAAAGAAGGAAGGAAGAAGCTATTTGCTAGGATGCCTAGACTTCTCAGAGATTCCAGCATTATGCTGATTTCCAGCAAGATTGGCATAAACTGGAGTGATCCAGAACCACAGGAACAGCTGTGATACTGATCAAGCTCCTAACAAGTCATGCAAATCCAGGTGCCGTTGGCACCTGGATCAATCACTAACAACAAAACACACAGCAACAAAAAAAAAGGAAAAAAGAAAGAAAGAGAGAGAAAGCGTGAAAGAGAGAGGGAGGGAGGGAAGGAAGGAAGGAAGGAAGGAAGGAAGGAAGGAAGGAAGGAAGGAAGGAAGGAAGGAAGGAAGG